>QANY01012210.1:794025-1151003 GCA_003255025.1 Datisca glomerata
GGGGGGGGGGGGTTAATGCTAATGAAGATGTTAAATGGTTAAGGAACCTGAATGGTCTTCCTCGAGCCAGTTTCTCCAACCACCACACCTGATTTTCACGTATTGGAAGTCAAAGAGAATTAGAACACATCTAAACCCAGTAATGGATATCTAATAGGCATATCTCATGGGTATATAGTATTTAGAGGATCACATTTCATCTGCCTTTTGAAAATTTGAAATGTGATATGGGGAGATTTTTAAATTATGAGCTAAATGAAACCTCCTCAATAATATAGAAATATCTATAATTCAAAATAATATTTTAAAATTGGGAGATTATGAGTTTGCTTGCTCATTGATAATTTGAAAAATGTTAAATAAGAGTTTGTAAGCAAACCAACTTAGTTTATGTATGTACATGTCTTGAAAATAAGAACTAAAAAAACAGAACCAAAACACAAGAACCAACATAAACTAAAAGAATAACTAATTTGAGTTAACCTAGAATTCTAAAACTAAATATGCAAGAACAGGGTAGATGATACCCATTCCTAAGCTATGCCATACAAGATCAATCACATACTAAAATAATTAAACACAAAGTAAGATAACTTTCTTTGATTAGTGCCTTCCATGACAAATTGCTATACTATTAAATAAACCAGAATGAGAGTAAATTAATACCGATTATCCTTCCTAAGTCCTATATACTTCTGGTTAGCTCCCAATTTTACCATTTACAAGTAAGAAACAAAAATAAAGATTACAAATTAAACTACTAGTGTAACATATTTATTAAAAACTATCATTGCACATAAAAAGCAAAAGAACAGTAGTTTAGTGTTAGAAATACTCACTGATAGAAAATTAAGGAAGATGAAGGAATCCAAATAATGGGAAGGAAGAAGGTAAGAAAGTGAAGAGCCTCCTTCCTTGTTCTTCAAAACGTTAACTATGTATTACTATATGTCTCTTCTTGTTGTCTAAGTCTTCACAATTATTAATGTCAAATCTAAAATAGATCATAACCATGATTAGACTTCACCAATTTTTAGTGTTGAATCCCTATTACTCAATGCTTTGATCTCTGTTACTTAATGCTTATCTTAACACGTCCATTAAATCAATATTAAAATTATATATGTAATTCAAAGATCAATGATTACATAATCAAGCTGGAAAAAATTGAATAACCTTGCAAAAATAAAAGAATAGACCAACATCTACCTAAGTACATCTAGTTTATTCCAACAACTTCAAATCCAACCTGAGAAATTGAATTCTGATTGACATAGTCTTACCTGCTGCATTGATAGTAAGCAATTTTGGACTGAAGCAAAAAAGAGGAAATATAATAATTCTCTAAGCATAATCTAAGTGCCTTACAGAGGGAGAAAATGTCCAAGAAGAACCTGACATGATATTGGTATGAATAAAGTAAGAAAAAATTAAAGGAGATGGTGGATTTTTGAAAAATAAAATAATATAAAACAGAGAGAAATCTCTAAAAACATGTTCACGAGTGTATCAAATGTAATAATAACCTCAAAGATGAGTTGCAGAATCTTAAAACAATATAAAGTAGAGAGAAATCTCTAAAACTATTTCTTTCAGTATAATCCTTATTCTATATTCACTAGAATGCTTATATGTTCTCCTCCCAGCAAGCAAATAGAATCTTAAGAAATTCCACGGACAAAAAGAATACCATGGTATAAAGACAAAGGTTTGCATAACTCACCTGAATTTCTCTTGATATCTTGCAGGCAAGAAATTCAAGAGTAACCATCAAATATCTTATATAACTTATATGTAGCAAGAAAAGGCAAAATTAGAAACTAAATTTCTTTAACTTCTTCTGCAGACTCTCTGTTTCTTATGGTATACAATTCTCAGGTTTGAAATAATTGCTAAAATAAACACATGGGAAAATATACCTAAAATATTTTAAAACAGTCAATGATTTGAAAATAACTTTACGAGAAAAAACTATATTCTTAAGTCGATATATTGTCCTTCGTGAAAAATCAAAACACAAATTAGAACAATAGCCAAGAACCTTAAGTACACATATAAAATATACAAACATAACTCAAGAAATATTCATTTAGTAAGGAAAACTAAAACAGAAATTAGATCGCTAATCAATAATCTTAAGAACATAAAATTTATAGACAGAACACAAAAAATCAAAACCCTAACTCAAAATCTAAACCCTAAATCTCAATAAAATTAAATCAGAACAAATAACACTAAAAAAAGCTTAAAAAGTTACAAACTCACTGCGAGAGAGTGAAAACCGTCTCTAGAGGCTGAGATTTAAAAGAATAGATTAGAGACGAGCGAATAGCAGAGAGAGAAAAGTATAGAGAGGGAGAGCAACATAGAGATGAGTTAGAGAGGGCAGTACAGAGGAAAGCTCGAGAGGGAGAGAAAGAGAGAGCATGCTGAGAGTGAAAGAGATAGGAGTTTGAGAGAGCTTCAAGTTCGTTCGAGAGAGAGGAGGTCGAGAGAGCTCTGAGTTAAGGAGGTATTCTGATTTCTGAGAGCAGATATGAGAAGAAAAAATGACAAAGTAAAAGTAAAATTAGGTTTAGATTGATTATATGGTATGGCAAATAAAATGAACTTTAGGGGTAAAGATTAATTTTTTTACACCATAAAACAAAGACAATTTTTTTCCACTATCATAATAAGAAGTTATATTGACAGCCTAAAAATTAACTGTCATAGTAGAGAACACATTGATGACAGCTAATTTTTGAGCTGTCATCTTATCCGAATTACCCCACCCTGCACTATTTTTCTTTGACAGATTTTAGAGAGCTCTCATTGAATCAAATATGTGGTTATCATCTAAAGCCCAAATTATAATAGTGTTCTCTCTCTCTTTTGTAAGTTTTAAAAATGCTCTGTAATGGTGGTGTAGTTGGATTTACAATATTTAATATACAAGCTTACTGTTTGTAGAGATACTTTCACAATATCTCTCTGTCTTAATCTTTTATTTTTTATGGTATCAGAGCCATTAGACATAAGTTATGAGCAGCACACCAGATTCGAACAATGACACTACAACAACCAACAATGGCGGGACAGCAACCAACACTCGAACCATTGCACCTGTAAATAAACCTACCCCTGCACAAAACCCAGAAAATTTAGCTTAGGGAGGTAACCAGTTCTCGAACTTCTTTAATTCATCTCTGTCCCTTAAACTTGATAGAAGCAATTTCTTACTCTAGAAGTCTCAAGTTATCCGTGTTGTAGTAGGACATGGTTTAGATGATTTTTTATTTGGTGAAAGTATCTACCCACCCAAATACAATGAAAATGAAGAGTTGAATCCAGCTTATAAAACCTGGGTAAGATATTACCAGCTGTTATTAAGCTGGTTAAGAGCCTCCATGACAGAGGGAGTGCTCGGTTCTATTATTAACTACATAACCTCGATTGAGGTTTGGAACTCACTAGAAAAAAACTTCGCTAGCTTTTCAAGAGCCCGTTTGATGTATCTAAAAGGAAAGCTCCAAGAAGATACCAAAGACACCAAGACTATCTCAGAATATTGTAATTATGTGAGGTCACTAGCATACTTTGTTCAAGAAGAAGATTTTATTCTACATATTTTAGAAGGCTTGAGGCTCTCGGTAGTAGTGAACATCAATTCCAGAGTTACGAGCATGAACCTTGAGGATGTCCAATGCCTGTTAATGAATCATGAGAATAGGCTAGTAAAATTTAAGGCTACTAATTCCTCAATCTTGGAAGCCACTGCCAACATAACTACTTCTGCTCAATTTGGAAAAGAAGGGTCAATCTGGAAATCAAGGAAACTACAATCAGAAATACTCCAACAATAGAAACCAAAATTACTCGGGCAACGAGCATAACTCTTTTAACAACCGATGAGGAAGAAGAGGTGGCAGATCTGGGAGGTTTGGCAATAGACTGATCTGTCAGGTGTGTGGCAAACCTGGACATGGTGTCAACATTTGCCATTATAGGTTTGACAGAAATTCTAATCCAAACTTTCAACAACAACATAACCAAATGCATCAGAATTATCAAGTCTCATATGCTGCCTTTAATGTTGGTCCATAATAATCCATTGATGATTCATCTTGGTATGTTGATAGTGGAGCCAACAATCATGTCAGTGCTGATTTCAGTAACCTGAGCATTGGTTCTAAATACATAGGACCAGACAGAGTTGCAGTGGCTATTGGTACTCTTCTTCTTATCACTCATATAGGCACAACAACTTTTAAAACCACTCACACACCAATAAAGCTTAAATTTGTCTTGTGTGCATCAAAAATAACAAAACACCTTGTTAGTGTGTCTAAACTAACCTGAGATAATAATGTTTACTTGGAATTTCATGACAAGTTTTGTTTTGTGAAGGCCAAGTAAAATGGAAGACTTCTTCTTCAAGGGATACTTAAGGATGGCTTATACCAGTTGCAGATACCTGCCAACAGGAAGTTTGCTACATTGGCTTGCACTCTGATATCAAAATTCCCCCATTATGCTGTCAATCTTAGTCAACATTTTACTAGGCCTATAAATAACATTGGATCTACTAGTGAGAACTTTAGGTTGTTTTTCAATTCCAAGAATTGTACTCCTATTATCAAATCAGTGAATACAAATGATTTTTTACCTAGTTCTGATATTGACATCTCTCCAATCTCTACTGTTAAGTTGGTGCACATGAGGTTAGGTCACCCTCCACATAGCATTTTACATCATGTTTCAAAAGAAATTAAAACCTCTCTTTTTATTATCAAACAATTTTCTGTGATGCTTGTAAACTTGAAAAAATTCATGCACTATTATTTCCCTTATCTCAAACCATCACAACACAACCTCTTGAACTTATTTATACTGATATATGGGGCCCTGCTGCTACAACTTCAAGAGAGGTGTTTCGGTATTACATACACTTTATAGATGCTTTCAGCAAATTCATATGGACCTATCCCCTAAAACTTAAACCACAAGCTCTTGATATTTTCATTATGTTTCAAGCTATGACAGAAAAACAGTTTAACCTTCCCATTAAAACTGTCTAAACAGATTGGGGAAGGGAGTATTGACCTTTCAAACCATACCTCGAATCAAATGGCATATTATTGAGACATCCTTGCCCACATACTCATCAGCAAAATGGGAATGTTGAAAGAAAACATAGACAAATCATAAAAACTAGGCTGACCTTACTTGCTCAAGTCTTTCTTCCTTTAATATACTGGTGGGTTGCCTTTCAATGTTCAACTTACCTCACTAACAGACTACCAACACTAACTCTTGAAGCACCCCCTTAACTACTCAGCCTTACTCAATAACCTACCCTAGCTCTCCCACTTGTTCCCAACCCTCTCTTATCTACCCATCCCATGATAACAAGAACCAAGACTGGCTCTCTCAAACCTAAACTCTATCTTAACACCAAACGCCCCCTTCAATCCTCTTCTGTACCTCAAGAACCATTGTCCACTAAACAAGCTCTTCTGGATCAATTGTGGTTACAAGCTATGAATGAGGAGTACTAGACACTTCTTAAGAATGATACATGGGATTTGGTTCCTTTCTGTCCATCTATGAACCTTATAGGGAATAATTGGGTCTATAAAGTCAAGTTTCATGCTAATGGCACTGTTAGTTGCAAAGGATTTTCACCAACACCCTGTGATTGATTACAATGAAACATTCAGTCCTATGGTTAAGCATAGCGCAATTAGGACAGTTCTCAACATTGCATTCGTAAATGGAGTACTTGAAGAGGCAGTGTTTCTGAAACAACTTGTCGGGTTCATTGATGCTTCTTAACCAGATCATGTTTGCAGACATAAGAAAACTATTTATGGCTTAAAATAAGCACCTAGGACTTGGTTTGACAGACTGAGGCATACCTTATTGCAATGGGGTTTTATCCATGCTAAATTAGATGCTTCTCTGTTTATTCTTCCGTAAGGCACCTCACTTCTCTACATCTTAATCTATGTAGATGATATATAAGTCACGGAGAATAATTATTTTCATATCAAACAGTTCATTGTTAATCTGTATAAACGGTTTGCTTTCAAAGATCTTGGGTCACTACATTATTTCCTGGGCATATAGGTTACAAGGACACCATTCGCTATGCATCTTTCTCAGGCAAAATACTTTACTGACCTTCTTCACAGAACTAAAATGGATGGGGCTAAACCAAGTTCTACTCCTGCAAGTCTATCTACTAAACTGTCTACTCATAATGGAGAACCTCTACTTGATATTAAATTGTTCAGAAGCATAATTGGTGCCCTTCAGTACCTCACCATCACAAGACCAGAAATATCCTTCATTGTCAACATATTGAGCCAATTTCTGCACAACCATACCGCTAATCACTGGCAAGATTGCAAGAGAGTCCTTAGGTACCTCAAGGGTACTATCTCAGAAGGTCTAACTCTATTTCCAGCTTCCACTCTTCATCTCCAAGCTTATTCAGATGTGGATTGGGCTAGTAATCCTGATGACAGAAAGAGTACATGAGGGTATGCTATCTATCTTGGTCATTCTCTCATATCTTGGTCACCAAAGAAGTAAAATTTGGTCTTCAGGTCTAGCACTGAGTCTGAGTACAGGGCTCTAGCAACACCACAGCTGAATTACTTTGGCTCCGATCTCTTCTTCATGAACTTCATGTCTCTCCCTTACTTCATGCTACTATATAGTGTGACAACCTTGGAGCTGCTTCCTTGGTCACTAATCCCATCATTCATGCTCGATCCAAACATATAGAGATTGACCAACACTTTATCCAGGATTAAGTTCTCTCCAAGTTCCTACGGGTTCTCTATGTCCCTTCATATGATCAACAACGGACATCTTAACCAAGGTCCTCACCCAAGATAGTTTTCAGTTTCTCAAGGAAAAGCTCATTGTCACTCAGCTTCCTTCTTCATCTCAGTTTCAAGTTAAACGTGGCTAAAACCTCCTTTAACTTGAGGGGGGATATCAGCACATAATTTGTCTCTCTCCTAATCAGATTCTTTTTTTTTCGTGTTCCCTCTCTTGTAGAGACACTTGGCAACTCTAATGACTGCACTGTATCTTAATATGATTAGAGAGAATATTCTCTAGGGTATTTTTTGATTGGTGCACTAGGATTTTGTCCTAACTGAATTATTCTATCATCTCTTTCTCTCTCTTTTGTAAGCTTTTAAAAATGCTCTGTAATGGTGGTGTAGTTGGATTTACAGAATTCAATATACATGCTTACTGTTTTTAGAGATACTTTCACTATATCTCTCTGTCTTAATATTTTATTTTTTAATCTCTCAATCCCATATTTCTTTAGCATCTGCGCGTTAATGTTGTAGAGGAAATCAATAAAAGTCTAGGCAATAGTCTTCTTCACTGGGTTGGATTGTGGAATACCTAAGTGATACAAATATCATCTTTCGTGGGTCACTTACTATCCTTACATGGTCACTTACTATCCTTATATTTTCTATTTAGTTGAAAACCTTGCTATCCTTCAATAAATCTATTTTCTCGCATCTCCAACCTGATGTCTGGGGATCTATTTCTCTAGTCTAACCCAAACGAGATTCATGCCTTAGGATTTTTGCTTATTTCCTCATCCATCTCGTTATGGCCTAAATGCTCGAGAAAAAATAGAGTGGAAAAATAACCTGAAATTGCATTTAAAATGTCATAAATTTACATAAGGATGTTTTAAAATATTAGGGATTATAATTTTTTTTTTCCAAATTTTGGGACAAGTGGGAATGACACAAGTTCATAATGAGGTACAAGTGGATTTTACCATATTATTTATTAACGTACGTAATTTGACGACGTAGTTTGAGTTTAAAGCAAATAGTGTGTAATTTTATAGGAACGAAGTGTCCAAATGACAAAATTCTAAGAGGTGGAGGCTTTTACCATTTGTAAGACCTGAGTAAAAAAGGGCAAATTGTGTTCCATGGAAATATAGTTGTAAAACATGATAAAAAGACTTGATTGATTAAAAGATCTTCATTTCAAAGCCATATACGACATTAATTTTATTTAGACTATGTTTATCTATGTTTTATTTGATACTTTTGCAGTACTTTGCTCTAATGCTTTTAATGGTCTCCCCTATTTGTACTTGCCCAATAGCAGATTCAATATATATAATTGACCTAGCGAGAAAACTGATAGAAGTCTTTTTTTAACCAAAATGATAAGTTGAAACTTTAATATATATTTTCAACTTTAGTTTAATTGAGGGTGTTTCAAAGTACCTAATACATATGGCCCCAACCATATTCTTAAAGTCATAAGTATACATATAAAGGCATATTGTTATTGTTCACTATTTAATAAAGTTTGTAGCGGAAAATGTCATTATTAACTAATTCTCATTCATTAGGTTCAATCACATTAAATATAACTGACACTATAGGTAAACGCACTGATTAAGCCTCTTCATATATCAATGATGTTTATGATTTGGTTTGGTCGCTTAGTACATAGAACCATTTTGATTGATTCTTCTGTACCCTAAAGTGAATCGTACTAGTTAAGGAAAAAACTTGTATGCCAGATAGAGATGTTAATATTACCTACGAGTTTAGGTACTCACGAATATCCGACACTAATAGATAGGGTATGAGAGTTTTATAATAGGTTTGAGTAGGATACGAGTATATAAAAAAAATACCCATGAAGGTGGGTAGGGTACGGGTTTCAACATATCCATCATCATTTAGTCATTTACCCTATATAAATGAAATATTTCCTGATTATTAACTTTAAAAATCAAATAAAATATGATGATCATGAATAAGTTTAGATGTGTAATTTACAAGTCTTAATTATGTTTTAAATTATATTTATTTTAAGTTTTATAATTTGAAACATTATTGTGATATATATATGTACACACCAATACCCATACTCAAATGGGTATTCCCATACCCATACCATACCCAAGTGAGTTGCCGCTATCCATACTATATACCCTACCGATTAGACATCCCTAATGCCAGACCTTAATTGAGTGCTGTAGACTCAATTAGATCATTACAACATGTGGGTTTATTTAAACTTGGGCACCGAATCCCTCTGCAAGCCAATTTTCAAGGGTGAAACTAATTAATTCCACTTGGTCTATAAAAAAAATTTAATCAAATCGATCACTATAAAACAATATGAAACAAAATAGATCGAGTAAAATAGGGGTTCATCCTCAAAATTTGGCCCATTAGCCAAATAAGATATAGTTTATTGGAAAAATGGCATGTATAGATCATTTTCATAGTAATAAGTTAAAAATTAACTTAAAAAAATTAAAGTAGATAAATGATATTTTTCTAGTTAATTTAGTTATAAGCGTTTATGATTTGTCTATAATGCCCTTATCTCATGTTTCTACTCAATTTTTTTAATTTGGGGATTAATATCAACAAATCAAATATTTAAAATTAATATTAAAATATGCAATCACCAATAATTCCTGTAACTACTCCTAAATTTATGGAATATTTGAAAGATGATTTTTAAGTAGATAATTAGATAAATAAAATATTTAAAAAAAGATCAAATATTATTTTAAAAGTCATATTTTAACTGTGATCTATATACACGACTAAATTAATTTTGTGAAAAAAGAAATATCACATACTAATTGTTTAAAAACGTATTTTAACTATTACTTTTTAATAGGTAATTTAGAGCTCAAGTACAGAATTGAAAAAATATTAAAGAATATGTAAAAGAAAAACTAGACATAAAAATTGAGAGAGAATTTGGGAAAAATTGAATTAAAATCACAAACAAAATTTTTACTAAAATCTCTAAAATCGAGGTATATCAACAAATTTCACTCATAAATAAAACAAATTGATAATTGATAAGACAAGTACATTTTAGACGACTAATAATTTTTCAAATCACATCAACTAAAAAACGGTAATTTATTTACTACTATATTTTTGGGCTATTTTTAACTTAGTACCATGAAAATAGTCTATATGCTAGGATTTCTATAGTTTATTTTGTCAACTAAGTCCCTATAGTATGGGTTATTATCATTTTGGTAGCTATAATTTATTTATATTTTTTGTCAATTTATCTGGTTCTTAAATTTTGAAGTTCGTTACAATTCAAACACAACGTACGTCAATTTAACTAGATTCAATCGTGTACACATGACTTGTAAGCTCAGAAAACAAGTTATTCATACGATGACGAGACCTTTGTTTTGCTCGTGCACAATTGATTTTCGAGACGTAATGTATATGAAAAAAAGTTTTGATTAGGGTCAATTGAAAAAACTAAAATTATGGAGAACAAATCGACCATTGAGCCAACTTATAGTGACTTAATTGATAAGTTTAAACTGTTCAAGAATCAAATGAGAATTGAACCACATTTAGAGGGAACAATGAAAATTTCTAAAAGAAAGACTATTGATCAAGAATTAGCAAGGATATCATGACTATTTTGAAAAATATATATTAAAGTTTAACATTTTTTTGGGCAATACACAATTTTGAATTTAGCCATGAACTTGGTCAAACAATTTTGAATTTCATGCATTTTGCCTTCCCCTTATTTATTAATGAAAAATGACAGGAAAAAATAGGTTACGAACACACTTCTTGGGGATGACCTTCTTATCGGATGGAACGTCTTAGAGAAGAGAGATTATTAGGAGGGGTGATCATAATGTGACAGTCTCTTTTGATGACTGTCACGTAGGTAACTAAGCTCATGATTATCATAAAAATAATTCACAACTATCTACGTGACAGTCATCTGGAGGGAGAGAGTCACCCAATTGAAAATATGATAGATACAATGGACGTGGTTCAAGCCTGGCATATTTGTTGCTTATAAGTGTACATGGATAACCTCTTCTTGCAAGCTATTCATAAGGTTAAATTTAAAATAGTGAAGTTGTTCTCCTTTCGATCCAATGGTTGGCACATATACAGATAATTACATCTCAATTCCATCGCCAAGATGTGAGTTTGAGGCATCCTATATCTTATTCGTATAATTTTTTTAACTTTGTGCTAAAAGAACAAAATACAAATTAGTCATCTACAATATACATTAGCGGTCAATTAGGGCAAATTAATCCTTTAAATTTTAGATTTCAAACAATATGGACCTTTTCTCAAAAAATTTCATTTTCGATCCTGATACTTGTGGCCCACACTACATTGTGATCAATGGATCTCTTTAATGCGTTTCAAATCGAAGTTATGGTATAAGTATGGATTAATAAATGAAAATTCAAGTTTAAAGGTAATGCTTTAATAAATGTCAGGTTTTTTAGAGTTTTAAGTAAATAAAAACTTGTTATCATTGTCAATAGTTATTGACCAAAATATATTTAATCTATTTAAGAGGTATTTTAAATTAAAAGTAATTTAAAATTGGTCATTAAGTATAAGAATGTGTAGTCAATAGATATAAAATGTATATACAATTAATTCAAACAATGTTCCAAATAAAGATAAGAATATATAGTCAATCAATTGAAAGTTTTTTCTTTCAATTTCAAAAAATTTCGGGCTAGATATAATATCAGTGATTGACTATATATCCAATTCCTTAAAATAGGAAGATAGTTAATGCTGAAAAACCACAAAAAAATTGAATTTTCAATTATTTTTCAAAAAATTTCAAGCTAGATCTAATAACAGGAATTGACTATATACCTTATTCCTTAAAAAGAAGAAGATAATTAATGTTGAAAAACTAAACAGAATATAAAATTTGATTTTTTTGGAAGAAATCACCAAAACACCTTAATATCAATGACTGACTATATAATATCAGTGATTAACTATATAATATGATTAACTACGTATCTTCAGTCTTTTTTCAGAAAAATAGCATAGAGAAGATAACGATATAATGGAGTAAAAATCAACTATAATTTGTTTCATTAATAGATAATTGACTTCCCATAATAAAGAGATATGATGATTCTATAAACCACCTTAGTAAAATTTAAGGACACCGTTAAGTTCCTTACATAAAAGATATTAAATTTAAACTAATGAAATTGGAATTCTGTAAAATCAAGAGTATTAATGATCATTCATTTTTTATCATTAATTGATTGACGGGGTGACATTAAAAGTTGTCTATTGTTCTAAAATAAATAAATATATGATATATTTTAGGTTGAGTTTTAAAATTGACTATTTGATACAATTACTTACTAACAAGAGGGAGAACTATAGGAGCAATCAGTTTTTAAAGGGGAGTTGAGAAATTGGCCGGACAAATAAAAGGTAAGACCTAATTGCAGAGATTTCTTGGGAGTCTTAATTATATTAGAGATTTTTACCGCAATTATCACAAGATACTTCTATTCTGTAAGACAGACTTAAGAATAATCTTACTTCTTGGACAACAGAACATACTTTAGTTGTTAAGAAAATTAAAGAAGAAATAAAATAGCTTTATTGTTTATCCTTGCCTAATCCTAAATGGCAGAAAATTGTACAAACATATACTTCTAACCAAGGTTATGGTGGAATTCTCAAGCAGGTAAAACCAATTAAATAGAAGAAAGAACTCTTAAGGTTCACATTAGGAACCTAGAAAGGACCCGCAAAAAATTATCCAACTATTAAAAAAGAATGTTTAGTAATTGTTAAATGTGTTCTTAAATTTCAAGATGATTTACTTAACCAGCATTTTCTAATATGTGTTGACTGCTGTATTGCTAAACATATATTTAAAAAAAAATGTACAAAATCTTGCATCCAAACAGATATTTCCCTCTTGGCAGAGTATTTTATCAATATTTGACTTTGATATTGAATATATCAAAGGTGAACAGAATTCTCTCCCTAACTTTTTAACTCGTGAATATTTACAGGGATAACAACAGAATGAATAATAGAGGTCGTTCCCGAGCCCAACGTGGTCATGGCAGAAAACATAATAGTATGACACAACAGGAAGATGGCATTTTCTGGCCAACAGAATTCTCTAGTGTTCAAGAGGCTAATACTCGCAAGAGTACTAAGGATGTCGTCTTAACATCAGAACAGTATATTCCTAACAGAATGTCTAAGGGGATTATTCTTTCTCTTGAAACAGAAGATGAAAAATGGATGTATGATCCATGAGAGATTAAACGCAAATACACCCTGAATAGTATCCGACTCGATTTGAGCAATACAGATACAATTATGAGGCGATCATAGTATAATCTAGAGCCATGGAGATCAGACACACCCTCCATGATTCTAACAGAAATACCAGCCCTATCACATTTAGCAAGACTGTTATCCGAAATATCATATCCATCAATCAGTGAGGTCTTCATCCTCATACAATCAGAACTCTGGATATAAATCAGAAAATGGTAAAATATCGTTATTGGGATTACATTGAATCCTTTACTTACACCTTTTATTACCGAAACCCTATTCACAACCATGAGTGGTTTATCCGTATTTGTTCAGAAATCCCTACCACTGGCCTTGCAAATTAGTTCCTACTCTGGTGGGATAAATTTAGAATTACCTTTGAAACTTTACCCAAACAAATTCAAACCGAATTTAAAGAATGGCATGCTTCATATTCTTTGTCATCCGAAAATAAAAATATTACCATATCTAAATCCCTCATTCATTTTATTATTTGATTTAACATCTCTTGGATTTGGAAATGGGATTTGAAATGTGATTATCAGAATGGTATCCCTCTACTGAAATAAATCTTTTTCACCAAATGGTTGGATAAAGGGATGAATCCCCACTTAATAGAACTCGTCAAAACTATCAAAGCACATGCTCAAGCCTGCTTTGAAGCTATCCCTAAGTCTCTACCAGCACCAACATGAAATCCATTTTTCAATGCCCAAACCTTTATTAAAAAAAAATTTCCTAATCTTAATGATAAAGAACTAATGATCAAAACCATGGATTTTGTTAAAGATCAATTTTTCCATGTTTTTGTTCCTAAGGATACTCCCATGAAAACATATACCTCTACTAGTCAGCCAAATAGTCAACAAAATGATTCTGACCTAGAAGAAAATACTTTCAGCATCTTGGCAGGTGAAAGCTAAGACACAGATGAATTAGACTCAGAAATACAAGAACCTACGATCTCTGATTTCTAGGATTCTCTTACCATTACCATCTCAGATCAGATCAATAAAGATAAGAAAGAGAAAGACAAGAAAGGAAACAAAAAGGCCTAATCTTGTTTGGCATAAGATGAAGAATCAGAACCTTGATAACAGAAAAGAATTGGGTGAATTCTGTGATCAGTTTACCTATGATACTAAGATATAATCCTTCTACCTCTCGACCTCATAGGACTTCCAAGCCCTAGAAATTCATATAGAGAATCCAGCATAAAGATCCTCATCATATTAAGAAATTTTCCTCCAGCAAACATAAATCCAAAGGCACCTGTTATAAGTGTGGCCTATAACGACACTATGCTAATAAATCTAGATCCAAATTTAAGAGAAAGATTAATAAGTTATCTCTTGACGAGAAGACCCAACAGAAAATCATAAATTGTCTCTCTGAAGGCAGTTCTACAAAACATAGTACAGAAGATGATTTTGCTCATATTTATACATCTGACTCTTACTCCTCTACTACTTCTGAACAGCCTGAAAACTATTATTGCTCTAAGACATGCAACATGATAATGAAGCCAACTATTGGAAGGCAATATTTGAGATGAACGGTCTTGATATGACTGGACAAAGTCTCAATGTCTTAATTGACACACTGCGACCCCTTCTCGCTACTGCAGACGAGATAAATGATCCTGAAATGAAATTAAGATTCTTAGAAACCTGTTATAAGGCTTATAGCAATCTTGAGATCATCCCTATAGAGAACTACAATATGAAAGAGCTATTGAATCGTATCCAACTGGACTCTTTACCAGCTAAGCCTGCTACCATTTCTGATCTTAAAATAGAAATTAATGCCGTTAAGTCTGAAATTCAGCAGTTAAGGGTTGTTAATCAAATCATTTTCCAAGATCTCAATCTTCTTAAACAATCCACAAACAAAGGAAAAGCTCATTTAGACTCAGTTGTGACTTCTTCACCAGATCAGACTAGGCAGGCTCCAGATCAGATTAGTTCAGATCAGACCAGCCAGACTACTTCATATTAGACCAGTCAGATTACTCCATATCAGACTAAGGATAATAATCCTTATTTATTTTTTATAAACCAAGTCAGTTTCCAGAAATGGTATACTAAGATTACCTTAGTGATCAGACCAGATTTTATTATTAAAGATGTCATTGCCTTAGTCAATAGATGTACTGATATGAACTGTATTCATGAAGGGATACTTCCAGAAAACCACTCAATCCCTTACTAGTGTCAGTGGTAATTCTATGATATCCAGTATAAAATACCCTGGCACTCATATGCAAACATGGTATTTGCTTATTTGCACCATTTGTTTTAATAATAAACATGACACAAAGTATCATTCTAGGCAATCTTTTTTTAAATTCTATCATACCTATTACCAGAATTGATACATCAGGAAGCCATACTGTAATTAACGATACTAATATTACATTTGAATTTATTATAAAATCGTATACAAAAGAAGTTGATCTGATAAAACATCTTATTGATAATAAGACTAATCAGTTAAGTTTCATACAGAAAGAAATTCAATTTCATACTATTGATCAACATATACAGTAACCTAAAATACAGAATAAGATAAAAACGATTCTGCATGAGTTTAAAACAGAAATCTGTAGTGACATCCCAAATGCTTTTTAGGATAGGAAAAAACGTATCATATCTCTACCTTATAATCAGGATTTTACTAAGAAAATTATTCCTACAAAATCATGACCTAGTCAAATGAAGAAGGAATATTTAGAAATATGCAAAATAGAAGTAGAATCTCTTTCACAGAAAAAATAAATTAGACCCGCTAAATCTCCTTGGTGTTGTACTACTTTTTATGTTAATAAAAATGCTGAGATTGAAAGAGAATCATCTATATTAGTGGATAAGGTACCATATACCGAATAAGAAAGATCTGTTAGATAGACTTCATGATTCCATCATTTTTTTTCAAAATTTGATTTAAAATATGGATTTTGGCAAATACAGATAGCCGTACAGGATAAAACTGCGTTTATAGTACCTTTTGGCCATTATGAATGGAATGTTTTACCATTTTGAGTTAAAAATGGTCCTTTTGAATTTCAACATATCATGAATGATATATTCAATTCTTATACTAAATTTATTATTTGCTATATAGATAATGTTTTAATCTTTTCATCTTCTATTGATCAGCATATTAAACACTTGAATATTTTCAACCATGTTATTATCAGAAATGGTTTAGTTCTTTCCACTAGCAAAATGAAAATATTTAAAACTGCGGTAAGATTTTTAGGTCATAATATTTATAATGGAACTATTATCCGTATTAACCGAAGTATTGAATTCGCCTCTAAATTTCTAGATGAAATAAAAGATAAGACCCAATTGCCGAGATTTCTTGGAAGTCTTAATTATAATTCGAGATTTTTACCCCCAACTATCATAAGATACTTCTATTCTGTATGACAAATTTAAGAATAATCATACTCCTTGGACAACAGAACATACTTTAGCTGTTAAGAAAATTAAAGAAAAAATAAAACAGCTTTATTGTTTATCCTTGCCTTATCCTAATTGGCACAAAATCGTAGAAACAGATGCTTCTAACCAAAGCTATGGTGGTATTCTCAATAAGGTAAATACAATTAAACAGAAGGAAGAATTCTTAAGGTTCACATCAGCAACCTGGAAAGGGCCCGTAAAAAATTATATAACAATTAAAAAAGAATGCTTAGCAATTGTTAAATGTGTTGTTAAATTTCAGGATGATTTACAGTAAGATGGCATTTTCTGGCCAATAGAATTCCCTAGTGTTCAAGAGGCTAATACTCGCAAGAGTACTAAGGATATCCTCTTAACACGAGAACAGTATATTCCTAACAGAAATTCTGAAGAGATTATTCTCTCTCTTAAAACAGAGGATGAAAAATGGATGTCTGATCCATGTGAGATTAAACACAGATATCTCTCAACTCAACAGTATACGACTCGATTTGAGTAACACAGATAGATCTATGAGGCAATCATAGTACAATCTAGAGCCATGGAGATCAGACACACCCTCTATGATTTTAACAGATATACCAGCCTTATCGCATTTAGCAAGGCTGTTATCTGAAATATCATATCCATTAATCAATGGGTTTTCATTCTCATACAACCAGAACTCTGAATATAAATCGAAAAGAGGTAAAATACAGTTATTAGGATTATATTGAATCCTTTACTTACACCTTTTATTACCAGAACCCTAATCACAACCATACGTGGTTTATCCGCGTTTGTCCAGAAATCCCTACAACTGGCCTCCCAAATTGGTTCTTACTCTGGTGGGATAAATTTGAAATTACCTTTGAAACTTTACATGAACAAATTCAAACCAAATTTAAAGAATGGCATACTTCCTATTCTCTGTTATCCAGAAATATAAATATTACCATATCTAAATCTCTCATTTATTTTATTATTCGATTTAATATCCCTTGAATTTGGAAATGGGATTTGAAATGTAATTATCAGAATGGTATCCCTCTACTGAAATGAATCTTTTTCACCAAATGGTGGGATAAAGGGATGAATCCCCACTTAACAGAACTCGTCAAAACTATCAAAGCACATACCCAAGCTACTTTAAAGCTATCCCTAAAGCCCTTCCAGCACCAACAGAAAATCCATTGTTAGATGCCAAACCATTATTAAATAGAAATTTCCTAATCTTACTGACAAAGAATTAATGATCAAAACCATAGATTTGGTTAAAGATCAATTTTCCATGTTTTTGTTCCAGAGGATACTCCAATGAAAACCTCTACCTCTACCAGTCAACCAAATAGTGAACAAAATGATTCTGACCTTGAAGAAAATACTTTCAGCATCTTGGCAGGTGAAAGCTAAGATCCAGATGAATTAGACTAAAAAATACAAGAACCCACGATCTCTAATTTCTAGGATTCTCTTACCACTATCATCTCACACCAGATCGATAAAGACAAGAAGGAGAAAGACAAGAAAGGAATAGCAAAGGCCTCATCTTGTCTGCCACTTCAGCGACGTCAGGCAACAGTAACGCCACTAACAGAAAAAGACAAAATTACTTTTTTAAAGTAGCCATTATCAACAGGACCAAAGGAAGACAATGACTTTGTCTACCACTTACAGAAAAGACAAATCTACTTTGTTAAAGTAGATTCCTACTCAGAAAAGTGGATAAGGCTTGCACGACTCCAACTCATCCAGGACACGACTCCAACTCATCCAGGACACGACTCCAACTCATCCAGGACACGACACCTTATAATTCTTTTTTCTGTACCATTTTACTTTTTGTAATATAAAAGGGAACCTCACCCTTTGTTGAGGAACAAGTTTTTTCAGTAAGCCTTTAGTGTGTTATTAGGATCTCATGCATTAAGAAATAAAATGCTCTCCTTTCTCTTTACTACATCTCTCTAAGCTCTCTCTCTCCTACGCTCTATCTTACTACTACATATAAGTCTTGAAGAAATTAAAATTTGAATCTCGTAGGAGCTCTACATAGCCCTCTCACCAGTAAGCTCTTCCTTTTTAATTTAAACAGTAGTTGTTCATGAGACCATGTATGTTATAATTTAAACCTAATATAACATTTACTATAATCTTAAGTATTCATGATCCATGCTAACTCTAAGGCAGTCAATATGTAACTATTAAGGTTGAGGAAGCACTCACTGTAAAATACAGTAAGTTTAGAGAATAATCAATGAATAATTAGTAGGACGTTCAACAAGTCGCGTACTCCTAAGGTCCGTTGAGTAGAGATTGCATTAGGACTATTGACCCAAGTAAAATGTTAACAGACATGCTAATTATGAGTTATTTTGTCGTTTGAATTAACTTTGTTTATAGTGGTTAGCCCCGTCACTTTAGAGATGCATGTTGGTTAGCCGTAAGTTGGTATCAGAGCTATGAATAGTTTTGGTTATAGTGGTGTTTATATTCTCTTTAAATAATTCACATATTCTCACTATACAATCATGTCTGATCTAAGCTCACATTCTTTCACAACAATAGCTAATACAGCATCAACTTCAGAAGCAACAGAATTAATTGCTTATCGAGATGTTAAAGAGGCTTTGGATAAATGGACTATACCAAAGTTAAACCAGAAATAATTTATAAAATTGAAACTTTTGATTTCCCCAGTAGAAAGATAATCAAAACTTTTGAACATGCTATTCCTTTACAGAATAATGATGACATCATTTATCTCTTGCATATACATGATTTATATCCTTTTATGTAAAAATATAAATATATGCATATAGGCCTTGTGCAAATTGCTTTCAAGTCCTTGACTTTATTAGGTTAGATTACCAGCATACAATGCACTCTTAAAAATGGTAGATGCCTAAACTGGAAAGCCTCACTTCTGGGAGTGATAGAGACTAGTTTATCTCATGGACCAGTTTATTTTAATATTTAGCCGAATTATTTGTCCGTTCAGTCCCATGGTTATGACTACCTTCCAGGATCATCTCCTTTTGCCATCTTATTCAGGATTCATCTTAAGGTTCTCTCAACCTTAAATCCTTACACCCGAAAGCAAAGTGAGCAAGGACATACAGTCCTTATTAATCTCTTCGACAGCCAGGTAGATATTCCTTACATGATACCTTGGGCTGATATTACTTTTCCTGAAACATGACAAATCTCTATTTTTGTACCAACCAGACTTATAATTCGGCAATCTATTGAAGATGCCATTCAAACCTAATGAGGTAATATTTATCTTCATTTTCAGAAACCTTTAACTAAAAGCCTTTCTAGTATAAGCAACAAAAGTATTCCTCCTTATAAAGTTGATATTCCCAAATCCTCCAAACAATCTATACTGAACCCATAGGATCTAATGGCTCTGAGAATTCCTTTATCCCTGAGGATTATATCAAAGGAATCCACATATCTAACAACTGGATACCTCATGGTGTTTATGAATCCAATATTAATAGAATGCCTAATAGTCCAACCACAAGTGATATGAAATTTAATCTTTAGTGGATTTTACACCAAAAAGTTTATTAAGACAAAGTATTCACCAGGACTTTATGCACCCTAAGTACCTGGATTTTAGGAATTGTTATGTTTTAAATCATAATCCTTAACAGCTTTTAGATCTTAAAAACCTTTATTACTATCAGTTAGAGAAAGATCAGCACCTTCAGTCTCTTCCTGAATGGTATTATCAACTTACCTTACATGTAAAAATACATGATGACCAACAGTTATAAGTTCTGTCCACTATGCAAAAAACTTGGATTACGACAGGTGGTCGTACTTACCAATCTAGCCATCGACCACATTTATCCTTAGAACTTGCTCTAGGTAATGGGAATCAGAAACCTTTAGTGATAAACCCTTCTACTGAAGTCCGTGAGAAAGTCAGTCATCAGGATACTGTTAAGATTAAGGATATTCTACCATTAACCAAATAGAATAACTATACCAATCTGTTCCTTCAAACTATAAGAACTCAGTTAAACAGGATTGAAGATCATGTTGCTCACATACATGAAACCCAGGATACTAAGAATCAACAACATTATATGGATCAGCAGAAACTTAATCTTGAATCCATCACTATTAAACCCCCTCTTGAAGTCCATAATTTTAAATTAAAAATTACCAAGAAGGAAGATGATTTTATAGAAACTCTTATTAGAAAAATAAAAAATCTTAAGATTTCCACCCCAAAAACTTCAGATCAACTGAATATGATGAATCAGTATGATTCACCTCATCAAGACAAGTCCGAAGAATTTTCTTTATCCCATATATTAGATATTAAAAAAAATTTTATGATACTATAAATAAACTCCCCTATTCCAATTCCAAAAGACCTACTACTCGTATGGCTTTAACATGACCTGGTAGATATTATTATCCTAGACCTAGCCCTGAGGACCTATTGTATGTAGAGGATTTCCTTCATTCTCAAAAGTCCTATCACGGTAAAACCATCTATGAATGGAACATAGATAGAAACACTGAATATCAATTTTTTAAAACTATACATCAGATGATTATGTACTCCTCTATTTGTAAACAGAATGATAATACAAATCACCAAATCTGTAGATTCTTTGTTAATGGTTTTACATGAACTCTTAAAGGATGATAGGATAACTGTTTCACTGAAAGTCAGTATTAAGAGATTTTAAATTCTTTTAAGATCAAAACTGACGCTGTAACAGGTACCCAGACCGGAAATGAAGATGCTTTCTATACACTTGCTCAATCCATAATCCATCATTTTCTTGGACCTGGAATCATTAATACTAACAGACATAGAAAATTATTACAGAGTCTACGATGCCCCTCTTTAACCCATTTCTGATGGTATAAGGATTTCTTTCTCATGAAATTCATGCAGAGAGATGACATAAACAGTGAACAATGGAAGGCTAAGTTCTTTGATGGCTTCCCAAGCTTATTTGCTGAAAGAGTTCGTAAGAAGCTCAGGGAGAAGAATGATCAAATGGATATTCCATATTACGAGTATACCTATGGCCATCTTATTGCCCCTGTCACTCAAGAAGTATTAGGACTTTGCAATGACATGAAATTACAATATATGATGAAAAATCAGAACCTTGATAACAGAAAAGAATTGAGTGAATTCTGTGATCAGTTTGCCTACGATACTAAGATATAATATCCTTCTACCTCTCAACCTCATAGGACTTCCCAGCCCTAAAATCCCATAAAAATATTTCTCTACGAAGAAATTCAAATACAAAGAATCCAGACATAAAGATCCTCCTCATATTAAGAAATTTTCCTCCAGCATACATAAATCCAAATGCACTTGTTATAAGTGTGTCATACCATGTGGCGTACCAGGACACTATGCTAATAAATGTATATCTAAATTTAAGAGAAAGCTTAATGAGTTATCCCTTGACGAAGAGACCCAACATAAAATCTATTGTCTCTCCGAAGCAGTTTTACAGAAGATAGTATCGATGATGATTTTGCTCATAATTTTGCATATGACTCCTCTGCTACTTCTGAACAGCCTTGTTGCTCTAAGAATATATATATATATATATAGATACCATATTTTTTCTGGACCAATAATATAAATACACACACTTTGATTATTAGCTTATTTACTAGCCTGAGATTGTGTGTGATTTAAAAAAAGCATAAAAAACAATTTCTATAAATAGATAAATAGTCCAAGGATTAAAAATGAAAAAAAGTATCCAAGGACTAAAAATTAAAAAAATGAGCAAAAGGATTAAAAGCAAAAAGGTAAACCCTAATTTTTTCTATAAATAAGGAGTGAATCCTTCACTTGAAGGGGGTAGTTTTTTTAGAGAGAGGAGAAAGTGATTTTGGATAGAGAAGTAAGAGACTCTTTGAGGGAGGAAGAGGAGAGGCTTTTGAGAGAAGGAGAGTGATATTTTTAGAGAGAGTGTGAGAAATAAGAGATATTTTCTTAGAGAGAGGGAAATGGAGTTTACATTTTTATTCATCTATTCATTTTCTCTCATTCTTTTTCTTAATGTAATCTAAATTTCATGCACCTCTACTAATAAGATATTTATTTCATTGTTTTTCATCATTTCTCATTCATACCCATGTAGTTTATATGCTTTATTCCTTCTTCTTTATGTTTTACTTTTAATCTTGAGTTTTATTTTAATGCATTGATGATTTTTCTACAAATCTGATAATGAGATGCATTTGCCATCAACTCAATAAATGAGGATGATGATAAAACCATTGGGGGGTGCAAATATAACTCAATGTGAATCAACCTTTTAATGGATTGAAAGTGTACATTGTATGCTAAGAAATCCCATATGATAATTTCTTATACATAAAAATGCATAAAATGGAAAGTTAAGCATCTACATAAAGATTATGCAAATATTTAAGTATTGAAAATTTTTAATGTTCTCACAAGTCTTTTTATTTTTTTAGATCTTGTTGCTATTTTTAGTGACACTTGTTTGAACTAGTTACCATCCATGTTCATTCCTTTACTATTTGATTAGCAATGAGGAAAGAGTGGAAAAATGATAATTAGTAGGCTAAGTAGTCTAAAATAAAAAAAGATATATTTATATCTCAAACAAAAATATTCTATTTTGAAATTTTATTGATTTTTTTTAGGGACACTTATTTGAATTAGTTATCATCCACGATCATTCTTTTACTATTTAAATAGTAATTATTGAGAGAATAATGGTAATCAGTAGACTATGTAGTCAAAAACTATATATATTTATGTCGATTATGCATTTACATATGTATGTATATATTATCTTAACAAAATTAAACATTTACAAAAATTATTTAATTTAAATATAAATTATTGAATATTTATATATATTTTTAAAAGTATATTTATAAAAAAGAGGGTGTTACCCTATGTCCCCCTCCCCTTTTCTTTTTTTTCTTTTTCTTTGTATTTTTTTACTTATTTTACTATTTATTTTTGTTATTTTATTAATATAAATTAGTGTTTTATTCAAATATATTTTCACGCATCTTCTTCACATGTTTCACACACTATTAATGTTTTTTACTCTATACATTTTCATCAAATTTATCATACATTTCTAAATTTTCCTTCACTCATTTTTCTTGTTATTCTTATTTCTTATTTATTTATGTATCATTGTCATATATCTTGCTTATAATGTGATTCTTATCTCATTCCCTTATTATTAGAGATAGTATGCATATATGTGTGAATTACAATCTTAACAATTAGACTTATATGCTGCTAATTTCATTCTTAAGTTTTTACTAAAAAATATCCGATGACGGACTTTGAGATACCAAATCTCTCAAACTACCGAGGTGAGAAATTATTTTGGGATACCGAGAATGACTCCAATAATGCTTTGATTTAAAAAAATAAAAAAATAATTTTTTAATGATCTTTGTACCACTCATTAAATGTAATTTATCTTATTCAATTTTTGATACAAAATGTACCAAATGGAACATTCAGAAAATGAATTTCTTAAACTTTTGTTTTAAAAATAAAATTTGGATAGCATTTGATTAAATTTGTAATCATTTTATAAATGTGTGTTGCAGGGTGCTAATACCTTCCGCACACACAAATGACTCCCGAACCAACTTTGAATTTTTGTAGATCAAAATTTTATTTTAAAATTGGGTGACCAATCACACCCTAAAATGATTCGTGGTGACTCTGAATTTCTTTTTTAAATGATTTTTCAATCGCCGCTCCGCATCGCATGCATGTTGTGACAACTTGGCGACTCCACTGGGGATGCAATCGATCTAACCATTTTTATATCGATAGAGAGTCAAGCCAAAGTTTTAACATATGCTATCTTTTTTGTGATGTTCTTTGTTTGTTTATTTGTGTCATCATTTTTCTTATTCATTTTTGTAGTTTTGTATAGTTTAGTTTGTACGATGTATATTTCTTTACATAATTTCTAATTCACACACAGACACTAGCCCCATTCCTGGGCTTTCCCTTTAGAATTAGAGAGAATGAGTAATGGAATTGAGGTTTCCGTGCAGGCCCATGAAAGTTTTCACTCAGGTCGACCTTTTCGGGATACTGTTTGGGACGTCTTTTACTCCATTTGGATAATAATATGGAAAGCCTGAGATCCTTTTAAGAGTTTTAGACCCCAACTACACATATCTAGATAACCTTGAAGCCTCCCATAATGAGCAATCAAAACCAAATCCTAGGGTCTCCCAATTGTGTTAGGTAGGTCATGTTGAACATTTATGTGGTACTTGTTATTTGTCATAATTTATTTTCAATTTTTTTTAATCGAGTTATCATCATCATCATCATCATGGTCATCATCATGTCATCATCATCATGGTCGCCATCATCCTCATCATCATCCTCATTATCATCCTCACCATCATCATCATTATCACCACCATAAATTCAACATTTTCATCGTTACGTTCATCGTTGTACTATTGTTATTATTTTGGCATACAAATATAAAAAAAAATTTAGGGCGAATCCTATTTCCTTCCATCTCTTAGAATTGTCATTAACTCCATCCATTAACATTTTTTCTAAACTCATGATTGTATATAATTCTTCATTTCATGCATCAAAATTTTCATTATTTCTTTTGTGCATTATAAGTTTAACTTTAGTACATGCATTATAGGTTCATCATTTGCTTCATTATTTTATAAGATTTATTTACTCTTTCATGCATTGAAATTTCTTTCATTCCTTCATGCATTATAGGTTTTTTTCTTTCCCTCGTGCATATGTTAATGTAGTTTTCTTTTCTTTTTTCGTTTAAAAAAATGAATAAAAATGAAAGAGAAAAAGAAAACATATTGGGTGGACCTCTAGTATCTCCTTAAAGAGCATAATCTCAGGCTAGAATCATGGATGAACAAGAAAAACCAATCACAAGAGATAAAGAAACAAAAAATTTGGGAGCTGAAAGAACATATGGCCATAGTCCTGGAACTTCTCACCAACCACAAAGGAAAAGCATGTCTTGAAAATTCGTAAAAGGGCTCCATCACCACGAGTTCAACGTCGATACTCCATTTTACTATCCTGGATTCACTCCATTCTACCGATTTCATCAGACAGAACAATTCCATCCTCCATCAATACCAATAAATATGCAGCACTACATGTTTCCAAGTCCCCAAGAATTGATGCATTCAAGAAAAAATGGGTACGTTACCCCAACAGCGGCACCTGACCACAATCAAGTTTTCACCTCATAAAGAGAACATGATATTGAGCTAATCATCATGCCTAATCTCAATAACCCAAAATCACAAAGACTCGTTCTCAAACTAAGTAAAATCCCACTGATGAGTGATAAGTTGGATTTTCTAGAAGAGAGGTTGCGTGCTATTGAAGGAACATATGCACACGGTACCATTGAATCCACTCAATTATGTCTGGTCCTAGATATAACCATCCCTCACAAATTCAAACTTCATGAGTTTGAAATGTATGATGACATTACATGTCTAAGGAGTCACCTTATTGTGTATTGTAGAAAAATGACTACATGCAAGCGTGATGATAAGTTGTTGATCCACTTTTCTATCAAGACAGTTTGATTGGGGTTGCATCTCGCTGGCTCATCTAGTTGGATGGTCAACATATTCATAGATGTATAGACTAAGATGACACTTTTTTAAGACAATACAAGTACAATATTAACATGGCTTCTAATTATTTTGATCTTCAAAGGTTCAAAAAAAAGGCATACTGAAAGTTTAAGGAATATGCTCAAAGGTGGAGGGAATTAACTGCTCAAGTATAACCGGTCTTGTCAAAAAAATAGCTAGAATGTTCATCAATACCTTGAGGTCTTCATGATAGAATGATTGGAAATGCTCCAAGTGACTTTTCTGATATTATAATCATTAGCAAAAGAATAGAATGTGGGATAAAAAGATATAGAATCTCAAGAATTCTATTAGAACCATCCTCTACAGAAAATGGGTTACCGTCAAAATAAAAAAGGACGGCTACAGACAATTAATTTTGGGTACCCATCACAAGGTGTGAACCCTGGATCGTGCCTTTCAAAGTACATTGAATGATTGAAATCTGCGACATCATGTGTGGCGAATACCCCATAAGTGCCATGCAATTATCATTCCTAACAACCAACATTTTGAAATAACCCAAGATCTTATCTAAGAGTGCCAACTGACCAGTAAAATGTTGGTCGAGTTAACCAGCCTCAAAGGAGAAATAGGAATAACCAACAGTTCGTCCAATAGGACCAATTCAGATGTCCTATACAAAAGTATCACCACAGTTAATATAGAATAATCAGTTGGTGTCGGTCCTTTACGAGCCTCTCTAGCCACCATATCTTAGATGGTACAATCCAACTACTCAATGTGATTATCATACAGGGGCAATGGGACATTCAACTAAAAATTGCACAACGTTGGAAGCTAGAGTTCATATGCTAATCAAAGTCGGTTGGCTAAACTTCAAGAAAGCTGATGACAACTAATAACTAGCCCCAACTCTCCACTAGAGCATGGGAAAGCCATGGTAAATTTCGTGGAACATATCTCTTCATGTGATAATGGAACAACTTAATGCGGTGAGTGTTTTATGGTTGCAATATATCGATGTTTTCACTTATCATTGTTGTCCTGACTATAAGTTCAATAATTGAGGTATCATCGAATTGCCATTTCTTCTTAGGGACCTTCAAGAGTGACGAGCTAATGTCAAATTCCTCGAAGCTCTACCCAACATCTGAGAAACTTTAGTCATACATCTTCTTATAGTGTTTCGTCTATTTTTAGTCATCTCCTACTTTCAATTCTAGTTTTTTCATCCTATTTGCGTTTCTGCTCATTTCAAAGTTAATAAATACATTTCCAGTTCTTCATTCATTAGCGTCATACTCTTGCATCTCTCTCATTTCTTTCTTATTACCCAACTAACCAACCCAGATTAGGAATGGTGATTTTGAGAATAAAAGCACACTACAAGAAATATGGCATTCTACAAGAGACGGATATTCCTGTAAAAAGTAATCGAAAAGAATCATGCGGCACATGTGACAGCCCCTCATATTAAAAGTTTACATTTTTCATGAGGCGCAATGCCTCTTGTGTAGAACCCTGTGGCATCACACTTTTTACCGAGTTTTTCAACTCTTGTAGAATTCTGTTTAATGAGGTTTTACTACTCCTGTTGAATATATTCAACGGGTGTTTTTAATTCTTGTGTATTAATATTCACTGAGTTTTGTGTCCTATTAAATCAGATATCATAACATTTTTTTAATCTCATTGATATAGTTTTTTATTATAAAGATATTTTCCTAGCATTTTATAAATGCTATTTTTTGTAGTCAGTTTACATATTTAACACATTAAAAATTATATAACATCAATGAAACGTTTAATAGCATTAATATTTTATTCCATTTCCACAAAAGTACAATATGAAACTAAAAAATATCTAAAAGTATCATCACTAAGTCTAATAATCAACGTATCATCATCATTTGTTCTAAAAAACTAAAAGCATCTAAATTTTTCACCAAATACTATAAAATTATCACAAAAGTTCACTAAAACATTATATAAAGTGTAATGTCCAATTCTTCAAACTTTGAACGTTCATGTTCAATAGCCTCAAGTCATTGTAGGTTATGCATTATAAAGTGAACTTAGTTACCAACATTGAACTAAGTTAGTACATTAAAAATTAATGCTAGTTAATCAAATTCATACCAATAACCCAATAAGCATATCAATAGCATAAGTACTCACAATTTACTGTAAACATGTAAATAACATAAGTACCCGCACTTAAGATGTAAATACCCAAATTTGCAAAAAAAACCATAGAAATTCAGAAGATAAAATAGAACCTCACATATGATCTTCATCAGAAGGTACCCAATTTACTAAAAATTAAAGAAATTTAGAAGGCTAACTACTCAATTTACCCGATTAAGCATTGAACAGTAAAAGAGGGATCTATCAGCCTAAAAATAAGAAAACAATTATCAGGATCACAGATAGGTGGAAATTTTGAAATGGGTACCTCAGATTTGGTGATAATTAAGAAGGATCTATGTTTTGAATCAGTGGAGTGCTTAATGAAGATGTTTCAATCTCTATTATTCCAAGAAGAATCAACTTTCCCTTTCGATGATCCATCGTGGTTGCTAGGCTTGACCTTAACTACCCTAGTATTAGTCTCTATAGCCATGGAAATAGAGTTATGCTAATCTTTTCTCTATAATTGCTAACAGAAGCATTACCAAACTAATCGAAAATCATAGATAAGTTGAATATGAGTACGCATGAAAAGGGCCCGAAATGGTCTTTCTCTTCCTCCAAAGTGAAGTTCTCCTGACTCCTTTTACCCACCAAGAGCGCAACCTGCTGGAAACAATGTAAATAAGAAAAAATTGATGTTTGTCGGGACAACATTTAAGAAATTAAAACTCTTAATTGAACCAATAAATTTGCTAAAGCATCAACAATTGTACTACAATCCCTACTAATCCACTTTACATGACAAGAATTAAATGATTTGAAAGTCTCTTTTGTGTGAGTGATGAGATTAGTTATCTCCCATGGAGGAGAAATAGTGCCATTAAAGTAGTTAGCCACAAATTTTGATTCACTTTCAATGAGCATGTTATGCCAATCATTTCTCTTTACCAAATCAACACCATATATCATTGCCTTTAGCTAAGCTTGAAACACATTACTGCAGAAAATGTTTTTTCCAGAAAAGCTAATAACATCTCCACAATAATTTTAGCAACACCTCCCACTGAGGCTGCAGGAGGACAAGAAAGGAAAGAAGCATCAACATTAATTTTCAATAAAACCTATAGGTGGAGGGGACCAAGTATTCCTGTATAGAGGAGAACTATAGCCAAAAGGCATTCCAAATTTTGATGTTAAGACCATTTACCTACCCTTCAAAAGACATGATTTTAAATTGTCTCTTTACCGTATAAAACCAATAAAGCAAAAAAAGAAAAAAAAACTTCCCATTAAAAGAAAAGGACATGATTATAAATTGTCTCTACTCCTGCTTTGGACAAGTTTTTTTTTTCAAACCCATAAGTGTAAAATGAGGGAGAATAAAAAGAACATCTTATTTTATAAAAGGTGTAAACAATATTGTTTAGAACAAGTTATTTCATGCATAACTTCTCTAAAATACTGAATTGAGATGGAAATGAAGTACTAAATACCAATACTCATAAAAGAAATCAGTTCTTTCATTTTTGCAATTTCTCCAGTTATGCCAGCCTGGTCTGTCTCATGCATAAGTTCTCAGAAATACTGAATTGCAATAGAAAGAAGCACTAAATACTTATACTCATAAAATCAAGTAGTTCTTTCATTTTTGCAATTTCCCCAATTATGCCAGCCTAGTCTGTCTAATGCATAAGTTCTCAGAAATAATGAATTGAGATGGAAAGGAAGTACTAAATACCTATATTCATAAGTTTTCAACGCTAAAGAAATGTGATATCTATTCTAAATAGGAAAAAGCATTTACAATCTAATTTAGGAAATAAGTATTTACAGCTTGGATAGACTCAAAGAATAATCTCTTCTGCTGCAAAATTATTACATTTTTCTCCCTAAACTTCGATGCAGTTGCCAAGACCAAACAAGTAGGAATAGTACAAGCCCAATTCCCACATACATCCAGAATATTACAAGACAAAATGACATTGGCTTAGGATATAGGACTACAACAACCATATAATAAACAAAACACAATTTATCAAGGCAAAAACCAACACAAACCAGAGGCCAATTATATTCATATATAGGCAATAAGTTAATAAATGTAATAGAGGAACATACCATGTCCAAACTTGATACAAATTAGAAGTTTGATAATGCAGATGGTAGGCGAAAGCCAACAAAATGGTCTAACCTCTTTAACAGGTTTTCTGTATAGTAATAAGATAGAAAGAATGAACTGCTGAAGATTTTAGTGGTTGTTGATGTTCAAAAAGAGTGTGCAAAAGATTTTAGCGGGTGTTGATGTTCAATAAGATTTTAGCGGGTGTTGATGCTCAATAATTTACATACGATCAGAAGAAATAGAATCAGAATTTTATGTGAGTCTCTAAAACGGGGCTGACCTTAGATAACTGGTTGTTTGGAGTAGAAGACTCGAGCATGAGGCTTTTATTTTGGGGCTTCAAACTCTCATTATCCATCTTGGACGCTACAGTGAAGATCGATGGCTGTGACGATGATCGAGAGAGGCTAGGGCTGGGACGCTACAGTGACGATGGCTGTGGTGACGACGGGCGTTGGTGAAAATCGAGAGAGGCTAGGGCACTCGGAGGCTGTGGTGATGGGGATGTGGTGATGACAACCGGTGGTGAGGATAGGCAGTGGTGACGATCAAGAGAGGTAGTGCACTCCGCTGCTCACTCTACTTCTCTCTCTGTCTAAATATAAAAGCAAAGGAGGAAAGTTTAAAATTTAAGTAATTGGTGCAAGACGAAAATTTTAAGTCCCGCTTTTTTTCCTCATATCACAAGATTTTTTTATGAGGTTCATTTAAAACGTTGTAATTGTATTTATTTCACGAGAAAAAATAGTAAACTCAGTCGTTAAATCTTGTAGAATCACATTTTTCATGCAGTGGCATAAGCAATATCAAATATAGCTCGGACGGTCTTATTTTCAGGGAAGAAACAAATAAAAGGGAAAATAGTCTTCTTTCTGGTGAATAAATACATTGCAAAAAGGTGTTATCCTTATCTGAGGTCATGTTCTTGTTGAATTTACTTCTGATTAAAAATGATGGAGAGGCATCCTTTCTGTAATCCCAAACACTTTTATCAATTGCAAGTCCATTTGAGCCTAAGAAGAATCTTCATTTCATGAAACCCAACCAATGATCACTCCCTACACTGGGGCAGTTATTATTTTTATCAATATGTATGTCTCAAAAGGTGAAAATTTTCCCAAACTGGCGTAAAAGAAAAAGACAAAGGCAAAAAAAATCAACAAAAAATATAGCAAATGCAAAAACAAAGGTCAAAGTCAAGTGAGCCTTGTGATTTTTTTAGATTGTCGTCTTACTTTAGGGGAAATTTGTTCAACAAAAATTCTAAATGTATTTTTCCATACAGGGGTAATTTGTTGTAAAAAGTTCAAGTACAACTATCCAATTTTGGTTTCTCATGACAAAATGTCAAAACCCACACTAAGGCGGTCTTTATTTGGCAAAATTCTCAACGGATCATTGGTTTAGACATATCCTTTTCAAATGAGTTTTGAGCCTTTGATATCCTTTCTTTTGGTAGCCTAAAAATCTTAACCTACATTACAACCCAAATGAATGTCCTCTACGGACCAAGAAGATCTATCTATAAAAAGTATATGGTTTTAAATAAGTTAATACCTCAATATATATATGTGTGTGTGTGTGTGTGTGTGTCATGAGCAAGATATCACCTCTCAAAAGAAGAAAAAGAAGAAAAGGAAATGATCACTATGAGTGAGAAAAGCAGTATGTGAAATGCTTTAATTCTCAAAAGAATCGTTCTGAAACTGGAAGAATATTATTCCATAATTTATTTTCTCATAACCTCTTCAAATCCTTGCTTGTCATCTTTTTTGTCAATAAAAAGCTTTCATTCACAATATTCACACTATCATTCTTAATTTCCCCATTTCTTTCCTCGAACATTTAGAGCATGTATATGACATTGCAGATTATTCTTGAAATTACTTAAGAGCATGACTTTTGGCACAAAAAGGAGTTTGGGGGCATGGTGAAAACTTAAAAAGTCACCATGGAAAAAAAGAGTTCTAGGTCATGGTGAAAATTTGAAAGCGCATAATTTGTCAAAGAAAAATAGACGGACAAATGTCAACATGTACATATATAAGAGGGTTTGAAGTTATCTGAAAAGTTGCCATGAACAAGAAGGGGAATGTAGCTACAAAATAATATGATACATACAAGTTAAGAGAATCAAATGAACAAATAGGAAATCATTTGTTTTCCTACCATTGGTAAAAATCTGAATAGTATGGTATGATCTAATATAAAGAAGCACACCATTTTCTCTATCATATGCTTGGTATCTTGTTGTCAATTTATGATCTTAGTCCAAGTGAGTGTTTTGAAGGATGATCGAGATGACCACAATGACCCATTTTCAAAAAAAAATAATAAAAAAAATCATCATAAGATTTGCTTAAAATGTTCGCAATCATGCATGGTGTTCACGCTGTCATGATCATCTCACTTGCATTAGAAGTCAAGAATTCCATTGCATAAATATGCATTATACTAGTTGTTTTATTTATTTCAAATCATCAAGAACATCTTCTTACAAATGAGATGCATTTTGTCATTAACGCAATCAATAAAGATGATGATAAAGTCTTTTAGGGGTCCAAAATTAACTCAATATGAATCAACATTTTAATTGATTGAAAGTGTACATTTTATACTAAAAAATCTCCTATGATAATTTCTCATACATAAAAATTCATAAAATAGAAAGTTAAACATCTACATAAAGATTATGCAAACATTTAAGTTTTGAAATTTTTTAATGTTCTCACAAGTCTTGTTTTTTTTAAGATCTTGTTGCTATTTTTAGTGACACTTGTTTAAACTAGTTACCGTCCATGATCATTCCTTAGTCATTTGATTAACAATGAGGGAAGAGAGGAAAAATGATAATTAGTAGGCTAAGTACTCTAAAATAAAAAAAATGATATATTTATATCCCAAACAAAAATATTCTATTTTGTTTTATTGATCTTTTTAGTGACACTTATTTGAACTAGTTATCATCCATGATCATTCTTTTACTATTTGAATAGCAATTATTGAAGAGAATAATGGTAAATAGTAGGCTATATAGTCAAAAATTATATATTTATATCGATTATTCATTTACATATGTATATATCTACGTATATATTATCTTAACAAAATTAAACATTTACATAATTTATTTATTTAAATATAAATTATTGAATATTTATATAATTTTCTTAAAAATATATTTATATAAAAAAAAATTGACCAAGGGTGATCTCAAACAGAGGGAACCCCTCTGTTTGAGCAGAGGGTGTTACCCTCTATCCTCATCCCCTTTTTTTGTCGTGTTTTTACTTATTTTACTTATTTTATTTTTATTATTTTATTTTTTATTTTATTAATATAAATTAGTTTTTATTTCAAATTTATATTTTCATACATCTTCTTTACATGTTTTACACATTATTATTCTTTTTTACTCTATACATTTTCATCAACTTTATCATACATTTCTAACTTTTCCTTCACCGATTCTTCTTGTTCTTCTTATCTCTTTCTGTATAATTGTCATATTATCTTGCCTATAATGTGATTCTTATCTGATTCCCTTATTATTAGAGTTAGTATTCATATATGTGTGGATTACAGTCTTAACAATTAGACTTAAATTCTGTTAATTTCATTATTAAGTTTTTACTAAAAAAATTTGCTAACGGACTTTGGAGTTTTTGGGATACCAAATCTCTAAAACTACCAAGGTGAGGAATTATTTTAGGATACCGAGAATGACTCCAATAATGCATTGATTTAATAAAATATAAAAAATAAAAAATAATTTTTTTCAGTGGTCTTTGTACCACCCATTAAAAGGTCATTTCTTTTGTTCATTTGATTATATAAAATGTACCAAATGAGATATTCAAAAAATAAATTTCTTAAACTTTTTTTTAAAAATAAAATTTGCATAACGTTTAATTAATTTTGATAACCTTTTTTATAAATGGGTGTTGCGGGGTGTTAATACATTGCCCACACACAAATGACTCCCGAACCAACTTTGAGTTTTCGTATACCAATATTTTTATTTTAAAATTGGGTGACCAATCACACCTTAAAATGATTAGTGACGACTCTAATTTTTTTTTTCAAAAATAAATTTTCAATCGCTGCTCTGCGTCGCATGAACATGGGGACAATATATGTGTGGGTATTTATTATGAGTGAGAGAGAGAAATACGGAAGGGGGGGAAGAGCAAGTTATTTTATATGTATAATGAGTGAGAGAGAGGTGGAAGGGGAGAAAGAGAGAGAGAGAGAGAGAGAGAGAGAGAGAGAGAGAGAGAGAGAGAGATTTTAGAGAATTTCAACAAATTATAGCATTTATGACTTATGGGTGCTTTCAAAAAAATTTTAGATCTGTTAAAGATGATAAATGGGTTGATAGAAAGATAAGTAATTTTGGTTAATAGTTCCATTAGTTTGACTATTTTATGAAATTAGTTGTCTAATTTTATATTAAGTTTTGAAATAGTTGTTAGATGTGTATAAATCCCCTCTTTTATGATGAGTAGCATGACCGACATTACGCAAGTCTCCAAAGGTCCTACCCTAAATAGCATCTTGGGCCAGTTCATGGGTCAAGGACCGTGCAGGTAAATGTTTCTTATGGACTGCATAGGAATTTCACTTTTTTTTTGTCAAAATTAAGTTACAAAGTTTAAGAAGAATGAGAGAATACGAATCGAACCCACGACCTGTATAGTATGAGTGTGTGAGTTTAATCAACTTATCAAAAATTTCACTTATTAGAGACAACTTTTACTAAGGATCGTTGAGTGTCCAATCATTGATTGTTGCTAATACTCTTTACTTACGAAAGTTTTGACGTCCCCAAAATTCTTTAACAATAGAACCTGTACTTCGTCGGTAAATGACGAATCATGGCTAATACTATTTAACGATGACAATACTGTCGTCACACTTTATAAAAACAGAACACATGTTTCGTCGGTAAAAGGTATAGCCCTTTTACCAGCCACCTTTCAACGACGACAAATTCGTCACTAAAAAACTAATTTACTGATGATTTTGGAGCCATTAGCGACAAAAATGCTCATCATTGATTAGTGATTTTCTTGTAGTGAGGCCATTCAGCCCGTGTAATGGGCTTGTCTGGGCCTCGTCTTGAGCTGGTGTACTTTTGCCTAACTTGGGTTTCGGCCCCTCTATGGCTATAATATCCCATAGTCTTGCTAACACCTAAATTTTAAAAAGAGTGCGGATTTGAAATTTTAACTGAAATGATAAATCTTTAATATATTAAAAGTGACATGTGTAGGAGAATTATTTTTTAATAATTTTGTTCATGCACTTATTTTTCTAATTATAATATCCTTTAAAAATATATGTATCATACTCTTATTAGTTGGTGTTAGGCTTAAATAAAATCATTATTACAATTCTCATTTATATTTACTCTTCCACTAACTTTTAAAAAAAAATAAAAGCCCACTAATTTTATGTCATTGAATAATAATTTAATTATAGAGATTGATGGGTGGTTCTACAATTTTCATATTCAAATAATAATTATGATAGTTTCAAAAAAAATTATAATAATAACAATTACAACAACAATTAATGAAATATTAATAGTACTTTTTGGAATAGTAGTAATATACATATATACTCCATATAAACTACAATCTATTTATAATTCATAATATCCATAATCTATAATTTATAAAAATGGAGAATCAATAAAAATATTTATGGATAATTTATTCAGTTATTGTTTGTATAATCTCTAAAATGATAATCTAAGTGTGTAGTTTTCTAGGCGGTAATTTTTTATTTATTATAATTTTATCAATTAATATATATTTGAAAAAGATATGATGTGTATATTCAAGTTATATATAAAAAATTGGGATATAGATAAGAAAATAATAATCATATATAAGTTCAATAACATATAATAATCCTAAGACATATTACGTCTCATTTATTAAACTTTAGACTTAGTTCACATACAATGCACGTATGACATTACTAATTCTAATAAAATAAAAGTACTTTCCACAAAATAGTCTCAATCTTATCCGCCGAAAAAAATATCAATCTAACAAAACGGCTTTCAAATCCTTGAGTATAAAATACACTAGTGTCCTTATGAATCTACAATTATGAATTAAATTTGTCATTAAAGTTTCTCCTTAGGTAATTGTACAAAAGTTCCTTCGGTCTATTTTGCAATTCATTAAACATGTGAATCTCGTTGCCAATTAACACTTATTTGATCATTTCTTCTCTATTGTGTAGTGCATCGTCCAATTACTTGTATCCATTCAAAATTTCTGTTCACTTTTACGGTGTACACCAGTGGCACTAACTACAGAAAAAGAAATGCATGGTTAAATATAAGATTCACATATACAATCCCTCGTCATGATCGACCACGATAGAATTATGATACTAAATTGAAATAGAGCTGAAACAATAAGAAACAAGAATATATATGTTTTACCTGTTCTGATTTCTTGACAAGTTTTAATGTACAATTTGTTCACAGATATTGACGAGTGCAGCATGGGTTCAAACAAGTGCAACACAACATGCCACAACCTACTTGGTTCTTATAATTGCTCATGTCCCATAGGGTATAGTGGTGATGGCTTTAATAACGGAACTGGTTGCTTTATAACCAAAGGCAGAGAAAAATCTCACTGCTTCAGATTTCACCAGGTAAAGTACAAGTTACTTGTTAAATAGTAAGTACCGATTTATTAATGATACCTTAACAGGAGTATATTTTATTTTTCTTCTTCGAGAAGTCAATATATATTAAATCTAAACGAGCATCAAACACAAATTAAGTTAGGAATATGAAATACTAGATTGGTTTTTGTAGGAATGTGATATTTGTCATACTATAAATCTTGTCTCGATATTGTCTTTTCATTACATACGTGACAGTATTGATGTAGGTCTTATTGTAAACACAACACTTACTTTAACCAACACAAGATAACTCTATATATGTGTGATAAAACACATTTCCCTTTTGTACGTGTCAAAAGGATTAACCATATTACAAGGCTGACATACTAATTCGTTACATAATTTATAGGATTAACCTTGGGCCTTTCGGTTTTGGTGTTGATCAGTTTCTTGCTTTATGTGAGAATCAAACAAAGAGAAATCGCCAAACTTAAGTCCATAAATGAACTTTAGCAATTAGTAAATCTTTCCCTCTTGACCTTTCTCTATGAACCCATCTGGTTGATCCATATAAATGCGCTCTTTAAGATTGTCATTCAGAAAAACAGTCTTGATGTTCATCTGCCAAATTTCATAATCGAGGACAACAACAGTGGGCAGGAGGATTTGAATTGATTTAAGCATAGCTACCGACGAGAAGGTAGCCTCATACTCTATACATTCCTTTTGAGTGTAGCCCTTGGCTACTAGCCTAGCTTAGAATGTCTCCACATTCCCATCCAGACCTCTTTTTTTCTTATAGATCCATATACATCCTATAGGTTTTACTCCTTTAGAATGATCTACAAGTTTCCAGACTTCGTTTGAGTACATCGAATGTATCTCGACGTTCATGGCTTTTTGCCATAGGTTTGCTTCAGGACCAGCATATTAGATAAAAGGAACGAACCAAACAAGGTAAGTCAAGGACATGCCAAGGCAAAGTGAAACAAAGCAAAACCACCCCTTTCAAGAGAGGTCTGTTTTTTTATTTATCCTTATGTTGAAAATTCAAACCTTTTTAGTATGGAGTCCACGTCCTTTCTTTTCTAGTTAAATTTCACTTCGAGACCGACTCAATAAATAGTCATTTTGACCTGAAATTTGTTACTGCATTTCCATTTGCTTAAATCTCTTGTGTATAAAGTCGAATCTCTTTACGTTATCTCCAATTCCTTTTTCATGGTTGATTAGTCCCAAATAATGTGAATGTTATTCTTGGTCATACCAGGGAGTCACTTGTTCCTTGTTGTCCTACTTGGGAGATTACATTCGACCCCATATACATATCCCTAGGCTTTAAATTCTCAGTGATGTCTACGTTTCAAGATTTCTTAGCTCTTAGATCTGTTGAGAGAAAATCCAACAAATGTTCCTTTCCCAATCCTAGTTGTTCTCGTTTGCCCCTCAACCATATCAACACCCGCTCTGGTTGTTTGAAAGACTTTGCCTCTTAGTCTAACAGCAATTCAACAAAATCAAAGCCGCTCTCAAATAGAAGAGAGACCATGAGGAAGTTGCGACTTACTCATTCTGAGATGGAGAAACCCAGATGTTTGCCTTTGAATGACTTCTATAGATGTTCTTCACTTCCAACTATCGTTAGTTTAGTGGTTGCTCGCCAGTTCCCCCAGCTCTTACTCCTATTGTAGAGGGCCCAAATCCTTCTTCCCTCAGATAACACTAAGTGGAAGACCAAGCTCTCAGATAACATAGGGTAGATGACACATGAGAGACAGTCGCCAAAATGATCTGGGCCCATGGACCTGTCCAGTACACTCTCTAGTGAAGATCCGAATAGGTCTTAGATTGACACTAGTCTTTGTTGTGTCATCCTATTATTTTGAGGGGTGTGTGTGTGAAACTAGTATTGGTTGTGTCATTCCGTAAAAGATTGAGTTTGACAAGGCCCATAACCTATCAGGCCTCATCCCTGTGATGGATCAAGGCAGATACCTTTATCATCATCATTAATCGGAGGACCGTAGCACAATAGAAACAAGACCATACAACTAGGCGAGTAGTATTTGATCCTTCTCCATCTAAGGTTGATGCCTCAAACAGCACCTAAACACTACCCCACTAGTTGTCACCCAACATCTTTAAGAATTTAGTTGACAACCATGACACTCCTCATATGGAGATACTTGGTCAATAAAGAAATATGGATAACGCAAGTTTACTTATCAAGAGCCCTAGAAGAGATCCTCGCACCACCAAAGTATAAGCATAGCACGCGAGCACCTAGCCCAAATCCACCAGTCCCATGAACAGTCCAATCGCAAGGTCCCAAAGAATATGTCATACCTTGGATAAGAGATTCACCTTAAAGATGGCGAGGAGAGTCTCTGTCACTCTCATCGCTCTCGTCACTCTCATCGCTCTCGTCACTCTCGCATTTCCTCTATTGAGGCTAAAAGCCATCAATCTAGGCTTGGGCCATGAGAGAGGGAAGGTGACTGATGTTGACTCTAGTCTACGTGAAAATTTTGATGATGATAAATAATTGTTGAACTAATATTTTATTTATTGTATAGAAAAATTATCATGTGAAAAATAAAGTACTAATAAAAAATTCTATAAAGAGTTGATCTGGTACATCAAGAAAAATATGACACACTGTTCAAGGATTGAACCTGGACATCCTAACGACCTGATAAAACAATCCACTGGTCAATGCTCAAAATGAGGTTAACCTTATAATCAACCCAGGTCGGCTAATGCTCTCTCTTTCAGAAAGAGAATGAATCAAGAATGCATCTAGACGTGATATTGTATTAGACAGACTAACATGTCTTCTAGAGAGTTTTGAACTCTCTTGGACATGCAGACCATTCTTTAATTTTCCTTATTTTTAGGCTATAGCAACCCCGACCATCCTTAACCAGACCAAGGGTCAATATCAATCTTTCCATGCGTATATAAAGCTTTCACCTATGACATTCTTTCACACACTTCCCCGACAAAGATTTGTAGAGATTTTTTTAAAAAAATTCGATTATATAGAATGGAAAATCTTCCTTATTCAATATATTCACTGCTGCCAATATTACATTCATCGTTGTCAATATCTTTCATTTTTTTCAATTACCATGTATAAAGGCCTAGTATTAGCATAGAATTATGTGTAAAAGATTTTCAAGTATACTTCCCTTATTTAGGCTCTTGTAACCAGATCTATAAATTTGGATTTCTTTCTTGTTAATCGTAAGATAGAACAAGTATTTCTCTTCATGGTATCACAACTAGGTGTAGAAAAGTATAGTTGTGAACCCCTATGATCGACCTTCATTAACAAACTCCAATCTCTGATTGACCTTCATTGTCAATTTTTTTAGCGAAATTTCTTGGTAGCCTTTGTTACCCTAATTACTTTATTTCCTCCTAAGAAATTAGTTATGCTTAAGCAGAAGATAAACCTAATAGAACTTATTGGCATTCTTTGCCCTCAAAATAGCCTTAAATTGATTCAAACTAAATCTTAAATTTCTAAAAAATATAAGCCCAACCACTTCTCAAATGACGGACGCCCAGCTCCTACATAGACACCTAACCACTTTTCAAATGACGGGATGAACCTTCAATTATTTTGATTGGTCACAATCGGTCAAGACATACATTAAAGGGAAAGGCAAGATTGATTACCTAATAGGGCTAGGACCAAACCAGAAGACCCTATTTTCAAAGCTCGGGATATTGAGGACTCCCTAATAATGTCATGGTTGTGGAACTCCATCCAATCGAACGTGAGTAAGACCCATATGTTTCTCTCCACTACAAAATAAATATGGGAGACTATCTCTCAAATATACTTAAAGGTGCGCATAATTGTTTTTTATTTTAGAGATGCCTTTATAGATTAGGTTACGGCAAAAAATGAGCCTGAAATCATGGATTGTTTGAGATTGTTCAACTTAGAAATATGGGAGTTGGAAGTATGGTTGATCAACTAGAGAGAACTACCATTAAAGAACTCAAGCATTGCATTACTTACATCATTACCAATCACACTCAAAGCTTTCTTATACAAGGTGGGTATAATTACACAAGTCTATGAGATTAAGTGCAAAATATAAAGTACTAAGCAAGGTAATCTCTCTGTCACTGAGTATTATAATACTACGAGGAATCTTTGGTAAGAATTGGATCATTATTAACATTTTAAGATGAATTATGCTGATTATAATGCCATCTTACAAAAGTTTCTTGAAAGAGAGAATATTTAAGTTTTTGGCGGGTCTTAAAATAGAACTTGACCAGGTGAAGGTCCACGTATTGGAGAAGGACTCATTGCCATCACTTGGAAAAGTTTATGTCATTTGAGAAGAAAGAAGAAGATGAGTAATGTTTGAGAACAAAATAGTAGAGGGATATGCATTGATGATCTCAAAGTCTAATCAGACAATACCTATGGTTGCAGTGTTTCCCCTGCAAGTAGATTTCGAAGGAGAAAAACAGGAGTGAGAGATGGTCTTTGGTGCCACCATTGCAACAAATTGAGACACACAAGAGAAACCTACTAGAAAATACATGAAAACCCATTTCTAGAAGTACAAGGAAACACGGAACAAACTATAGACCTGTTCAAAGAAGTAATCAAGGCCACTATGTGAACTCAGAGGAAAACTTCCAACGGTAAAATTCAACATCTAGCAATCATGAATTAAGTGGCTTAACTAAGGAGCAACTTAAAAAACTCAGGGAGCTCTTGACACAGACAAAAAAAACTAAGTTCTATATGACTTGTACTGTTGACATAGATTGAAAACAGGTCCTTCATGTTCTAAAAAATAAGATCTTACTCTTAATACCTCAAAGGATGGTCATGACTCTTGGGTCGTTGACTTAAGAGTCATTAACCACATGACTCGCAAACTAGAAAATTACACTGTATACACCATAAATGTAAACCTAAGTATTAAAGTTGTTCATGGAAGCTTAACATCCATTAAAGGTTGTTTTAGCTGAAAACTTCAACAGTACAAATGTCAGTCTCTCTTTCGAAATGCAGGAGTCTTTCTTTCGGGAAAATCTGTGATAGTGGTCTCATACGCAATCTTTGTTCTCTGCCAAACATTCTTTTCTTCATGGTTGGACTCCTCTCAACCTTGACGTCTGTAAAACATAGACAAAGAACCCTAAAGGCGAGGAACCAAGGGTGGTTGCCCCGCTTAAGGGCCTCCAATGTCTAAGTCAGTAGATGATCGATATTTCGGCATAAAAATTTTAAGGGAGAATGGACATACCTTTTTTATTAATACCTTGATACATTTATATACGGGTTCTTCCGTAGGAGGGTGCGTGTTGAAGAAGCCTTCAAAGACGTATTGGGAAAGTTTTCCAGGACAAAAATGTGTCTTGTTTAGCGCTGATTTGATGGAAAGGAGGTGACATTTAACATAAAGATGGCAGATATTAAGTGTCGATGTGGCCCTCAGGTGACTAAACGAAGGTTATCCTGTCATTTTATCATGACGATTAGACCAGTTGAATGCTCGGGCTAATGAGGGAGTTCAACCTCGATCGTTACCCTATGCGGGTAATGATGACCTTGCACTTGGGGTCATCCGAGCTCTTTTCATGAGTTTTTCCCTTTCATTCCCGTGAGCTCGGGTTTGTGTGACTCGAGCTCTCTTCAGATTGGTTGAGTGAGGTCAGTCCTCCTCCTTGGAAACTTTCCCTTGTCTTAAGCTTCTTAATATGACATGTCATAACATATGTTGTCGCATCATTGGAGGTTATGAAAACACCCATAACAGTTGCCCCCAGTCGAGGACTTTGGTGGCTTCACTCACCCAAGTCCAAAGACTTCATTATGTGAGCTCCTCGTTCGAGTTGTTTTTATACAGTGATAGATTGGAAGTTTTTCGCTCATCCCAAATTTTTCACACGTCTTCATAGTTTTCCCCTTAGTGAGGATAGCACTAAACAGAATTAATTACCTTCCTGACTTTGTCGTGTGCAGCTTCATCCTTTCTGAAAGTTAATTTCATCGATTTTTTTAGAAGAGAGACACTATTGATGCGTACACACGTGTGGGGGAGCCTGATTCCTGGACATGCTACGTCATCCAGACGCGTAGTTTCACTCTTATAGTTGATTGGATGACGTTTGGTTTCCCGAAACTCTCTCGTCGATTTATGAAACGTCCACTTTCTAGTCGTTTAACGGTTGTCATCATAGTTGGCGTAAGGTCCCCTTACACGTGCGGATTTTCTCTCAGGCCTATACATAGGCAATTTCTCTCCTTATTTCTTTCATCTTCACCTCACATGGATGAAATGGAGTGAAATTTCCATTCTTGCCCCTACTTCCTTTCTCTTCTTCGTGGAAACAATCCTTCCCCTTCTAGGGCCTCCTCGTTCTTGGAGAGGAGGAAACTTCCTCCTTTGATCTTCCTGACTTTCCTTTTCATGGTTGTCGTTTCCTTCTTTATCGTCCTTTAAATGTCACATTCCAAACTCACTGGTGTATCGTCTATGATGATTCTCTTACCATCTTCAAGCCTGTCTAGTGAACTTTTTGTCTGCGTTGGTTTCTCGCCCCTGGTTGTAGAGTTGTTATCTTTAACAAGGGCTTGTAATTTGACTGGTAGCCTTACATGTGCATTGAAACTTCCCTGGCTACCGCCCTCTCCCTGTCTTTACTACCTTTACTCTTTCGGACCACCAACCGTTTACCACAGTGTGCTTTGGGAGAGTAAAATCTCTTATGATCACTCTCTTCAAGGTCACCTCAAATTTTCTCATAGGTACTGCGTTCTTCTCTCTTCCTAAGTGGGAATGATTGAATCCTTCTTCGACCTTAGCTCAGAAATCAGTTGGTGTCTGTGGTTTTGAATTATATCCTCGAGAGAAGAGCAATCGAAGCCCTCAAGACTTTAGGAGTTGAAGAGAGCTGTGGGGCCTACTTTTTAGTTAGCCTAGGAGGGGTTCTCCCTTTTACTGGAGAAGGTTTTTAATTATTTTGCTTGTACTTGTAATTCTTTGTTTGTTAATGAGAATGAGTTTCCTTCATTTCTAACTTTTTTTCATTTATATATGTTCTTGCCTTACTCCCTTCGTCGCGTGTTGCTCATTCTGAGTAAAGGCATTCACTTATTCCCGAGCCTTGAGTTGGTCTGAACGAGACCTTTATCCTTTAGTTCTCAGTGTTGGTCTGAGCTGCGATATTATTTAGCCTTGAAACATTAGTAAGCCTTGAAACGGGTTTGATACCTCCCAGTGGGTTGCCCCTGTTGTTCTTTTCCCTTAGTCAAAAGATTTTCCTTCCTTGACGGGATGGAGCGCTTCGTGCCGAGCCCGTCATTCCTATTCTAGCTAAATTCTTATCCTTGCTTGCTTACCTCCAGTGCGACTACTCTGACTGTATCCTTTTATCCTTTATAGGGCACAAATGTGGCCTTCTCCTTTGGTATCCAGCCAGCCGCCTTCACTCTGGCTAGACTTTCTATCTCGTCCATATGAGATGCTCGGTAGACATCTCTGTCGATTATCTAGTTAGGCGTACCTACTCTAGTTAGATCTTTAGTCTCATCTGTGAGTATGAGTACTCGACATACATCACTTGTCGATATCTAGCCAGACGTGTCTTCTCTAGCTAGATCTTTGATCTCGTCTGCGAGCATGAGTGCTCAGCAGACATCACTTGTGGATATCTAGCCAGGCGTTTCTACTCTAGCTAAACCCTTGATCTCGTCTACCAGCGTGAGTGCTCGACAGACATTACTTGTGTTTTGTTTAATCCTAACTAGTGGGCTACAGCACCTCACCAGACATCATATTTTATTTAATATCGATTAATGCGCTTGAGCACCTCATTAGTCATCACTTTTTATTTAATCCTGACTGACCGACTAAAATGTCTTGCCAGTCATCACTTTTTGTTTAATCCTGACTGACCGGCTAAAACTCCTTGCTAATCATCATTTTTTGTTTAACCCCACCTAGCCGGCTAAAACACCTTGTCATTCATCATTTTTTGTTTAATCCTAACTGGTGGGCTTAAGAACTTCACGCGTCATCACTTTTTGTTCTTTTGTCGTACGTCGTAGAATAGTTGGTTGCTTCCGTTCATCGATAAATGTGGCCGAACGTACAATCCTTGTCGTTTGTTATTGTTAGGTGTTGATCGTTCTAACAAAGAAACCTGTTCCTAAAATAAATCCTATGCAATTTATGCGCATTTATTAAATCCATACCTTCTGGTCTTGGTGATTCCATTGCGATTGAAGCATCTCAGAATCCAAATTAGCTTTGTGATCTAGCGGGCTTACATTCCATCCCTTGTTAGGCTTGATACATTCTTCCTTCTGAGATGCGTCTTCCCATCAATGGCAGAACCTTCCGAGCTACACGTTATGCTCACAAAGAGGTATGGGTTTTCCCTGATCCTTCATCTCCATCTGTTCTACAGGAGAAGCTTTGATCGCCCTGGTCCTCTGAGTCCTTCTTCGGGACATCTTCGAGCAGTCGACCATTCACCAGATCCTTCTTTTCCATTGGCTCATTTTCCTTGTTTGGAGGCGTCAGGGGGGGACTACATAGGCATGCCCTCGGCATCAAGGGTCTGGTCCCCTTGGAGGGTGGTGCAAAAAGTCTTGACATTCCACGTTTTCCCCTATGTGGGAAGCAAGAGCTGGGAGCTAGCTAGCCCAGATCTGCATTACACCCATGGTGGGGGATTGGTGCAAGGCTTTGAATTTCAACTGGGGATGTTCCCAGTCCTGCTTACCTGTGCAATGCGGTCTTTCTTCGCCTGCACCATAGTTTTGCAAATATGTTGGTAGCCAAAAAAGGGCACCGAGAAATCGAATGGAGAGTGTTCCATCGATACTTTCCTCCCTCTTCCGTAGTTACTCATATATTTCCCCTTGAGGGGGCCTTTAGGGGCCTTCACCTTCGTTCAATACCCTTTAGGGGCCTTTAGGGATATCAGACCATTTTCTCCTTGCGGGAGAGGCGTGGATGGCTTTGTCGTCGTTCCCACAGACAGCGCCAACTTTTTTAGTTGAAAACTTCAACAGCACAGATGTCAGTCTCTCTTGTAAAATGAAAGAGTCCTTCTTCTGAGAAGATATATGATCGGGTGTCGTACGCGGTCTTTACTCTCTGCCAAACATTATTTTCTTCCTGAGTGGGCTCCTCCTGACCTTGACCTCTACAAAACATAGACAAAGAACCCAAAAGACGAGGAACCAGGGGTGGTTGCCTCGCCTAAAGGCGTCCGATGTGTAAGTCAGTAGATGGTCAATATTTTGGCATAAATTCTTTAAGGGAGAGTGAACATACCTTTTTTTAATACCTTGATACATTTATTCTCGGGTCCTTCCATAGGAGGGTGCGTGTCGAAGAAGCCTTCATAGACGTATTGGGAAAGATTCCCGGGATAAAAACATGTCTTGTTTGGCACTGATTAGATGGAAAGGATGTGACCTTTGACATAAAGCTAGCGGATATTAAGTGTCGATGTGCCTGGAAAGTGACCAGACGGATGTATCCTGACAATCTGTCACCGCAATTGGACCGGTTGAATGCTGGAGCTTAGGAGGGAATGCCATCTCGATCTTTACCCTCGGTGGGTAATGATGGCCTTGCACTCGGGGTCATCCGAGCTCACTTCATGAGTTTTTCCCTTTCCTTTCCATGAGTTGGGGTTTGTGCAAGTCGGGCTCTCTTGAGACTAGCTGAGTGAGATCGGTCTTCCTCCTTGGAAACTCTCCCTTGTCTTAAGCTTCTCAATATGATATGTCGTAACACATGTTGTTGCGTCATTGGAGGTTGGGAAAATACTCATAACAAATGTCAAGAAAATATTGATGTAACCCCATCTATATACTTAAAATCTATTTTACAAATACCTGATCTAACAAATGATTTGTGCAATCAATAAATTGAAAATGTTAAATAAGATGAACAACTCCAACAAAATCAATATATTTATCTTTTTCCCAAAAATATTCTTAATCTTGTAGCATCTTAGAGATATTCTTGTATTCTTCATATTAATACTTTTAGCATATTTCACGTTGTTGTTCATCAATTTTTTCACGAAGTCCACTTTCAAGCCATCATCCTTATAATCATCATAGATTGGTGGCGAATCACAATCTATAAGATTACTTTCATCATACTTTTCATCATTGGAATAAGACTCGTCACATTTATCATATGACTCATCACTCTTATTAGAATCATTATTTGTATTAGGATGGTTGCGATTCTGGCATAGATTTTGGATGTTGTGAGCACACCCAAGATCTTTGTTAACAATGTTGGCACCCATTGTTTCAATCGTATCACATGATCACATTCGTAGACTTATTCTATGGGCATCTTGTTGCCTAAGCACCTCTCTGGGAGCATCACTCAAGATTTCCAGCTCTGATACTAACTGATTTAATGGAAGCTCTACAAGAAATTCTTGAACGGAAATTGTGAACAACTATTCTAAACGACGTTTGAATCACGCAAGAATACTTTTAAGCCACCATCCTCATATTCATCATATATTGGTTGCCAATCCTAATCTACAAGATTACCATAATCATACTTTTCATCACTGGAATAAGACTCGTCACGTTAGTCATATAACTCCACTCCCATTAGAATTGTTACCGATATTAGGACAGTCATGATTTTGTTGTAGATTTTGGATGTGCATGAACACATCTAATATCTTCGTTAATAATGACAAGCATTGTTCCAATCAAATCACGCAGTCACGTTCATAGACTTCTTCTACGGGCATCTCGTTGCCTTGGCGTCTCTTTGAGGCCATCACTCAAGATTTCTGGTTGTGATACCAACTGATGCAGTGAAAGCTCTACAAGAAAGACTCTCATGAAAATTGAAAACAACTCTTATAAAAGACTGTTGATTCACAATGAATACAATCAATTTAGCATCAAACTTTTATTGAATCGCTCAGGACTGCTGAAAATTTGGAAGAAAAAATAGAGATAATCTCTGTGAAATCATATTAAACCAAGTTTTAAAAACGAATTACACAATAGAAGCCTATTTAAAGGCTTCAAAAGACTCTAAAATACGAATTAAAATACTCTAAAATTAACTTTAGCCATATATTATCATATAAGGACTTTATTTTTAAAGTTGAATCCAAAAATATCATCTAAACAAGAAAATAACTAATATTGAATAATATCTGAAATCATAAAAATATAATTAAACCTAAAATATTTTCCTAATCTATAGCCTACGTCAGGAGTCGCTATCACATTAGATGAAAGGAAGAAGACCCCTCTAAGAGTAAAATACCTCACTCTACTTTCTAGGCATCCCAACAACATTGGATGGTAGACTAAAAGACCTCCATTAGAGTTTTCAACTCCATGAGATGTTCTTATTACCGCAGAGGGGTTGTTGACTCTGGTTCGTTAAGAGATATCTAAACCGACCAAATTTGTTAAGAAAAATAATTAATATTTTAATATAAAAATACTTGAGTCAGCTGGTCCAACAGTAACCCGTTACTTTTGAGACATTCTGACGACAATAGATGGATTTATAGACGTGTACTAGAGTTTACAACTCTATGAGATGTCTTTGTCAAAATTCGATGATATGACCAAGACCCCCAAGGGGCAAAAGACTTCATCAGCCAGAGTTTACAACTACATGAGGTGTTCTTATCAAAATCGATGATATGACCAAGATCCCCAAAAGGAAAAAGACCTCATTAGTCTCCGCGAGGTACAGATCAGTCATTGCCACCTCCTCTATCTGCAAACTTCACCTCAATCATCCTCAACCCTAACGCTAACCTCACCTCATTCATCCTCAACTCTAACACAACTTTAACAATCACTAGTTTAACTCTAACACAGCTTGAACAGATAGTAATGGTCTTTCCATCATCATTTCGATTTGTCATGCGATCGCATTAGACACAAAGATTCTCTTACACAAATCTTACTATAACAACCACTAAGTGACATGGCAATACATCATTCAAATGTAAAATTGCACAATAAACCACAAGACTTGGTCCATAAGGCTCTCACTACACGGTTCACACCACTCCAGGTCAATCGCACATGCAAATGGGCATCCACTTGGAAGGAACAACCACGAACCCTATGCATAGATCGAGTCAACAGCTCGTAACCTCGAACTTGGATTATTGCAACACATGATGACACGAGTAGACCAAGCCTTTGGAGGCTTGAACCATCTTTATTAGCTAGTAAATAGTCTATGACTAAGTCAGATGCAAGACAATCTGATTCTTTTAATCTTATCAAGTCTCACCTACCAAGCCACTAGACATCGTCAACATCAGTGAAGCTCATATATTATAAACTAGTATCCCATGGACCTAAGAACCATACATCTACATCTAGACTACTTTCAGAGTTTGAGTCTTTCAGCTCATACTTGGGAGTTAAGGGCAGGAGAAAAAACTGAGTTGAGGTAGCTAGGACAAAGTTTATAGGAAGCCTATTAGGCCGACACCATATACTCATCCACATGACCATGACTGGGTCACTTGTTGACATGGGGTTCGCACGATCGCCATTTGATTGAAGGTCTGCTATCTCCCTCGGACCAGGCGATAAGTCTGAAGTCGAACACTCATCTTGACGTGTAAGGTAATTCATCTTAACAAGAATTTTATACAAGATAAGATGAACCTCAACTAAGGAAAATTATAGCCCATCGCACTAAACATGAAGAACCCACCATGTGACCGTGGAAGAGTCATAGGATAAGGCTGAGTCCACGTCAGCATGTATCATCTATGATCATGGGAGTTACTCCTCACGGGATGACTCAAGGTCCGTATCACCAACCTCATCTTCATGGTCCACGACAACACATGCGTGCCCTCATCAACATTTTTCAGTCAAGACATGATATCATGCCGAGACACAATCCGTATACTGCCTTTGCATCAACCATGTGACTCATCATACATCTACAAAGAGACTCATCTCACACCTACAAAGCCAATCAACATAGGAAATCTATTCAGTAAGTTCTCCATTAATAATGAGGTGACCACTAAGAATCTCATTATATGAAAACTTTTAGGACCATCATATATGGACCCTATTCAATTAATCACAACAAAATCCTTAAAATCCTTCCAAACATTGCCATAATCCAGATGAATGAGAGATTTGGTGAAAGAGACCTAGATCTTACTCTGCTAAATTTTTCTCACTTGATCATTAGAGTGTATTTGACTAGTATAATACTAGTGTCATTTTTAACACCTTCATTGTCATCTTTCTATTCATGTTCTCATATTCATGACAAATCATCAAGCAACGTTTGTAAATTTTATGTATGCACATACAATTTCTATAGAATATGTATGTGTAAAAATCTCCTGAAACACTAGACGGCACTAATACCTATCTCATTTTCATTTTTAAAAACTTCTAAATTCTTGGTAAAAGACCTTTTCCATGAAATTAGCAAGGATAACTTGTTTAATATTCACAATTGATGCTCCTGACACGAGAATTTATGCCATTTGCAGGAGTATGCACATGCCTTTTGTTTTTAATTTTGGTAGGTTTTTGGTTCTGTTGGGGAATGAAGCAGAGAAAACTCCATAAACTTAGAATAAATTTTTTTGAGCAGAACGGTGGAACCATGTTGCAACAAATTTCTGAAAGTGAAGGATCCAATATTACAACGAAGATATTCAGTGAAGAAGATCTGAAGAAGGCAACAAAAGACTTCCATGAAAGTACAATCCTTGGTCAAGGAGGCCAAGGAACAGTATACAAAGGAATATTACCTCATGATAAAGTTGTTGCCATCAAGAAAGCCAAACTAGGAGATCAAAACCAAGTCAAAGACTTTGTTAATGAGATCATAGTTCTTTTCCAAATCAACCATAGAAATGTGGTGAAACTTTTGGGGTGTTGCTTGTTGCCTGTGCCATCCTTAATCTATGAATAGGTGAGTAACGGTTCCATCTTTGATCTTTTACACAAATCAGAAACTATGACTCCAGTTACGTGAGAACTTCGTCTGAAAATAGCAACAAAAACTTCTGGAGCCCTTTGTTATTTACATTCTGCTGCTTCAATCCCAATCATTCACCGAGACGCTAAGCCTTCTAACATTCCATTAGACGAAAACTTCCCGGCCAAAGTATCAGATTTCGGAGCTTCAAGATTAATCCCTAAAAATAAGCAACATTTAACTACTTTGGTGCAAGGGACTTTCGGGTTATCTAGATCCTGAATACATGCACACAGGACGGTTAAACGAAAAGAGTGATGTCTACAATTTCAGAGTTGTTCTAGCGGAGTTACTTGCAAGAAAAAATGCAATTTTTCAAGATGAACAAGGTGAGATTAAATTATTAGCAGTGTATTTTGTTTCCAATTTGAAAGATGATCGTTTAATGGAAATCCTTGATGAGAGGATTGTTAATGAGGAAAATATTGAGGAGCTAAAAGAAGTTGCATTGTTGGTGAGGGAATGCGTTAGAGTGAAGGGAAGGGAAAGGCCAAGTATGAAATAAGTGTTCACTGAGTTGGAAGGATTAAGACCTATGATGAAGCATCGAATTGTGAGTAGTAAAATGGACGACTCTGAAGATGAAAAGTCTTTGAATAGTGAATCATGTGAGACCACCAGTAAAGGAGGAACTACTAGCAACACTGCTGGATATGATAGATCAAGTGTGAAAACAACATTTGAAATGCAAGGGGGGCGATGAAACTCCTTTCTCAAGCTTATTATTATAGGAGACATGATTAATCTTTAAGTATTTGATGTAGGATCTAAATTATTGGAAATGAAATTGAAGAATAATTGTATTTCAATATGCATATCACACGTAATAAACGGCATTCGAAGACTTGGTCAGGAGAAAATAAAAAAAGTAAGAAGAATAACGGAATTATGAAACGGAAGCCTTGTTACTTGAAAATCAAAACTTAGACGATCAATTCGACAATATTGAAATAAAGTAACCTGAATTGATTATGTATACCTGGGGCGGGACAGACTTGAAGGTATAGGTACTAAATTGACCAAGTATAAATTATGTACCTTACAACTCCATAGATAACGCAAATTATTCTAGCACGAAATAAAAGCAAAACCAAGCGTGTTTCGTCACCATCCAATTCTGCAATAAATTCAAATCAAGTTTCACGAAGTAAATTAGAAAAATGTTATGTAAATTAGAAAAATGTCATGTAACGTCATGTGCTAGGAGTAGACGTATAAATGGTCTCACAACACAATTAACATGCAAATAAACTAGGTAGTAATAATTTTTCAATTTCAAAAAATGTGGGGTCTAGCACCACGTGCATCACCACATCATAGTGGTGCTGAAATGGTAGCTTTTAACATACGACAAGATCATCTTTGAAGCTTCCAAAGGCTCAACAATGAGATTTCAGTCTAAAACACAATTCGTGATGAGCAATCGACATGTGCAACCCTACCTACTTGAATCAAATAGATGCTTGCATGTCAATCTAGCTGAGATATCTTAGTGCATCTACACGTATTTTTATCATCAATAACCTTTTTTAAAAACTAATCACACATGAAGTAAAGTATCACACATAAATTCCAAGCAACAGCTCAGCCTTAAATTTAGCAACAAACTGAAGACTAAATAAATGGAAATTGTGGAAATCCAGTAGTGTCATAAATTGGAAAGGCATATTCATATTAAAACCATGCCACATATGTATAGCGCAAATAAATGGAAAGTAGCAATAAGAAACAATTGCATTTACAATGTATTCAGCCACAGACAGATGTGATAAACGAAACGAAACAGAACACAATAAAAGAACCTGAGAAATGATGCGTGATCATCATAACATAAGTAATGTTTTTTACTTTTGAGTGTAAGTGTGACAGTTACGCTAGCAGTCCTGGTCTGGTCCGAGTCGATCAACTTCAAAACTCAATAAACAAGAAAAGTAAAGGATTACGATGAGTATCTTCAAAATCTTGGACACAATTCACAAGCAGAATATACATGTGGTCATCCTATGGTTTCAGTCCTGGCAATTGGAAACTTCATTGTGCCCACCTCCTCTCTCGCAACTCCTCTGACAATGATCTAGCATTTTTTCCATTATCTTCATGCTGAAGCAGACTTCATCGTTAAACTTCTATATTCAAAGCTTTTCGTTATGAATCTAGAGTAGAGTATGTATCAAGTGTTAGAATACAACTTTGGAGAGAAACCAATACTACACTGAATTTTTTACTTCGCTATCCTAATGAAACCTAGCATTCTACCAAGTTCTTTAAACAGTAGGTACCCAATAAGTTCTTTAAACAGTAGGTACCCAATAGAAAGAAAGCGAGGGGAACGAAACAGAACGAAAAGAACCCAATCAAGAAAGGCCACTCAGCCCCCCAGACAGAGCACCAGCACCACTATGAAGGGAAGGAATGATCTTAGGATTGACATGCTATCAGTATCAACCCAAAATTCCCCTACAACAGAACTAAGTGCTGCCACCGTTTATCATGTTCCAACTCATGGATGCACCATAGCAAAGTCCGTTCAGACAATTGGCGACAAAGGAGTGACAATTACAGGTAAAGAGGTAGCATCACGATTGGAGTGACAATTACAGGTAAAGAGGTAGCATCACGATTTACGAGCAGAGGAGTACTCTCCTCAACTATTTATGGTTTTAGAAAAAAAAGTTGGAAACAAATCATCGTCTAAGTACAATTATATCTATCAGTCATATTTAGTTTCTCTTGTGCCTATGTCTCTGTGTGTGTGAGGGGGGGGGGGGGGGGGGGGNNGGGGATATTAGGTTACACAACAGTAAGGATCTTCAGCAGTCATGGACAGTACCTGCTTTCTATCAAGTTGAACCAAATGCAAAATCATCGACATTCACAAAGTTGGATCCTGCAAAATCTAAAACGGCTCCATCCTCCCTGCAAATGCCGACTTGTCCGATAAAAGGTGCAAACCATGAGCCAACTGGGAGGATGTCCAAATTATACAGCAAGAAAACTTTGCCTTCTTTGGATCTCCGCATCCAGAGGCCATAATTCATGATGCATCATCTTCTGTGATGAACTTGTAAGTTCATCCTCTTTGGCAAAATTTAAAACGGCTTCATCATAGGTTGTTTCTCTCGCGACATACAGCTTTACTAAATATCCAACAAATATGCATCATTACGTCAAACTAGACTACTAGAGCATCTGAATTAACAAATCTACAACTCCTTCACCATTGCAAAAGAGCTTCCTAGAATTAGAGGACAAGCTACACATTTATAAGGCGGAAAAGTAATATCAAATATGTATCATATGTTGGAAAATATGCTAAGGAGAGTTGACTAAGCATGTCAATAATATAGTTCCAGCCTACCAGATATAAAACTAATGAATTTGAGGCCAAAATATCGCAGATGATACTTCAAAAGTACAATTGAAGCCAGTGATATTTCTTGGTATAACCAATAATGTAAAACCAGCAAACAACACCAAGTGCAACAAATTATATCAAATCCTGAATCAAAATGCAAGGAAGATGAACATACCAATGCATCAGTTTTGCAGTTTTCCATATATTTCCCGCATAAGCAACTTGGAAGTATCAACTATCCTTTTGCTCTCACAGACTATATAACTACATAAATCATGCCTAGGTGCTGGCCTGAATGCTCTTAATTCAATGAGTGGATTTGTTACCACATGTTTACTGCATTGCTCCCTAGCTGGCTGAACATGCTTCCACCAGAAATCAGAGAGGGCTAATTTCAACACTTCCCAATATTCTAAATCTCGGTATAATCTGAACAAACTGCTGCCTTTAGGAGTCCAAACATAGAAATCCATCCAATCTCTGTCCATTATTTCCATCAAACCCTGAGCTTGCGGAATGCAATAAAGAGGAACTCTTGACCAGGGGATAGCCCTTTTCATATCTCCATCAAAAAACGGGCACTTTATCTCCAACACTCCACGCGAAGGCAATCCATAAACAAATTTGTCAACTATACCGTCTGGTGAAGCAGCTAACCAATCATCTTCCGAGTTTGCCGTACCATAGACTTGAAACTTTGGAAACAAGACACTGTTTCCTGTTATCAGCTTATATCTTTCAAGTGCTTCTTCTTCTTTGATATTACTCCAGCAAGTTGCTAAGTTGCCTGAAAATGGCTCGATTGCCCCGAGTTTCTCCAGCCAGAGTTGGGCCCTTCGGCGAGGCCAAAACCCAATAGCCCCAGCAAAGGTGCTAGCTGTTAGTTTATGCTTTCTCAGCTCTTGCCAGTTTTTGAACCAATGTTGAAAACCACTTGAATGCAGAATAGAATGACCATCTGCCAAACCAAATTTCAAATCTGTTCTAGGGGGATTATAAAGTGGCTGACTATTAAAAATAATCCTAGGTTCTGATGCACTTTTGTTGCTGTAATTTTTCCATGAATTTGTAGCAATATAACCGATGTTATAGTTGTTCTTTAAGCATGATGGCCGATAAATGCAGAAGCAAGAAGCAAATTCTTCACTGCCAACAAATAAAAAAGCATTATGATAACTGCTTAAATGTCGAAGAATGTAAATCTAAACATGTTTAATAGTTTAAAGACATCAAACACAAACCTTAGGATAGACTTGTAAAGCATTTGGGGTATATGAGAAACATTATTTTCTACTTCCCTGGACTCTTCGAGCATTAGGTTCTACTTCCCGTCGACATAATTTCCTTCTTCTTTTTTCATTAACAATCGTTAACTCCATCTCCCTCTATCAATTTTAGCCAACAGCGACCGAGAGGAAATGTTGCGAGGTTGTATTGATGTTCAGTGAATGTATTGGAAGGGCATGAGTGTCGCCGGAGAAAGAGAACGAAGGGGATTGAACAGCCGATAAGAGGTTTCTATGTTGCCGGAAAACGGCTACCTTCCGGGGAAAAGTAGGTAGCTTTTCGAAGAGTACGGAGAGAGAAGTCCAATGGTACACGTCTAAGGTAATGGACTGACGGTGAGTTTCTTGGCGTGCTTCTCGAACTTCGTTGCCGGAAAAAAGTCATCTATTGGACAACGAAGGGGCTTGGTTACATGGATGAGGTGGTGGGTGCCATTTACCAGGTGGTGGCCAGTCGAGCGAGGCAAAGCTGCGACCGTTGCAGAGAAAAAGAAAGATGATTATGTTGAGCTATGCTGCGACTTCACCTTCAGCAGAATGAGGGTGGAACCGGCATAGAACGGACGTAGACGTCGACAGCTTTCTATTGGCAGCTGAATCTATTCCGCCCGAGCACCAAACAGAAACTTCCCGGCCGGTCGGATCACTGTTTTGCGGGTACCCGTTCTAGCTTGTTGTCTCAGACACACATGACACACCCTCCTCCTTTTTTCAGTTTTTCTTCTACAATTAAAACCCTTTTTCTTTGTTTTCCTTATTTTCTTTTTGTCTTTTTCCTTAAACCCTAGGTCCTATGTTTACCTATTTATCCTTTCAAAACAAATTTAATTAATTACCCTAAATAAGCTAGTTTTTCCAAAGTTGACGTCTCATTGGACAAAAAACTGAAAGGCTAGTTTGACATTCAGTGAGATCTTTGTCAACATTCTCAACTCATATTTGATTGAAGAAAAATCGAAGGATATTTGATTTAAGGCATTCTAAGTACATTCTTTTGGATGGTATTTAAAACCCTTAAAATTAGGATTTTTTATAGGGGTGTTCAAAAATCATCCAAATTGTTTAATTTAAACTGGTCTGAACTGAAATTGATCGGTTTGGACAATCTTTTTTTGTTAATGGTCGGTTTGGTCCTCCTTTTAGAGAAAACCGAAATTTCAGACAGGTCTAAAATTCTTTCTTAGTTCTGGACTGATCCAACAGGACCGACCGTATATTATATATATAGGGTTTTAGGTTAAATGTCCCTGTCTCCCTCTCGCCTCTCCCTCTCGCGTCCTCTCGACTCTCCTTCTCCCGCAGCCCTCACGACTCTGCCTCTTGCCTCTCCCTCTCACTTCTTGCTCTCCCTAAGCTCAGTCCACCTTCACTCTCTCTCCCTCTCTCTCGCAAATCTCTCTTTATCTCAAGCATGTCTCTCGAAGCTCTCTCTCTCTCTCTCTCTCTCACAAAGATCTCTCTCTCACAGACCTTTCTCTCAAAGCTCTCTCCCTGAGATCTGAGACGTTCTCCTTCAAGTTCTACCTCAGATCTGAGACGATCCATCTCTCCTCTCTCTCCCACGTCTCAGATCTGAGTCGTTCTCGAAGCTTCTCAGATTTGAGCAAACCCTCTTTCTCCTTCTTCTGTCCTTCATGACTTCATGTTTTACACTAAAGCTTCGGGGAAATCAGTTTGCGTTGTAGATCTGAAATGATGATGGTTTATTCGTGTTCGATGGTCTATGAAGGAGGTCGAGAGTCTGTTCGAGTCTGGTATGTTTGTTCTGTTTATGCGTGATTTTCTTTTTGCTGCAGTTTATTATAAAGCATGTATTTTGATTGTAAATAGCTTCGATCTGTATAATTTTGTTTCTGTTTCAGATATGTATGATTTTGAGTTGAACTTTTGGTAATCTGATATCTGCACGACTTTTGGTAATCTGATATCTATATGATTTTTAAGTTGAACTTTTGATTTACACAGTGTGATGCTGATTTAGTTTGTTTAAACCTTATTTGGATCTGTTTTAGTTCTGATTTTAGTTGATATATATGTTCATCAATGGGTTCTGATTTAATTAATTTTAGTTGTTTTAATTGATAAATTAGAGTGAGGTAAAAGACTCAGCCTTTAATTCATAAAATCTATCTGATCCGACCATTGACATTAAGTCTGGATGGATCAGATTTTTTGCAGTGTTATGGTCGGTTCGGTCCTCCACATAGGAGGACCATAATTTTCACTCTGATCTAGTTTTCCTCCAGAATCTGACCAGACCGACCATTAAACACTCATAGTTTCTCATTTCAGACATCTTGTTACTCATTTTTATCTTAAAATACTCAACTCTCTTTTATTTTTCTCACAATCCCTCACGAGTATATCTAAAAGGTATTACTTTGACAAAAAAATATTTAAAAAGTATTAGAAAAGTATTTAAATCTCTACACTGGAGCGTAATACTTTTGTGTGGACTAACCATAACAATTTTAACTTTTCAGATATTTTATTTTCTTACCATCGTATTCCAATAATTATATCCTGAAAATCATTTAATATTAGTTTCAGACTAAACAACTCCTAAGGATTTCATAAGATTAGGTAAAAAAACATAATAGGCATTAAATAAAAAACCTTAAAGCACTAGTTTTGCAAATATTGCCATAACTAGCTAGGGTACTTCTTTTAGTATTTGACCCAGATATCGAACTTTTTAAAAATACATGCAACATGTTTGAGATATCTATAATACATTTGAGGAAAATTTTATCATTCAACACATTTAAAATATCTCAATACACATTTGGAGAGACTACGGTATGCACTTGGATACCTTAGAATTTTCTTCTAAACTAACAACATGATTAAAAAAGTGAGAGACTCCTCGCAAATATATTGCACAAAACAATAAATCAATAAAAAAAACCCAAAACCAGCCTTACATGTTCCTTCATACCTTTGCCTAATCTGATCTTGGTCATCCGTATACGATCGGACAGCCCCAAAGAGTCAAACTACCAACGTTCAGGGTTGTCAATGACAGACAACCTCGATCTTCATTAAATAGATAATTTTTTAAGAGTCCATAAATTTTATTTATGTTAATACTATATATATAATAATTGTAGACTGGCAAAAAAACAGAGCAAGTATCGTCTCAATAATTCATACCATTGCTTTAGCTTTTTTCATGCTTCTAATCTTCTTCGACTTTTCGATAGTCGTCTTCTACTGTTTTCCAAGAAGATTCATCACAATGCAAATCTAGGCATCGGCTAGCTTACTTCTAGTGAAATGTGATGATGAAACTGAACAAGGGTGGCTCCATAGATATCGAGGCTGCGGAGATTTGTTTTTCAAAAAAACCTACATTTTTATGTTAAAATTCTTAAGGAAAGCTCATTAGTATGATAGTCTTCCCTGATTTTTGAGTGGAACATTTATTAAGCAAGTTTTATATTAATTATTTTTTTAAAAAAATTTTAATCGTTGAGTAATCATTTTTTAATTTCTAGTAAACTTATACTTCTGTTGTAAGTGATTTATGATATATATTATGATCATTTTCAACCAAACACGATACTATTGAGTAAGTAGTGGAACTATTCAAAATTTCAATCATATTCCTAAAGAAACGCATAAAATGTATAAGAATTTTGAATCAATATATAAATTTGAGGAAAGATCATAAATTTCTCTAATTTATTTTGCGCATAAATTAGAGAAAGATCAAGAAAATGTATAGACTAGAAGAAGCCATTTACTTAATAAGAAAATTCTACTGTTTTTCCTGAGTGAATAAAAATATAATAGATTATCAACAAAAGTCCTAGAAATCATTGCACAAATCTTTAAAATATTTCGGCTAAAAAGTACACATACAAAAATTTTAAACAAACATATACATTTCAGAAGTTAATAGAATTAACAAATTGTGTGTGTATGAGTTTCTAGATGAACCAACGGGCCTTTAATTCTTCCCTTGTACAAAATATAGGTTATGCCGACCTCAATCATGAGTAGGTCAATAGCTAAAACTCTTTTAAGTTTGTGAAATTCTTTTTGTTTTAGTAAATCCTTCTTTAAGTCTAACGCTTGCTTAGTTCCACTTTTTCACCTTGACCTACAATTTTAAAAAAAAAAACCCTGACCTCCACGTATATATCAAATTGTATCGTCACTTTTAAAATCTTACACTAGTACTCCTCACTTTCTATTTATGTGAACTAAGGTTTCAAATCTTTGGAGTAGAGAAAGATCGAGGACAATCGAGAGAATGAGGGTAGGGTAAGGTTTGACAATGATGATTTATTTTTGGTGTGAATGCTCCAAGCTATAATCCCATGTTGATCATGCTCTTGAGAGGTCATGTTTATGGATAGCTAGATACATTCATTGGTTTGGGTCTCTCTCTTATTATGCGATCAGAATCGTGAGTGAATCTCAATCCCTATCGTAGACGATAAGCGGGTCCCACTCTTTGTAAACTTTTTCCCCGCATCATCCTGGGAAATTAAAAAGCGCTAATTGTTTCCTAGAGAAAAAAATTAATTGTTACTATAAAAAATGTGGTATCTCTCACTCAGCAGAGAGAAGAGAGAGAAAATGGGTTGGTTGAGAGTGAGGTTTTAATTATTGGATACGTGTCAATGGGTAGAAAAATCCATGAAAAATACCACATTTTTGGCATGTGATATCACCTCCGGTCTATTTTTTGGACTCAATTCACGGTAGGGATGGTCTTGAAAGAAAATAAAAAGTGAGCGGGTATTACTGTAAGATTTTAAAGGTGATTGTGTAATTTGATATATACTTAAAAGGTCACGTAATTAACTTATTTAAAAATAACAGTTAGATGAGTTTGTTGACTAAAAACTATGTCAATAATAAAAAGACATCAAATTAATACATCGATATAAATGCTATAAGATTATTTTTGGAAGTCGTAGGCGCCAATACCAATCCACCTCCAAGGCAAACACACAGACAATAAAATGTATTATTCTAATTTTGATGAAAACGAAAACAAAACTGACTTATGAATCAAAAGAAAAGGAAATTCTTCTTAGTAACACCTTCTTAGTCTAGAAGACGAAATGAATAAATTTATGGATCGTGCATTAGGGACAAGATAGTAAAAAAAAGTTTGTCAAAACTTGAATGATCTGAATTCGTTTTTAAAATACATATTATTAAATCCTCACTACTTAAGCATATTAATTTATGGATCGTGCATATGTGTTGCACATAATAAATCTATTTTTGTTGATTAACTAAGAACATAGAAAAAACATAAGCATATTAATTTCTTTCTTTTTACAAAGCATGAGAAAATGTACAGATTTTTAATATTTACAAAATTAAATTTATATTATACATTTGAATTAAATAAAAATTCAATTAAGTCTTTTGGTTAAATAACATGCTTTTCACCTTATATATAAAATGAGTTGCCTAGTGATTCATTAAAATTGTTAAAATATGAAATTTATATATTATATATATTAGTAATTTTAGTGCTAGAACATAGTATACATAAAGTAAGATGCGTAAACTAAAAATTTGATGCTTTGAATTATCTATGTACAGTTGCTTTTTAAATGTTATAAAAATGATTTTCTTTTATCAACTTGTAACATTTCTAAGAAATGATTATATCGTTAATAGATTGTTGAATATGTTAATGTCTTCTTTAAATTCATTTATATAAATTTTTATGTTGCTAATAACATAATTACTACATAATATTAATTTTACAAAATCAATTACAAAGAAATATGAACATTAAAAATAATTATTCCATGTATATAAAATGATCTTAAAAATAATCTTTACGGGCATTATTCACGTTTCTAATTACACAATATTATTAAATGTATTTAATTGTAAACTATTTATAATTTATTATGTAAATAAACCAAATGAAAAATAGGAAATGTCAAATTTGTTTGATAATCTATAAGGGTAGAAAGGTAAATCAAAAGTTTCTTACTTTTAAGCCTATTTTAATATAGTACTAGTCAATACATACGTACGATGCACGCGTGATTAAACATTATTTTTTAACGATGATTATTACTCACAATCATCTTGTGTTTATCATAATTTAAAAGAAATATATTTAGCAACATATTATTTGTATTTAATTTGTCAGTAAATAATGTTTAACTGTTATAATTTTTATTTGTTGATATATTTTTATTTAACAAAGTTGAACAGAATCATGTATGCTTCTAGGAAAAAATTAAGAGTGTATAGCAGAAATGTGCTTTAAAGAATTAAAAGAAAAAATGATTTCAATAGAATTAAGTTATCTATTTCTATTTATGTAAACTTTGATCTTCCTTTTCTCGTTAAATTTATAAATTTAATTTATTATAATTTGTAAATTTAGTGTAACTATATTTATGGAATTGTATGTTATTTTTATCCACCATAGCAACAAATACTTCTCTACTTAAAAAATGGGTATTATTTCACTTGTTAAAACATGATATTTTTCAATTGCAAAAAATGGTATTATTTCAAATTTAAAGTGGTATTAATATTTTTATGACAGTTCAGGTAGGTCAAATAGTCATAATTTTTAATAGTTGATAACAAATAATAGCATCAACAAATGAGAGTATAATAAATGTACTTTTGAGGACATTTTAGGATTAATAAAAAATATGTGGACATAATGATCACCATTGTTGAAAATGATCATTTGAAGTTGAAATTAGAAAAAATATATAATATGCTATAAAGAGAACTCGTAATGATTTTTTATTATCTTCATAAAGATATTTTTGAAGAGTTTCATTTTTTCACAGTTCATAAAATGTTGTTTCAGATATGTAAAGTTGTATTAAAAATGTAATTTAATAGTTATCATCTATAAAATTATCTTTCAGATTTGTAAAATTGTATTATACATTAAGAAGAGAGTCTATAATAAGCTTTTTATTATCCTCATAAATATTATTTTAAAAAGTTGTAACTTAAGAAACTTAATTAATTAACATTTATAAAATAATGAAATTTCTAAATTAGTTACTTTTGCTAAATATTTATAAATTAATTAATTTAACAATTTTTCATTCTAAAATAATTAAGTAATTAATTAAAATTTATAAGTTAATTAATTTTACGACTTATCAAACTGTAACGTTGTATTAAACAGATCTAATTTGGCATATGTTGTTTTAGTTCTGTGAAATTGTATTAAATAAATGTAATACAAATGTTATCATATTGAAGTAGTGCATTGTTACAAGTATTTTAGAAGGAGTATAAAAAAATGACATGACTCTTTCACTTTATAATTCATAATTAATAATTAATTAGAGTTTGAGACGTGTCAAGTTGAAGGCAATTCAAAATTAATAACTTATTAAGTGTTGATATGTGCCAAGTTGATGAGTAATTTATGATAAACAGTTGAAGTAAAATGATAAAATGACTAAGTGAAAGTTTTTATGTGGTTGTCTCTTTTAATATATTATAGATCGATATCTATGGATATAGACTATGGATAATTTAACTAATTTATTCAATCATCTAATGTCAAACTGATCATAGCAAAACTGAAATATTATTATCAAAGAAATTATTTTAGAAAGTGTCAACAAGATTCTACAAGCTTTTTCATGTCAATATATTTTAACTAAAGTATACTTTTATTATTAAAATCCTTTCTATTATTTTTATTTTAAAAATAAATATATGTAAGTGTATAGAAAAGCCATGTTTTTAAAGTTCAAGCTCTAAGTATTTTTTTTCAGATTCTAATATTACGAATTAAATAAAACTCATTATGTTTTCATATTCAAAATGACTATCTTTAAATTTTAAGAAGTGATTATTCTTTTAAAGTCAAAAAATCTGAAAAAGTTTCAATTTCTTAAAAGTGTTTGAATAAAGCTTAAAAAGAAGAGAGTAGATCATAGAAATGAAAGATTGCTGGGAGGCCCAAAGGCCATTTAGAGAGAAAATACGAGGCCCAGTTTAAAAGAGGTCAACAAAAAATAAAGGAAAAGAGGTTTCGAATAAAAAATAAAAGCAAAATTTTGGGTTTTCAGTGGGGCGTAGTGGTGTTTAAAATTGTCGCGAACCGACCGAACCTAACCGAAAATGATCGATTCAGTTGATTTTTTATATTTGTTCAGTTCAGAAAAATGAGAAAACAGAAGTTTCAGTTAGTTCAGAATTTTGGTGGTTTTCTAACCGAATCGGACCAAATCGAAAGATTAAATTTATATTATTTTTTATTATCTTATATATACTTTTATATAAAACCAAACTGAACCGAAATAAAACTTTGATTTTATATTATTTTTTTCAATAATATCATTTAAAAATTATTTAAAAAATTTTTAATTAAAAATACCGAACTGGAGAACTGAACCGAGCCAAAACTCACGGTTTTGCTCGGTTTAGTTTTTAACCAAAAAATACTAAATCATGAACATCCTTAGTGAGGCGGCTCTAAGTTCATGCCTAAATGGTTGCACTAACCTTTGAAATATTACAAAAACACCCTTTTTATTTTTTAAGGTCGACTTACAAAAACACATTTGCACTTTAGTTCTTGTTGTAACGAAAGTATCATGACTCAATTATAAAAAACTAGTTTAATGTGATTAAGCCATTTTATCTACCTCGATGACTATCTCATTATCAGTTCTTATGTACCGTAAAATGACATATTTACTAAACTCAAAACTCATCATACTCAAATCTAAACTCAGCGCGTCAAACCGTAAAACTAAGACTTTGTAATGACATTGATCTCTCACACGTGGTCAATTCTCCACCACACTGGCACCATAACTAGCTTAGACAAAAGTTATCACTCCTCGATCGAGCTAGAGCTAACTGACTAGTTTGAGAACTATTGCGTAAAGTCTTCTAACTAATTAAGTCTTCTCAATATCATGAGATATTCTCTCATAGGATGAAGCCCATTATCACCTCAAGGATGTTCTCTTTCTCGTACGTCAGAACCTTTTCATTATGTGATGTCTCTTTTATGGTCAAATATCCTATGTCTACCTAAATTGAACTAGAGCCATTAAATATTATCTCAATATCTCATATTTATAACCACTAAAAACTCTAATCACTTTTATAAGGGAGAAAAAAATACCCGGACTAAAACCACTCAATAATATTTCCGAACAAAGTTTAATACTCTCATGTCTCCGGTAGGACCCATATTAAGTCTAAATTGAGGACTCCTCCATGACCAAAGTCACCATAATTATCCAGACGTCGTCCGTGACCATATCGATGGACACGACCCCACCTATACTTACACTACGAAGGTCGCACAGATGATGAGGTATTTTTATACCTAGGATCGTGACTACTTGATATAACTAATATCATTTTTCCATCACGATAAGATATAATAATCATTTATACAAAGAAATGATAGACACACATCAAATCTATCAGAAAATCTCAATAGTTGTTAAAGACGATAAGATGATAGCCAAAATATCTTGTTAAGAGAATATTCTTCATGAATATCTCCATTCCTTATCAGAATAAAGAAGAAGATATACTAAACATGTACATTTGACTGATACAGAAAATCATTATTAATGTATTATGATCTCATTAAATGGAAAGCAATTCTCCATACTGCTACTTTTCTCTAAACACTCTACTGACTTGATCATCACACTGCATTAGGTGAGGCACCACTCCAGTACCATGCCTACTGCTTTTCAAGATCGTTCTTGATTTTTACAGACTCTTTGGATGAATCATCGAGTGATATGTGGTGATCCCCTTGACAATCGATACTGACATATTTTTCACGGCAATGCCTTGGCGCCGTTTGTGAGAACATACATCTCCCTTTTTCAAAATTGATAAAAAAGTTTACTAACCGTCACGATTGTTGCAAAAACAGTGAAATAACCCATGTATCTGATTGAAAAAGAACGAGGAAAGGAGAATTTTTTTATCGGTATGATAATCTATTTCTGCTGTGCAAAGTCCGTTGCTGCCAGTGAATCAACGCTGTTTAAAAAAATGAAAACTCTAGAACAGCCGCGAAAACCATAGATTCAGAGCCGATGAGAGCGTGGACAGCCACGAAGCATGCCCAACATCGACGACCAGCCCACGACGGAGGAGTCTTTCAGATCGTCAGACTCCTACACGGTGACAGTCTTCATTGCCGAGTAAAAGGAGCCGCGAGAACCTCCTTTGTTACTGAACAAATGATCTCAGATCTACCAAAAAATAAGAGTTTTCATACTTTGATACACCAATAAATGCATTCAAACGGAGTTTTCCGGTATTTTAAGCTGTCGCCGCCAAAAACGGACGCCGAAAGCCTTCGCACATGCCACCACGCGCTGGCTCACCATCCTTACCCAATTTCAGCCGATCGGGTTAACTACCCAGATCCTAAAACGTGGGTCCATTAAACAAGTCCATTAAACATGCTCACTAAAATGGCCCATGGGGAAGAGGAGAAAGCTTAGGAAGCCCAATGTACGCGACCCAGCTTGGCATAAAGGTCCAGATCCACATCAGGCGCAACCCCTAGGTCCACAAGCGATCTGATGCGACCCGCACCTCGCCTACCTATTGGCCCGCGGGCGTTAGGCTGAATCTTCCCTTCAACAAGCCCAGCGCCTTGCCTAGCTCCTCACAGGCCCAATGCATGCTCATTCCTTCAAATGGCCCAATCAGCCAAATCAGTTTTGCCAGGTTCTAAAAAAATGGCAAATACGCAATAAATACAAGCTCATGAGAAGATTTATGGACTTAAGCATGCGTCACGATCGTGGAATATTAGATTCGATGAAACTATTAAAAACTGGTTTTTAAGTAGACGAGTCATGTGTGTATATGCTGACACACAAATAGAATATGGTTTTTCTAATCTTTTACGTAGATTATATTCTACTCATTAGGAATGATGTAGGAAAATTATCTGACATCAAGATTTGGCTTACAAAGCAATTTGATATGAATGATCTTGGAGAAACTACATTTGTCTTAAGTATTCAGATCTTTTGAGATAGGAATAACAACAATTGGCACTGTCTCAAGCATCTTATATTGATAAGGTATTGGATCACTTCATTATATAAAACTCAAAGAAAGAATTTCTTTCTTTTAGACACGGAGTCAGCCTCTCCAATGAACAGACTCTCAAGACTCCTCAAGAAGCAGAAAACATGAGAAAGATTCCCTATGCCTCAACCATAAGAAGTCTTATTTGTGCGATCCTTTACACTAGGCTATACATTTGCTATGTTGTGAGCGTGGTGAGTCGTTTCCAATCTAATCCTAGAATCGAGCATTAGAATGCCGCAAACATATCATTATGTATCTGAGGAGAACAAGGAACTACATGCTTGTGTATTCAGGTACTGACCTAAATATGATGAGTATTGATTCTGATTTTCATACAGATAATGATTCGAGGAGGTCCACTTCAGGATCAGTGTTCATCCTGAATGGTAGAGCAGTTGTATGGAGAAGTATCAAGCAATATATCATTGCTGATTCTACTATGGAAGTTGAATATGTGACAGCTTGTGAAGCTACAAATGAGGTATATGGCTTAGGAAGTTCTTGAAGACTCTGAAAGTTGTTCCAAACTCTGACAAGCCCATGACATTTTATTGTGATAACAATGGGGCTGTAGCGAATTCTAAGGAACCTAAAAGCCATAAGAGATCCACACACATAGAGCGTAAATATCACATGATTAGAGAAATGGTTCAGCGTGGAGACGTTGTGGTTATACATATTTTGACGGTCAACAACCTGGCATATCGATTCACGAAAACTTTTAGCAGTAAAATTTTTTATGGTCATTAGGAGGGCTTGGGGATAAGAGATTGTACACGCCTACTTTAGTCCAAGTGGGAGATTGTTGGAATCTGTCCATAAAGTAGCGTGTAATAACTATTTATTTGTATTTAGTTATTTCACAGACATTAGTATTATTGAATTCTTATGAATAAATTGAAAGTTTTATTTTAAATTAAAGTATGTTTATAAATTACTCAAGCCTGGAACTTTCATCAACGAACGAAGAGTGAAGACAGAGGCGTCTCCAGATGAACTATTCTGAGAAAGTTAAGAACAATATTCGCCGTCTTAGGATCGACTGGGTAATCAAATCCGATTACGGCTGTTAGGTTGAACCAATGGATGCAAGTCTTGGGGCATGAGAGTGGAGACTCAAACGGTTAACCTAGACATGTTATGATCATGTTAAATAGACCGGTAACAAATTAGTTTAGAGCCCAAAATCATTTACCAAGCTCTAAATCAAATTGTTACGCCTTAAGGATATTTTCATAATTACCTTATTACTAAGGTGAATACATAGCTTGACTTAGTTAGTTACAATCTTTGATATGTCAAATGAGTGAGTTCGAATCGACGGGCAATACCTCGGTTGTTGAGATTGTAATTCAATTAAGTTGATTGTACGTAATTCACATATATGAAAATTCGTGGTTCGATTGCGAAATCAACAATATCATCATATACTTTATTGATGAGTGTGTGAATAATTTAACCTGGCCAGGTATTCAATAAATTGAATCATTGATTAAGACTTGTGAATTGTACGAGACAATTCACAGTCAATAAATGAGTTAAGAAAATAATAACAAGAGTGGTAAAATGATAACTTTATATCCTGCTCTGGTTACTTATATTCAAGATGGGTATTATGTTAAAATATTTTATGTACCGTGAAAATAAAAGGGTTTATTTACACCAACAGAAAATGTAGCGCACATGAATCTAGAATTGATTCGGCATCGAACCTATAGTGGAGTCGTACGATGTCAGAATTAAATAGGTCATGAATTTATGAAGATAAATTCATCGGGTATTTGAATCCTTAGCTTTATTCATGTGAGTCCATTCGGTCTCAGAAATAGCTCATGAGAACATGAATAGAGACACGAAGTAAATTGGATCAAAATGTGTTTTGGTGCCAAAACATATTTCCTACACCTAAATGTGATGGGTGATGTCACTTAATTACTTAAGTGTGATTATATATATTGAAATTAATTAGTTGATTATTTTCTAATTATTGAATAATTAGTAAATAAAAAAATTAATTAATTAATTGATAATGATCGATTAATTTATCAATTGGATTGGTTAATCTCAATACAACTCAAAATCTAGGGAATATGAAAAGTCTAGGGGATATTATAATTTTCGGCAATTATGAATATATAGGGTGAATTTTCAAAATTTTTAAAAAATATAGGTATATTTGTAAATATCAAAAATTATATTTTTTTCAATATCTATTAGCAATCTGATTGAAATTAGATCCTAGATAAGGTAAAGTTGTTTATTAAAAAAGAAAAATGAGAAAAACTTTTTCTACTCCTTTTGTTGCCGCCGAAAATTATATTGAAGGAGAAATTTTTTTTTCAATCGTTTTGAGAGCCCACACTCAAATTCCTGCACAAAATTCTCGTGAGATAAATTTTTGAAATTAACGAGTGGTTGTTGGTGGTTGAATTCGTAAATCTTTGTTGGAGTTCAAGTGAATGATTCGGATCTCGAAGCTTGAAAGAGCATGAAGAACGCTCGAAGAAATCCCGCCAGTTCAGAAATTCTCTGATACAAGTATAGGTGAAAAAAAATTATTTCTAACCTTATCTTCTCATTTAATGTCATATATGCACAATCTCACGTTGTTTAATTTTAAGTTATTTAATTTGATTAAATAAGCTGATTAGAAATTGTTTTGATATTCCGCCCACGGTTCGTAGTTCAAACTTGTTTTAATTAATTTTAAAACCAATAAGTCCCAACAAGCACGAGTTCTATGAATCGTTTGTGCACGCTCGATAAGGGATTTACACTACATATATAGTGTAAATCTCCTAGGAATATATAAGTGCAACTAAAAAAATTGTGCAAATGCTCTCATGAGAGAGCATCTTAATTATCAAGATATGAGATATCACAGATTATATAAATTCTTAGACGAGAGAGCAATCTTAATTATCAAGATCTGAGATGGCGCAAGTGCTCCCACGAGAGAGTAAGCATAATTATCAAGACCTGAGAGGTCAAAGAGCTCCACTCCCGTGAGACAGCAAGCATAATTATCGAGACCTGAGAGGTCCACTACCCAGACTGCTTGGCCAATACGGTAAAGGAAAATATGAAGAACGAAAAGTGGAAGTCTTGTATAGGCTTCAATGACCCGAATAAAGCATTCACAAAGGACAACTTCCTTATTCCAAAAATTAATCAATTGATGGATGCTACAACGGGGCATGAGATACTCAGTCTCATGGATGCCTTCTTCGGATACAATCAGATACTCATGCATCCATCAATCTCAAAGAAGACTGCCTTTGTGACTGAGAGGAAGACTTATTGCTACAAAGTCATGTTGTTTGGACTGAAGAACACAGGAACCGCCTATCAACGCTTAGACGCTCAAAGAGTTTGACATAAGATACGAACCTCAGACTGCAATCAAGGCTCAAGCACTCATTGACTTTGTGATAGAGATGATGCCACCCCAAGAGAAAGGGGACTCACGCTGTATAGAATATGTCACGTAAGATGACACGATGGATAGAGGCACGGGGAAAGAACCTTCATACATGGAAGGGGAGCTCAACGTGGATGGCCCTGCAAACGCATGTAGAAGCAAAGCTGGACTTATACTCAAAACATCGTAGAAAATCATAACTGAAAAGGCGATGCACTTCGCATTCAAGACATAAAAAAATGAAGCTAAATATGAAGCTTTGCTCGAATGTCAACGAAGATTCTCAAGCTAAACAAAAGGATGGGGGCAAATCATAGCAATGTTCTAAAATTGAAGGAATGATTCAAAGAGTGCTCCATAGAGTATCTATCCTGGGCACACGAGATGTTTGGGTGAAAGACCTCGATAATGGCCATGACCACCGAGGCTTCCTACTCATCAAAGATGACGAGAAGACTATACCATATATAGGGCAAAAGACCACGAAAGTATCTCTGGCACCCGAGCACACAAGATGTTCGGACAAAAGACCTCAACTAAGGTGACGACATAACATGGCCTCTTGATCATTAACAATGATCCGGAGAAAGACCCTACATAGGGAAAAAAGACCAAAGAAGTATCCCGTGGCACCTGAGGTCAAAGAATCCACGGACGAAAGACCTCAACCAAGGCGGTGACCTAACGAGGCCTCCTGACCACTAAGGGTGATCTGGAGAAAGACCTTACATAGGGGAAAAGGACTATGGATGTATACTGTGGCACCTAAGGTAAAAAAACCCTTAGACGAAAGACCTCGCCTAAGGCCACAGCAAAATGCGGCCTTCTGATAATTACACTCAAAGTCACACAAGTGACTATTATACTCCAAGTCACATAGATGACTAAGATACACAAAGTCGCCTAGATGACTATATTGGATCTAAATACATGCAAATGATTATAACACCTAACATCACTGAGATGACTATAGGACTCGAAGTCATACAAATGACTATGATACCCCTAAGTCAGACAGATGACTAAGTACTCCAAGTCACACAGATGGCTAAGTACTCCTAGTCACATAGATGACTAAGTACCTGAAATCACTCAGATGACTATATTACTCTATGTCACATAGATGATTAAGGTACCCGAAGTTACCTAGATAACTATGGTACCTAGAATCACAATTATGAAAATGACACCCAAGTCACACTGATGACTATGGTATTGAGATTAGCCAAAATCTTAAAAATCACAAAAGATCACGGTACTCTACTGAAGACGACTCCAAAGGATCTCACCGTCAAGAATTTTTCAAACGCAATTTGAATATATAAGGAAAAGAAAGCTTCAAGACCAACCGCTAGAAAGAGAAAGCATTGAAGAATTGCATGCGCAAACATATAAGCACAGAGAGATGCAACGACAAGCTCAACAGAACAAACAATTCATGTAAAATAAAGACCATCGACAAGACCAAATACAAACCCACCACTTGATGGGATACATCTGGCTGATATTCTGGGGGCATAGAAGCTAAGGACTTTTAATAAATCAAGAATATTGTCAAAGCTCAGGGCATGATGGTGGGGGCAACACTCCATAGATACTAAAATGTCATTTGTTCTCCAAGAGAAGAACTGCTCAATTTTCTTTAAGGCTAGCTCAAAGATACTCGTTGTGCTAAGCTACATTACAAAATCACTATAAATTTCAGACAAAGCAACGGATGACTTAGACAGTCAAATCACTACGTGACTTAGATAGAAAAAAAAACTCAAACATTGAGTTACAAGAAATAGTCAACAACCAAAGCATCAAAACCTTCAATTCCTAGCCACGGCTTAGTTTCTGAAAATGTAACCCTGGATGGCAAGAAGAACCCTAGGGATGCACGCCATTGAGTGTAATAACTCATTCATCCGCCATGAGACATGAGATGCCAAAGTAATGTACCGGATACATGGTCAAGCATGGATCAACACGAGAATGAAACGTAGGATTTTGAAAAAATCCTATCCTTAGGAAGACCCAATAACGTCACAACGTCAATTCGACCTCACAATAAAGCAATCCCAACGAACTGACTATCTTATTACCTACATCAAGTCAAAAGAACAATCATAACACCAAGTCCTCACGATACATTCAGGTGAATGTGTAAAATTTTTTTTATTATTACCACCGATCCAACTCAAGCCACCTGACTGCTATAAGAAAATCATAGGGACTCGATCCCAATAATTACTCAGAGTAACTCATACAAACCTAAACCACAGAGCTTCAAGTCCAACACGATCACGCAAATCATTATATGAAGAAGTCCAACATTAATCAAGATGACAAAATTTATATCAAGAGTCAATTGAAAAATATGAAGAAAGCTCATCTCAGTCACAGGATGCTCTAAGACGCCATCATGAACCTGCAACAAATACTTAGATATTTGGACACAAACTCTACTATTTGACAATCTCAACACCAACATATGCTTAACACTCAATTAAGTGTAAAGACAAAGTCTTGGGTGAAAGCTCATGACTCTCCCTACAACATACTTCCTGACTCTATCGCTATGCTCTAAACTCAAGAAGTAGGGGCAAACTGTAGAGGAGAAAAACACCCGGGCTAAAGCCCACTCAATAATATTTTTGAACAAGGCTTAATACTCTTATTTTTTGGGTAGAGCCCATATTAATTCCAAATGGAGGACTTCTCCATGACCGAAATCACCATGATGATCGAGACACCCTCTATGACCAGATCGATGGACACTACCCCACCTATACTTATACTGTCAAGGTCACACGGATGATGAGATAATCTCATACTTAGGATCATGGCTACTCGAGATAGCCGATATCATTTTTTTTGTTACGATAAAATATAATAATCAGTCATACAAGAAAATGATAGGCACACATCAGTCTATCATACAGTCTCAATAGTAATTAAAGAGGATAAGATGATAACTAAAATATCCAGATCAAAGAATATTTTTCATGAATATATCCATTTCTTATCAGAATAAGGAAGAAGATACACTAAACCTAAACGTTTGACTGATACAGAAAATCATTATTAATGTATTATGATCTCCATTAAACGGTAAGCAATTCTTCATATTACTCATTTTCTCTAAACACTCTACTGACTTGATCGTCAGATTGCATTAGGTGGAGCACCACCCTGGTGCCCTACCTAGTACTTTTCACGATCGTTCTTAATTTTTATAAACCCGTTGAACGAATCAGTGAGCGACGTATGATGGTCCTCTCGACAGTCGATTCTGACATATTTTTCGCATCAACAACTTTCATATTCTAAATATGGATCTTATTCAATACCAAATATCACCATAATATATATTTTCTTAAAAAAATCCCCTTAAACTAAGCCACAAAGAATCTGAGGCAATATCAAATTTCGACCGGTTTGCAATCAACTTCGAACAAAATTCTTGTTGGCTAATTTCATTCAAGTACTTTATGTTTTCTACAATCAAGACTTAGGTTGTACAAAATCATTTAGTTTTAAGTCCATAAAAAAGAATGTTTAATTACCTTCCAAAAACATTTATTAGTGAAGGATGTGAATAGAGTTGAATAAGTAAATAATTAAGAATGATGTGTATAGAGACGCTAAAACTAGCGGATTTTGTGGAACAGTGGGTTTGGTTACATACAAAAACTGAATTGCTTAAAAAAACATAGATGTTTTTGTATTTTGAAAAGAAATTACAGCCTTAAATTTTTAAAGCTATACCCTTATCTATAATATATTAGGGATTACATGATATGAATAATTTTTTGGACAATCTTATCCAAGTTATGATTATAGTACCTTTTAATATCTGTGATTGCTTAAGTGATTACTTCGATATATAGCCATTTAAATAAATTACACAAAATTCTAAAAGGAAGAAGATAAATGAACATAATTACACAAGCCTGCACGAGAGATAAATTATAAGTTCATACCTCTGATTTAAAATTGCCAAGCCATTTGTATCGTGAAGAAGGGTGTGAACACTGTGAAGAAGAAAGAAAGAAATCTAAAACACAAATCAATTAAAATAAGGGTATAAAGATAAAATAACAAAGACAATTTTAACTACTTGATTTTTCTCTTCTCCATTTCGGCCATATAGGCAAAATAACAAAAAAAATGACATTATACAAAAGTAAAACTTAAACTTGATTAACTCACTAATTTTTCCTTTAATGAATATACATATATTCATTATGTGTTTATAAAGAGTTAAGAGAGTTTTAAACATTATGTGTTTGTTTTACTATTATATTTTTGTCTTTTCATATTTCATTTTGCGTTAATTGAAAAAAACATATTTTTATTATTGTTTTTATCTAATTCAAATAAAAAACTACTTGAATTTTCTCTAACTTACTGTCATTTTTTATTACTATCTACTATAAATACTTTTGAACTATGTAACACAATAAAATATTTTCATACTGAAATATTACATCTCGTGTACTCTACTTACTACATAACTAGCTAGTATATATAATAGATACTTGAGTGGAGAAACTTTTGATTAACTAATATACCTTGCATTTTTTCTTTTATTCTAATTTTAGGCATGAAAGTAATTATATCATAATTTAACTATATAATTATTTGAAAACACTATTAATATATTCCATAACTTTAAAAAATTTATAATGTGTGTATTGACATTTGTTAAAGATATATAATTAATATTCCTTGGCCATAATTAAAATATATAAAAAATTATATATTAAATTTACTTACCCTCACCAAAATATTAATCTTTAGTTCCAATGACATAAACTGAAAAGTGAATATTTAGTATATAAGAAAACAGAACAAAAGCAAATTGTACGAAATAGACATAACGGATCACCATCAACATCACAACTGATAAGTGACTAGTTCTTATAATTTAGCTCTTCTATGGAGCAACAGGTACAAAAAGAGGTAAATTAAGGGTCAACCTGATTGGGTGATGGTAATGAAATTTGACAGCCATTATGGAGATACGGGTTACCTTGGTAACCATCCAAGCATTTGCAACGATACCCATTCAAACTAGGGAATTCATAGCAATTACTATTCTCTTTGCATGCATAATTAGGCTTCTTTTGAGCCTCTTCACATGTTTCATTCTCAATCACCCAATCAAGCACCAAGGGAAGCAATTCATCAGTATAATTACTTAGATACCTAGACGTAAAATTAAACTTGGTTTTGTCCACAACAAAAGCATACCCACATGGGTTAAAATCCCAAACACCAGTGTGATTGCTAGTACTGCGAATGGTGAGACTAAAATTTCTCATTCCCATTGGAAGATCAACCTCACAGCACCCAATCCCATTGCAAACCCCATCTCTCACATCGGTCACTTTGTCACAAATAGAGCCACACTTAACTTCTAGCCTCTTTTCATCTTTGTTAAAGCCAACTAACGATGCGTACGTGTCGCACCCAACTGTGGCGAGTATGTTTTTGGTATGTGAAATGGAAAACATGGGAACTTTGAGCCAGGTCCAGTAGTCGACTAGCTGGTGGCCGGTTTGATTGTAGCAGTCTTGGGCATTGTACTCCAAAATCTGTATTTCACCGTCGGTGGAAATGTGAGTGACGTCTATGGCAGACTTTAGTAGGAAGGCTTTGGGAGGGGTGTAGGAGGTGTTGCATGTAATGAGGAATCTAGGGCTGTAGTAACAGCCTTCTGACATGCCAAATGGGTATGGGATTTGAAGATCACCACATCGAGCAAGACAATCAGGAAGGAATTCGGATTGGGATTGCCCCAATATTGCCGAAAAGATAAATAATATCAGCATTGCTCTTGAAACCATGGCTGATTATTAGAAGGGTTTGAGCTATGTGTGGAGAAGAAATGAAAAATGCCAAGTTTCTTATATAGGAGTCTAGCAAAAGGTGGTTGGTTTAGTGGATTTATATAGATCCGGTTCACTTTCGGTGGATCTAAGTGGTCGGTTTTTTTATAGTTAAGATATTTTTATCGTGTATTTTATTATTTACGCATTAGAAAAATAAAATTTAGGCAATAGCATATCTCAAGCATTGTAAACAAAATCAATGATCTAAATTTATTGAAAATAGTAGGATATCATTGGTTGGGTAACTTGACTTCTAATGGATAGAAATGCTATACGACTCTTGGCATTATAGAGATTGTAAGGCAAAATATTTTGATGTAAGAAATATTGGTGACCATTAACAAGCAAAAATTAATAATTAATAATAATAAATAAATTGGCTTTTAGAAGCTAAGTAAGGGTGACTATGAAATCTTGGTGTTTTGACTTGTTAATTAGACATATTTTTTTTACTAGTGGAAACATACGTACTTCACACGTATTCAACTAATTTAAAATATACATGTAATTTCATATTGATGTTAACACTAAAATAAATACATCATCTTTAAAAATTATTCTACATCTAAAATAAAAGTGAAATAATAATAATAGATTATTTATAAAATTAAAAATTATAATGCTTTTGAATAGTGTAGAAAATAATTTTATTTCATCAATTTGTCATATTCTTAAGAATAATTATATCATATTAAGAGATGATTTCTCATAATCAAAATATATTAATGTATTTCTATAAATTTATTTAAATGAATTTTGATGTTACAAATAACATAAATATAAGCAATCTGTTGATCCCTCCTGATCTTGAAGTAAACTTCTCAAGATTATACATAAATGTATGAACTTTTGTCAGTTGAATATTGGCAGCAGCTCTTCTATCTCCATTTTCCATGATCCGTGACACTCTAAAGACATCTTGTTTGAGATCGGAGGAAATAACATTTTGTTTAACTCGGGTTTGTCTCATGATTCTCCTCTTTCCATTCTCATTAATAATGGTAGTTGGAGATGACATAACCCTTCGGTTTCAACTTGTTTCTGCCATTTGGGTTTTGATATTCTTCCTACTATCCACTCTCATGATTAGTGGCATTGGAATTTATCTCAAAAAGGTTTGTTCTTGATTCATAACACTTACATCAACCTTCGCTCGCAAAATGATCTCCAACCGTGGATAGCTAGTTCTTGGGTCATATTTCTAAATGTGGCTTCATAACATGGCTTGTTTGTCTGAACATGTTATCTACTAAAGCTCGTGTGCATGCATGGAATCCGAATGTTGACGTAGCCTATATTTTTAAATGGAGTTGAAACTATTGCTCACTTATTTTATCTCTGCCCATAACCTGTAGGTTACTCCTAGCCTTGATGGATAAGTGTGTTTCTTCTTCCTACCCTACTTCTTGGAGCTCTTTCTTATCTTAGCTTATTAACATTAGGCGTTCTGATGTTTATTCTAGCTTGAGGTTCCAAACTTGTGTTTTCTGTCTTTCTTTCTTGTATCTAGATTGAGAGAAATAGAAGATTGCTCACCAACAAAATAACGGACTCTTCTATTCTCTCAAGGAAAATCTTTAGTATGGTTCTTGATAGGTTCATCTTTCTTAATAGATATATGAATCTTAACATTGCCGATAACTTGTTAGTTTGGTATTCATTCTTTGTATAGGTTTTCTTTGTCTTTGGGTATGCTCCTTGTATTTGTGTAAGTTTTTTGGTTTTATTTACCAATTTTGATCACAAAAAAATATTACAAAATATTTAATTTATAAATTTGTAATGAACATATTATTATTGACTTATAATTAAATTTTGTTATAAGAGATTTTGAAATCAATAAACGGATATTCACATCTCTTTTTACATAATATTATCTAAATATTTTTTTTCTTATTATAAAAAAATTATTATTGAATGAAAAATAAAATATTATCAAATGAATTAAATGAGAAAAGAAATGAAATATCTAATTTGGTGTTATATTTTAACAGATTTTGAAAGGTAAAAAGAAAAATAATTTTTTTTCTTTTACGCACATTTCAATATTGTATAGATAATCAAGTTGAGAATCAATAACACTAGGCTCGCACGCAAAACTGGTATTATGCATCTGTTAATAAATTGCGTTATGTTTCTATGAATTGTTTGATGAAACATATTTTTGACAATGTTGAGTAATATTTACGAATTTAACATTCTTGAGTACCCAATTACAAATTTTCTTATCATTGGACGCAAATTTTTTAAATAATTTATAAGTGTTAACTACAATAGAAACTCCATTCATTTTATAGGGGCAAAAAACCCTTATAAAATATCTTTTATAACATTCTGAAAAACCTTAGTGTTCCTATAAAAAATCTGGTATTTTATAAGAATTTCTACCCTTATAAAAATCTGGTATCTAATAGGGTTTTCTACCCCTACAAAAAATCAGATCTTTTGTACTGTTTTTATCCGTATAAAAGACTTTTTTTATAATAGTGGTATACTACTATTGAATTCTAAAATTAAATATATTCTAAAATTAAATGTATTCTAAAATTAAATGTATTCATAAATAAAAATAAAACTCTAAATAACAATATATATAATAAAACAAATTCTTACAAATCGTTTCATAAAAAACACAAATATTAATAAGTCTTTTCTAAGTTTCTACTTAAAGTCATCTAAAATCTGATTTATAAATACAAAAAACTACTACTAATGCTAAGAACGACACGTCTCTTCCCAAAAATGCTCTAATCAAAAGAAGTTATGTCTCACAAAACGAGTTTGCCTTCCATCCTTTTAGGGTGTAAGCCTGTAAAAGATATTATGAGCCAAGAAATTAAACCAACAGTTTACGTAAAAAAGGAACCAACTGAAAGTCCATTTTGGTTCATCAATTGAACTTGAACATCTACTGTATAAAATCCAAAAAATGTAAACACACAAACACAAAGCTCGAAGTCTCAAATTCATCACAATGAAAATGAAAACAAAGTCTCAAATCATTTACTAAAATAAATAGAAACAAGTCTCAAATTCATTGCAAAAGAAGAAAGGATAATAACCGAAGATCGACTCTATTTTTTCAGTAATGTCAACCGAACCAAATAGAGCAAATGAGGAAAAAAATGAACTTAGTTCATTCAGTTTAGTTCTTCATTCTTTCATTTTTTTTCCCGGACACTAGTGTACAAATGAGAAATATTCTTTATGCAAATAAGCCCCAATTTATGAATCTTTCCGATAAAAATGTGTAAATCTTTGTCAAGTAATCGTACATCAAACTCACACTATTAACACCAAAACATCAGGTACTCAATGAGAATACTAAAAACAACCTATGGACGAAGAAAGACAGTCAACACCGAAAAATCCAATCTCCAGCAGGTACTCAACGAGACCAATTAGCAGGAAAAGTAAAACAACAAAAAGTATAATAGGTATAGCAAAAAGCAATTCAGTGCATATACAAATGTACATCAAACTGCTGTCAGACCAACTAATAAAACAAGAATCAAGTTGGGGGTGGGGGGTGTACTTCGAACTTACCCCATGATGACCATTTTGACAGGCCGTGCAACCGTACTTCCTAAAGCTTAAAGCTTCTTCAATGTTGGTCGTGGACCTTCATAGACATGCTCCAAGTTTCTTGACAACGTCCAGCCAAACTCACATTGCATCGGGCCCAATAGAGATATGATGAACTAGGGCAGCTCGACGACCAACATCCTTCGGCAACAATATCCCCTTATCCGAGCCAATCTAATAACTTACACTTTGTCAAGTCTGAGTTATCATTCACTCTTCAACAATACAAAATAAACAAATTTGTCAATAATATACATAATAATAAAACTAGTAACATAATCATGTGTATGTTGGTGTGTGAAATACGTTATTACTGTAGGATAATGCATAGTTTTATTTGATTATTCTTCACTTGATCGGACTTTACATCATAAGAAGAGTGTTAAAAAGCATAACTATTTAAAATTTATTACAATTTTTATATTAAGACTTACCTGATTTTTTAGTAAATCACTAACAATGCCTCGCAACTCCATTTTCCTCATATTATCATCTTTCCGTAAGAAAAGAGAATATTTGGTCAATGTAGCTCCATGACCTAGCCCTCTCAATCGTCCTCTTCTATCAGGACTAAGAACTTCAGAAACGACATCCTCTTTAATATCACATACAGAAGTCAATGCCCTTTCCTCCCTTAGTTCTTTCAATTTACTCTACAAGATTAAACATATATACAAGATATGATTAAGACAACAAATTAAATTAGTAAGACCATCACAAAATAACATTAAGTACAATAGTATCAGCAGCTGTTGAGTTTAGGTTCACCATTCTTTTTCTTGTGGGCTTCGATCCACACATCTCCCTTATTTATAAAATCTGGATCTTCAGAACTATTCTTCTGAAAGAAAATACAAGCCAAAAATAAATATAAATAACAAAATACTATAAGCATAAATTACGACAATGGATCACCATGTTCTCAGCCAAACAAGCATATCCTTTTCGACTACATGTATGTGGAATCTGCTTATACTCGTTTGTAGCTCTATCAAGTACAAACATAAAATGTACTAAGTAAAATGTTTCCATCGTTAATAATTGTTATTAAGTTCATAAAGATAATTAATACTCTTAAGATGCACCCAATCTTTATCCATTGCAAACCACTACAAGAATAAGGAACATATCAAACTTGTACTAATCCTTATATTTATGCTAAAATTGGATAAAGTAAAACTATATGACCAACAATATATAATGAATTGAGATAAAAAAATAAAAGTACATTGATAAAATATAGCACACTTACTTACAAAAGAGACAAAAAGAATAAATTAAAATATCTCAACATTTACTCAGAGGAAAAAGTGAAAAATATATACAAATTAACACGTTCTAGTCGAACTTAATGTATTATCATAGATAAATGGGGTGTATAAATCATATATTGATTTAAATTTAAACCCATCCCTTTTTTCTGTAAAAAAATATTTCAAACGATGAAGAGATTTTCATATTCAAGGAGGGAGGGAGTAAAAAAGAATGGAACTAACAGGGTCAAGAAACAATTAAGTCTGCGTTGTTGAAGCTCAATCCAACATTACATTTGGTAAAGTTCCCAGTCTTGGTGAAGAACATTAGTTCCCACAATACCCGAGAAGTTGACTACAGGGTTAGCAGTCAATCCTATACTAGTGTTTATCCCTGCATAGTCATGCAAATACTGGAGTTCCACCTGTTCCATAATCACACAAAAAAACGATAGCTTTTTCAAGTAATCTCAAATTAAATAAATGTTACAAGTACAAACTATGTCTTAAGTGTTGCTATAACCTATATGTTATTGTTACATAAGAAAATAAGACAAGTTCATCATCCAGAAATAAAAATCTAAGCTGATTTACCTTCCCAGACCTTTGATCAGGAACTTTGAAGCTAAATATTGTCTTCAACCCACGAGCAGGTTTATCAACAGTAATGGTTGTGGAAAGCTGATATAAACACACAATTTCACAGAAATATATAAACAGTCAAATAAGGCACAGTAGTAGGCAATACCAAAACAACAATATCATAGATGATTGAGACTAGAAATTCCAGAAAAAGGAAGTGAAAATAGGAGCTTAAAGGAGAAAGGATAGTTCATTCAACCCACAGACTATTTTTTCAGTATCCAGCATACAATCTAATCAAGAAGATCCATGCACCCAGATTTCAGAAGGTAGCTTACTAAAACAGTTCAGTAAATTACCGATTTCAGGAGACGGAATGCTGAAATGCACGAGAAAATCAGACGCGATGCATCATTCGAAATGAAAACGAGTGAGCTGGGCCATTCGGATTCGCCTGTAGAGAGAGAGTGAGCTGAGAGAGCATGTGATAAAGAGTGAGCTGAGAGAAACAGAGAGAGAGAGAGAGAGAGAGAGAGAGAGAGAGAGAGAGAGAGACGATTTACCACCGAGAGCAGATCAAAATCGAGACGAATAGAATGTCCAGGTTCAAGCTTAGATCAAAATCGAGCTTAGGAGAGAGACCTGACGAAGAGAGAGACCTGACGAAGAGAGAGACCTGACGAAGAGAGAGACCTGACGAAGAGAGAGACAAGAGAGTAACGCAGATTGGAGTGTAGATCCACCATCGCGAAACCCTGGACATTATCGAGAGAGAGCTGAGAGAAACAGAGAGAGAGCTTAGACGATTTACCACACCGAGAGCAGCTACGAGCTAAGAGAGACAATGTGTGAGAGAGAGATCCACCATCGCGAAACCTGGACATTATCGACGAGAGAGAGCAGCTTCGCCGAGAGCAGAGAGACAATGTGAGAGACAGTGAAGAGAGAGTGAAATGTCGAAATGTAAAGAATGAATTTCGTTTGGAAATGAATTTAACCAGCATTTCAAGTTAATTTAGAGAGAATTTTAGGGGAGTGAAATGTGACGTTCCACTTTTTTTCAAGTCTTTTAAGGACTTTTTAATGAACCCTGTAGTTTAGTCCTATAAAAGACAAAATTGTTGTATTGGTTAATTTAGGAAATAGTTCTAAGTGCAGAAAATCTATTCAATGAGATTCACACAATAATATGGAATGAATTATTTTGTTTACCCTTGAATTAGAAAGCTAAGGAATGCCCACTATATAATAAAACATAAATTGGATATACAAGAGAAAAATGCACAAATAAATGAACAAATAAATTCGAGGGCCTATGAAATATGCAGAACATGATGATGAATATGTTGAGTTTGAAAGTTCTGAGGGGCAATTGTTTATCAATGAAGAAAGAGAACTAAAAGTGGCCGAATCTAATAAGCGGCCATGACCATATTCAAGCTACGTAGATATTTGAGTATATGATGAAATATTGGTTAGATATAATTGATCCCAAAAAGTCTAATGATAAAAAATAGAGTACTTTAGGCATAAACCATGACGAAGCAGAACATGAAAGAGGTTATGACGATGTTTCACAAACTTATGGTTGGCGTTATGGCTTCGAAAGCCAAACAAAGCCAGACGAAGTTATTTAAATTTTAAAACTAGTTCATAAGTTATGATGTCAAATGCATAATGATGTCATTTTTGTAAAGGGCTTTTCGATATAGGAAATCCTCTATGAATAAATGATAAAGATCATAATCTAAAGATATAATGAGAGAATAAATACACCATCATTTATGTGAAAAACTCTTAAAGGGAAGAAAATCTACGAAGAGATTGTTGATATTCACTAGTATAAAAGATTTTACATAGTTGTTGGTAGGAAAAGAGAGGAAGGGCAGTGTCTTAAAGTTTGCTAAGGTTGTTCTTTTTTTACATGAGTCTGTACTTATAGGTTTTACAATAATCATAATAAAGACAAAGGAGATGATCACACCCCCATGTTTTCGATTGATGGGATCTTCTTCAGGTTTGAGCTCTCATCTGTCTCGCTCAACCATCAATTAGTCACAGTCATTTCACGATTTCCTATGGTTCTGAGCCAATCAGTCAGAGCTGCTTGGTGGTCTGCCAATCTTTCTTGTTTGGGTCACTCAACTTACCCAATTAATTATGGCCACTTGATTATCGGCCTGAACCCCATTTTCCCGTTATGTTGTTATGTCTTATCTAGAAGATAATGATTCCTCATTCTTGTGATGTCGGTTCTATTCTAGAGGTGATGATCTCCCGTTCTCGAGATGTCGATTCCCGTTCTTGAGGTTATGATCTCTCATTCTCGAGACGTCAATTCCCATTCTTGAGGCGATGGTCTCCCATTCTCAAGACCTCGATTCCCATTCTGGAGGTGAATATCTCTCGTTCTTGAGATGTCAGTTCTCGTTTTGAAGACGATGATCCCCCATTCTCAAGACGTCAGTTCCTGTTCTGGAAGCGATGATCTCCCGTTATCGTGATGTTTCACAACTTCAACCAGTCATCCGTTTCTGCTTTCTCGATGCTTCTTATGAGTCCTGGGTGAATCCGTTCTTCAGACTTTCCCGTTATCAAGACATTTCTTTTTCCGTTCTTCAGACTTTCCCGTTATCAAGACATTTCTTTTTCCGTTCTCTAGATTTTCCCGTCCTGACGACGTTTCCTTTTTTGGTCTAAAGATATTTAATTTTCCTTCTGAGAACAGCGTACGTAGACGCTCCCAAGGACTTAGGCTCCTTCAGTGGAACTATGACCCTATTTTGATTTTCTTCTAAGAACTGCTTTTAATTTTTTCCTTCCTTTTCTCGCTTCTTTTTTCTTTACTCCTAACCGTCTTTTGCTCAGCTCTGTTCTTTAGCTCTTCTTTTCTGCCCTCTTTACTGAGCTGGAAGTCTTTCCCCAACTTCTTTTCTTTTCTGTTCTAAAGTTCTTTTCTCAACTTCTTTTTTTTTTATCTGAAATTCTTTTCTCAACTTGTTTTCTTTTATGTTCTGAAGCACTTCCTGTTCAGAAGACATTTCCTTTTCCATTCTGAAAACATTTCTTTTTCCGTTCTCCAGACTTTCCCATCCTAAAGATGTTTTCTTTTCCGTTCTGAAGACATTTCTTTTTCCGTTCTCCAGGCTTTCCCATCCTGAAGACATTTCCTTTTCCATTATGAAAACATTTCATTTTCCGTTCTCTAAACTTTCCTGTCCTGAAGACATTTTTTTTTCATTCTGAAGAAAATTTCTGTTCTCCAAAATTTCCCATCCTGAAGACACTTCCTTTTCTGTTCTGAAGACATTTCTTTTTTCGTTCTCCAGACTTCCCATCCTAAAGACGTTTCCTTTTTCATTCTCCAAACTTTCCCGTTCTGAAGACGTTTCTTTTTTCGTTCTTCAGACTTTCCCGTTATCAAGACATTTCTTTTTCTGTTCTCTAGATTTTCCCGTCGTGACAACGTTTCCTTTTTCGTTCTAAAGATATTCAATTTTTCTTCTGAGAACGGCGTACGTAGACGCTCCCAAGGACTTAGGCTCCTTCAGTGGAACTATGACCCCATTTTGATTTTCTTCTAAGAACTGCTTTTAATTTTTTCCTTCCTTTTCTCGCTTCTTTTTTCTTTACTCCTGACCGTCTTTTGCTCAGATCTGTTCTTTAGCTCTTCTTTTCTGCCCTTGTTTACTGAGCTGAAAGTCTTTCCCCAACTTCTTTTCTTTTCTGTTCTGAAATTATTTTCTCAACTTTTTTTTTTGTTCTGAAGTTCTTTTCTCAACTCGTTTTCTTTTATGTTCTGAAGTACTTCTTGTTCAGAAGACATTTCTTTTTCCATTCTGAAGACATTTCTTTTTCTGTTCTCCAGACTTTCCCATCCTAAAAATGTTTCCTTTTCCATTCTGAAGACATTTCTTTTTCCGTTCTCCAGGCTTTCCCGTCCTGAAGACATTTCCTTTTCCGTCATGAAAACATTTCTTTTTCCGTTCTCTAGACTTTCCTGTCCTGAAGACATTTTTTTTCATTCTGAAGAAAATTTCTATTCTCCAAAATTTCCCATCCTGAAGACGCTTCCTTTTCTGTTCTGAAGACATTTTTTTTTTCGTTCTCCAGACTTCCCGTCCTAAAGATGTTTCCTTTTCCATTCTCCAAACTTTCCCGTTCTGAAGACGTTTCTTTTTCCGTTCTTCAGACTTTCCCGTTATCAAGACGTTTCTTTTTCTGTTCTCTAGATTTTCCCGTCGTGACGACATTTCCTTTTTCGTTCTAAAGATATTCAATTTTTCTTCTGAGAACGGCGTACGTAGACGCTCCCAAGGACTTAGGCTCCTTCAGTGGAACTATGACCCCATTTTGATTTTCTTCTAAGAACTGCTTTTAATTTTTTCCTTCCTTTTCTCGCTTCTTTTTTCTTTACTCCTGACCGTCTTTTGCTCAGATCTATTCTTTAGCTCTTCTTTTCTGCCCTTCTTTACTGAGCTGAAAGTCTTTCCCCAACTTCTTTTCTTTTCTGTTCTGAAATTATTTTCTCAACTTCTTTTTTTTGTTCTGAAGTTCTTTTCTCAACTTGTTTTCTTTTATGTTCTGAAGTACTTCCTATTTAGAAGACATTTTCTTTTCCATTCTGAAGACATTTCTTTTTCCGTTCTCCAGACTTTCCCATCTTAAAGATGTTTCCTTTTCCGTTTTGAAGACATTTCTTTTTCCGTTCTCCAGGCTTTCCCATCTTGAAGATGTTTCCTTTTCCGTTATGAAAACATTTATTTTTCCGTTCTCTAGACTTTCCTATCCTGAAGACAATTTTTTTTCATTCTGAAGAAAAATTCTGTTCTCCAAAATTTCCCATCTTGAAGACGCTTCATTTTCTGTTCTGAAGACATTTCTTTTTTCATTCTCCAGACTTTCCCGTCCTAAAGACGTTTCCTTTTTCATTCTGCAAACTTTCCCGTCCTAAAGACATTTCTTTTTCCGTCTGAAGACATTTCTTTTTCCATTCTTCAGACTTTCCCGTTATCAAGACGTTTCTTTTTCCGTTCTCTAGACTTTCCCGTCCTGACGACGTTTCCTTTTTAGTTATGAAGATATTTAATTTTTCTTCTAAGAACGGCGTACGTAGACGCTCCCAAGGACTTAGGCTCCTTCAGTGGAACTATGACCCCATTTTAATTTTCTTATAAGAACGGCGTACGTAGACGATCCTAAGGAATTAAGCTTCTTTAGTGGAACCATGACCCCATTTTAATTTTCTTCTGAAAGTATGACTTATGAACTGTCCCTCCCAAGAACTTACGCCATTAGTTTCTTTTGAGAGTAGGACTTATGAACTGACCCTCCCAAGGACTTACGTCCTTAGTTCTTTCTGAGAGTAGGACTTATGAACTGTCCCTTCCAAGGACTTACGCCCTTAGTTCATTCTGAGAGTAGGACTTATGAATCGCCCCTCTCAATGACTTACATCATTTGCTCCTTCTGAGAGTAGGACTTATGAATTGCCCCACTAGGGACTTACGCCCTTAGTTCCTTCTAAGAGTAGGACTTATGAATTACCCCTCCCAAGGACTAATGCTCTTAATTTCTTCTGAGAGTAGAACTTATGAATTGCCCCTTCCAAAGACGTACGCTCTTAGTTTCTTCTGAGATTAGGACCTATCAATTACCCCTCCCAAGGACTTACGCCCTTAGTTTCTTCTTAAAGTAAAACTTATGAATTGCCCCTCCCAAGGACTTACACTATTAGTTCAATCTCGAAGAAGAGAGGAGAGAGTTGACAACCTGCATGTTATCACATTACAAGTTTTATTTGAGAGCTCCAAATTGAATTTCGTAAATTTATTCAATAAGTAGACTTCTGCATCTTTATGATGATATAAGATTTACCATATAGTTGGCTTCTAATAAATATAGTTTAATTTTTAAAATTGATTGTTCTGCATAATCTGCTTTCCTAAGCAATCTTCATGAAAATTATGAGAACCCTTTTTTTGGGAGCTCCGAATCAAGTACTACAAAATTCCTCAAGAAGTATACATCCATATATTTTTTAAAGATATATAATATGCTATGTAAGTCTACACAATTTAAAAGAAATTAAATTTGAAAGACGTTATTAAGTTTACTTTTCTGTACGAGGATTACCATACTTTTGATATGGAGCTCAACTTGAATTTCGTAAAATTCTTCATGAAGCATACTCTCATATCCTTATGATTATGCGACTCTCCATGTTATTTTGCTTCCAAATTTTTTCGTTTTAGTTTCCATCTCCATTCCCGTTGTGGCTTCCATTGTTTAAACATTTCTGTTCACATCATCACGACGTCTCTGTTCCCGTAGCCAGGATATCTCCGTTCTCATTATTTGTTCATCTTTTTATTTTCCTGCACTTATAAATTTCTATTGAATGACTAAATTTGCTTAAGTCATAGCTTTCTCTTTTTTGGTCTTCTCGTTCTAAAACATTTGAATGCACTCCTTGATTTTCCCATTCTGAAACGTTTAAGTGGTAGCATTCTTAACTTTCCCTTCCTAAGAGGTTTGAATGTGGTCTTCTTTGCTTAGCTTTTTACACTGGATTTTTTTCTCTGAAATTCCTTCCAAACTTTTTTTCTTTTCTAACTATATCTTTTCTGAAATCCGTTCAGATTTCTGTTCCGAAGTTCTAACACTCTAAGTTTTTCTTTTATGAAGAGTTGAAGTTTCTCTGATCTGAACTTCAACTTTTACGTTTTGAAGCTCTGATTTTGACTTTTTTGAACCTCTGACCTCAATTTTTTGGAAGCTTTTTTTTATTTTATGAGCTTTTCTGAGCTCTTCTGATTTGAGCTTTTCTTTTCTTATTCGTTCTGATCTTTTTAACACATCATTCCTTCGATTGGATTTCTTTTTTGATCTCGGGAGTTTCCAGTTTCTTGAGACTTTTACCGATCTAAGGACTTTTCCTGTTCTCAGGACTTTCCCGTTCTCGAGACACTTTCCATTCTCATGTTATTTCAGCTCAAAACTTTAAATCAAATTAAAGCTCAAAACTTTGTTTATAACGAGTCAAATAAGTTTTTCCCTCTTTTTTTAAATAAGTTGATAATGATGTAAAAGAACGGAAAGTGTAAATGGTTTTTTTGGGAGGGACTTCTTTGAGTTTTTCTCTCACTCTCAATGAAAGCACAAAATGTAAATGGTTTTTTCGGTATGGAGAGCCCTCCACATTTAAAGAGATAATAAAGAGACCATCATTTACATGGAAAACTCTTAAAGGGAAGAAAAACCACGGGGTGATTGTTGATATTCACTAGTGTAAAGGTTTTTACATAGTTGTTGATAGGAGAAGAGAAGAAGGGCAGTGCCTTTTGTTGAGGTTTGCTTAAGTTGCTCTTTTTTTACATGAGCTTGTACTTATAGGTTTTACAATAATCATAATAAAGACAAAGGGGGATGATCACACCCTTTTATTTTTGGCTGATGGGATCTTCTTCAGGTCTGGGCTCCCATCTGTCTCCTCGCTCATCCATCAATTAATCATAGTCATTGGATGACTTCCTGTGGTTCCGAGCCAATCAGTCAGAGCCACTTGGCGGCCTGCCAATCTATCTTGTCTGGGTCACTCAGCTTACCCAATTAATTACGGCCACTTGATTGTCAGTCTGAACCATTTTTTCTCGTTATGTTGTTTTGTCATGTCCATGAGGTAATGATCTCCCGTTCTTGTGATGTCAATTCCCGTTCTGGAGGCGATGATCTCCCATTTTTTAGACTTCAATTCTCGTTCTGGAGGCGATGATCTCTCATTCTCGAGACATCGATTCCTTTTCTAGAGGTGATGGTCTCTCATTCTCGAGACGTCGATTCCCGTTCTAGAGGTGATGATCTCTTGTTCTTGAGACATCAGTTCGTGTTCTGAAGGTGATGATCTCTTGTTCTTGAGACGTTGGTTCCTGTTCTGGAGGTGATGATCCTCCATTCTCGAGACGTCAGTTCCCGTTCTAGAAGCGATGATCTACCGTTACCGAGATATTTCACGACTTCAGCCAGACATCCGTTTATACTTTCTCGATGCTTCTCATGTGTCTTGGGTGAATCCCTTTTGTTCCACGTGACAGTGAAATATTTTTTACATGTTCATTTACCCCCCATTATACTCACTAAAATTTCACTTATTGATGTGTAATGATGACGAGTTCTCGATTTACATGCGCCTTTTCAAATATCGTCTTATCTTCTCTCGGGAACATACACCTAGTGATTTTTTCACTTTCCATGAGCCCTAGGTAGGCCCCTTTTGCCTATGTGGCAACGAGTATTTTTTACCTGTTCAATTTTAATATCCACTAACTATAACTTGGCGTGCATGCTCGAAAACCTAGCGACGTTGTTTTAAGAATATTCATAAAAATTGGCGCAAGAAGTTCAAAAACTCAATGATTTCATATTTTATTCATAAACTCAAAGTGGGGTTTCGAACTTCAATAATAGAACGACAATGTTCTAGTTTCCACATGATTTAAAGCCGTTTTCAACGACACCATTTTAACAAACCATTAATTTAAAATTGGTTCTAGTTTTAACTTAATGCGGAGTATGTTTACCCTCAAAATATTTAGCCATAAACATAATCACGTGTCACGCCCATCTATTTATGTTCGAACAAAATCATAAAGAAAGTAATCAATAGATCGGTGTGAGGTACCAGTTGCAATCATACGTTCTCATAGTTAGCAATATGGGCGGTGACAATTTCTAATAAGTGTTACAATTACAGACTTTGACAGCGACAACTACAAACCTAGAATAGTGGGCAGTCATCACTACAAGAATACATGCCCATTATTAAGGTTTTTTTGCGACAATTATAGTAATTGTCATGAAAAATCATAAAAGAAAGGGTCTATCGCAATAGGATTAGCCTCCGCCACCATCAGTTCCTTCTTTAAAGAGATGAGGCTAAGGTGCCTTCATCACTGGAAGCTCCATCTTAGGAGAAATCTATTAAGCATTATAATGAACTAAAGTCAACTCAAAGTTAGTTAGTTCGTTAAGCTTGTTTAGTTAGCTTTTTGTTATTGTTTGCACAACTAGCCATTAGTTTATCTCTTTGTTAAACCTATATATATTGTTCATTACCAGTTAGTGAAGGTTAATGATGCTGATCATATTTTATAGCTTCCTTCTATTACTCCATTCTTCTTCTTCTTCTTAACATGGTATTAGAGCCATAGTCTTCTCCTTCGTAACAGTCTATGTTCTACACTGTTTCTTCATTTTTCTCTATAAGCTGCATTTTTCTTCAAGCTTCATCAATGATATCCAATTCTGCCACGTCCCAAACTTCTCAAATATCATATTCAGTGATTAGTTCAATTCATAAGAACTTAATCCCGATTACTTTATGTCTCGATCATAACAATTATTTTTTTACGCTCCCAAATAATGTCGTTTGTGAGAGCATATGGTTTAGATGAGTATCTTCTCGGTACAGTTACAAGACCTCCTCAATATGTCACCAAAGTCACTACTAGTGATAATAATGATGTTTTTCCATCAACAGTTCCAAATCTAAACTTTATCTTGTGGCTTCGTCTGGATCAATTTCTAATGGGTTGGCTTCTACTAGGCATTTGAGAGATAATATTCGATTAAGTTGTCAGATGTGCATCTTTTTGAGAAGTCTGATAAGTTCTCGAAGGCATTTTCACTACATACTCTAAATCTAGGTTGTAACAGTTGAGGTTCCAACTTCAATCAACCAAGAAAGGTTCTCTTAATATCAATGACTACATTTTAGAGATGAGGGCATTAACTGATAAATTGTCAGCTTGTGGTCAAGTGATAAATGATGAAGAGTTGCTGTTGTATATTCTGGGTGGCCTTACCAATGACTATGATCTAGTGGTAGTCAATTTAATATCTAGACAAGAATTATTCACAATCCAAGAAGTTCAATTCATGCTCCAAAGTCAAGAAATGAGATTTGAGCAGAATAATTCTATTTCTGGCTTTCTTGAACTAAATAACACTACTGCAACTGTTAATGTTACACAATTCAATGGAAGGATGGGACATGGGAATAACTTCTTTGGCCGAGGTAATAAAAAAATTTAGAAGTAGAGGTAGAAATGAACCTAGACTACCTATATATCAAATTTACAAAAGGATCGGCCGCACTGCCTTAATTGCTACAATCGTTTTGAATATGAATTTCAACAACCTGAGCTTTAATACACAGCCTCAAGCATACTCTGTCAATCTCAATAGCCAAAATAGAATTTATCAAACTTCTAACCAAGGAGCTTTTGCTTATTTTTCTTCTCCCTCTTTAATTAGTGACAATTCATGGTACATGGACAGTCCTGTCACCGATCACATTACTTTTGATCTTGAGAATCTCTCTTAAAACTGACTACAAAGGCAAAGACAAGGTAATTATTGATACTGGTGAATGTCTTCATATTTCTCATGTTGGTAGTTCCAATATTTCTCTTAATAAATCTGTTTTTAACTCTAATATGATCAATAACACTAAATCACAGACAATATCCACTTCTCTCAAAGACATTCTCTGTGTAACTCTCATAACCAAAACCTTGCTAAGTGTTTCTCAGTTAACTCGAGATAACAATGTAATCATTGAACTTGACTCTGTTCTGTGTTACATTAAGGACAAAAATTCCAGGAGGGTTCTTCTTCAAGCCACTCTTAAAGATGGGGCTATATTACTTCATCCTCAACCATGCTAACTCCAAGTTGCCTAAATCTTCCAGTTCTGCAAATAAAACTATTGTTTGTATAGCAAGTAATTCTAGTTCTTCTTTGCATAAACTAGTCCTTGTCTGTCAGATATACATTGTAAAAATGTTGATCATTTTGTTATCCCTTTGTACAATGTCTTTGTTATCAATACAAGCAATGATCATGCTAATAATTTTGTGGTTAATAGCAACATCTCTATTTGGCCAAAGACCTAGGCAATCCTCAAGTCACATTCTTTCCTTGCTATTAAAGAATAAGCATGTTCAATATAATTCAAAAATTCTTCTTTTTATGAAGCATGTCATTTTGGTAAAACATATAGAATTTCCTCTCTCTCTCTATCAATCTTAATACCAGTAAACCTTTTGAATTGATGCACTCTGATTTGTGGGGTCCCTCCCAAATTTTATCTTTTAATGGCTATAGATATTACATTAGCTTCATAGATGACTACACTAAGATCTGTTGGAAATTCCCTATGAAACTAAAATCTGAAACTGAAAGTAATGTGCTTCAATTCAAAACCTACATTGAAAGACAAATTGATATCAAAATAAAAAGTTTCCAAATTGATTGGAGAGCGGAATTCAGGAGTCTTAAATCTTTTTTTACACAACTTGGGATTCATTTCAGGCATCATTGTCCACATTTGCATCAACAAATGGTAAAGTGAAAAGGAAACATAGGCAACTCGTGGAAACTAGTTTGACACTCTTAGCTCAAGCCAAAATACCTCTTACCTTATTGTGGGAGGCTTTTCATACATCTGTTTACATAATAAACAGATTACCAACTCCTCTGTTGTAAAACAAATCACCCTTTGAAGTTCTGTTCTCTAAATCTTCTAATTTAAACTTCATGAAAACTTTTGATTGCTCATGTTTCCCTTTCACTAGACCTTATAACAGAAACAAATTCAATTTTCATACTATCAAATGCATATTCTTAGGTTATTCTGATAATCATAAAGGATATAAGTGTTTTGATCCTAAATTTGGCAAACTTTACATCTCAGCTAGTGTGTCTTTCAATGAATCTGATTTTGTGTTTCAATCTTTAACTACTGCCGAACACTCACACTCAAACCAAGCTCACTCATATTCAGCTCTTATCTTCCCAAATGTTGTTAAGCATATTTTCAATAATCTACCAAGTGATACATGCTCATCTTTAAACTGTAATGTTGAAGCAGCCTCTTCTAATTCTCAGTCTATTAATGTGATAGCAAATCATGTACAACATTCTCACTCTCAGTCTATGTCATCCGATGCACATTACTCTCTTCCTTATAGTAATGTTCCTTTTGTTCAATCACATGAAAATATATCAACACCTTCATAGCACATCATCGATAATCATGCATCCTCACCTGTACAGAATGACTTTGTTCCATCTATATCACCTAGTCAGTCACTCTCAAAACATTGCACAACCTTTATGTAGTGAACCTCTTTCTCTTCCCACTCGCCCTATGATCACCACATCAAAACATGGGATTTTTAAGCCTAAAGTCTTATGTTCTATTGTTTGTGATTTAGAATGTGAACCTATATCTGCTAAAGCATATTTAGAACAGCCTAAATGGAACACTATCATGCATGAAGATTATAATGCATTTATGCTTAACAATATCTAACAATTTATACCTAGATCTAGCAATATGAATGTCATCAGAAAAGGTAGATTTTTACAATCAAACATAATCTATATGGTTCTACTCTTAAGTACAAGGCAAGGCTTGTGCAAAAGTATTTCAGATAGATGCATCCAGCCATGTGGTTAAGTCTTCAACCATTCTTATCATTCTTACATTGGTAGTGTCTTTTCATTGAGATGTTCAGCAAATAGACATTAACTTTGCTTTTTTAAATAGGGAGCTCCAAGAAGAAGCTTACATGCATCGACATATAAGCTTTGGACATCCTCTCAAGAAATATTATGTTTGCAAGTTATCTAAAACTCAATATGGGTTGAAGCAAGCTCCTAGAGCTTGGTTTGAGAAGCTCCAAAGCACTCTCTTTCAAAGAGGCTTTCTTAACTCCAAGTCAATTTCATCACTATTTATATACAGAAAAGATCAGTTCATTGTGTTGCTGTTAGTCTATGTTGGTGACATACTTGTCACTAAAAGGATATAAGTGTTTTGATCCTAAATTTGGCAAACTTTACATCTCAGCTAGTGTGTCTTTCAATGAATCTGATTTTGCGTTTCAATCTTTAACTACTGCCGAACACTCACACTCAAACCAAGCTCACTCATATTCAGCTCTTATCTTCCCAAATGTTGTTACGCATATTTTCAATAATCTACCAAGTGATACATGCTCATCTTTAAACTGTAATGTTGAAGCAGCCTCTTCTAATTCTCAGTCTATTAATGTGATAGCAAATCATGTACAACATTCTCACTCTCAGTCTATGTCATCCGATGCACATTACTCTCTTCCTTATAGTAATGTTCCTTTTGTTCAATCACATGAAAATATATCAACACCTTCATAGCATATCATCGATAATCATGCATCCTCACCTGTACAGAATGACTTTGTTCCATCTATATCACCTAGTCAGTCATACTCTCAAAACATTGCACAACCTTCATATAGTGAACCTCTTTCTCTTCCCACTCGCCCTATGATCACCACATCAAAACATGGGAATTTTAAGCCTAAAGTCTTATGTTCTATTGTTTGTGATTTAGAATGTGAACCTATATATGCTAAAGCATATTTAGAACAGCCTAAATGGAACACTATCATGCATGAAGATTATAATGCACTTATGCTTAACAATATCTAACAACTTGTACCTAGATCTAGCAATATGAATGTCATCAGAAAAGGTAGATTTTTATAATCAAACATAATCCATATGGTTCTACTCTTAAGTACAAGGCAAGGCTTGTGCAAAAGTATTTCAGGTAGATGCATCCAGCCATGTGGTTAAGCCTTCAACCATTCTTATCATTCTTACATTGGTAGTGTCTTTTCATTGAGATATTCAGCAAATAGACATTAACTTGGCTTTTTTAAATAGGGCGCTCCAAGAAGAAGCTTACATGCATCGACATATAAGCTTTGGACATCCTCTCAAGAAAGATTATGTTTGCAAGTTATCTAAAACCCAATATGGGTTGAAGCAAGCTCCTAGAGCTTGGTTTGAGAAGCTCCAAAGCACTCTCTTTCAAAGAGGCTTTCTTAACTCCAAGTCAATTTCATCACTATTTATATACAGAAAAGATCAGTTCATTGTGTTGCTGTTAGTCTATGTTGGTGACATACTTGTCACTAAAAATTGCAAGAAGCTCATTAGTCAAGTTATATCAGATTTAAACAAGAAATTTACTCTTAAAAGATTAGGATTTGTCCATTATTTCTTGGTTTTGAAGCTTGTAGGGATAATACTGGCCTTCATCTTACTCAAAGTAAATACATAATGGATTTTCTCACTAGAACTCACATGAAAAAACCCAAACCTTGCCCAACTCCCATGTACTCTTTTGTCAAGTTATCAAGTAATGTTGACACTCCTTTTACACAGATCCTACTTTGTACAGAAGTATTGTGGGTGCCTTACAATACCTCACTCTCACTAGGCCTCACATCTCATTCTCTATTAACAAGCTTAGCCAATAATTGCAAGCTCCTACTTCTGAACATTGGAGAGCTTGCAAACGAATACTAAGATATCTTAAGGGAACAATCAATCATGGCCTTATGTTCAAACCAGCTAATTAAATCTCCCTCTGTCAATGGGTATACTGATGTAGATTAGGCAAGTTGTCTTGACGACAGGAGGTCTACCTTAGATTACTATATTTTCTTAGGAGATAACTTAATCATTTGAAGTTCTCGAAAGAAACATGTTGTTGCTAGATCTAGTACAAAATCAGAGTATAGATCTCTTGCTCGGGTAGTAACTAAGATCCTTTCGATTCAATCCCTTTTTAGTGAACTTGGCTTATCTTTTTCTTGTTGTCCAACTCTTTAGTGTGATAATATATGAGCTAATCAACTTGCTTTTAATCCTATCTTTCACTCAAGGACTAAGTATCTTGAATTAGACGTGCAATTTATCAGAGAGAAGATTGCCAATAGCTAACTGCAAGTCAATCATATTCCCTCTAAAGAGTAAGTAGCGGAATGCTCTTACTAAAGCTCTTCCTGAACGAGGGTGCATATTAAGCATTGTAATGAACTAAAGTCAGCTCAAAGTTAGTAAGTTCGTTAAGCTTGTTTAGTTAGCTTTCTGTTATTGTTTGTACAGTTAGTCGTTAGTTTATCTCTTTGTAAAACCTATATATTTGTTAATTATTAGTCAATGAAGGTTAATGAAGATGATCATATTTCATGGCTTCTTTTTATTACTCCCTTCTTCTTTTTAGCAAAATCAAATCTTAGATTTGCTCTAAGACTGAAAAATATGTAGGCGAATATTTAGAACCCACATATCACATAACCAACTAGACAAAAGTTTGGGATGACCTACAAATTACTTTCCCACATACATTTAGGTATATATTCTCTAACAAACTATTCAACACAAGAACAAAAATAAATCAACAGCTTGTACCAATGTATGCCCCGTCATAGTTATGAATGTCTAAAATTTGACCATATTTAATCACAGAAAAAGATATAAAATGGATGAATATTAATTCTCTCTTTTGGAACTAAATGGATCAATATGATTGCCTCTAACGGTGAAGAATATAATTTAATTCCTTCAATTAGCTCGTTGATTAAGATGTTTCGTCTGAGTTCAAACTCTGTATCAAAGACACAAGTATATGTAAGGAAAAAAGACCAGAGGAGCCAAGGCACCCCTTGGCATTGCCTTAGGTCTGCCATCGCGATGACTTGGATTTAGGAATAGTTTACACAATCAATTGGCGGATTTAACAAATTTGTTCAGAGGGCACCGATAGGAACTTCTATGACGGAAGCTTGTAAATTATTTTTCATAGCACTATAAGAAATAAAATTTGTAATTATATAGACTGATAAATTGTAAATAAATAAGTATAAAAATTCAGTGTGATTGTTTTACAAAATTGTTAAAGAATTGAAGCGTGTAAAAACTAAAAACAATGCACTAGTAATGATTTTACCATATTAAGAGTTGAAGTGGTTATCCAGATTGTGAAATTCATATGCTATAACAATTTATTTGATTATTACTCAACATAGATATTTAATTTAAAATTTTATGATTACGAAAATACTAAAGCTTCCAAAAATATTGTTTATATTTATTAAAAAAATTATTCCTGAGATAATATATAATTTCAAATTTAAATCTGAAAGAATCAACCTAGTGTCAGTTGAGGGAATATATTCAATGACAAGTTGTTAAGCTAGGACCTTGTCCCTTATGAAATGAACATCTATGTCAATGCGTTTTTTCCCCGCACGTGTTACAAGATTGGAGGTAATTGAGGCAACACCTTGGTTGTAACACCAAATTATTGGAGGTGTTGTGACAGGAAAGTGTAATTCAGTGAGTAGGATTGCCATAATAGTTTAAGAGGCAATGTGAGATAGGGATTTGTACTTTATATGCTCGACCTTGTCATAATTTTTTGCTTCTTAGAGGACCAAGATCTTAAATTGTCACCTAGAAATGTCGCATAAACCCTAGTGGATTTTACGTCATCCATACTGCTGACCCAATTAGCATCGGAAAAAGCTTGTAGCGTATGAAGTTAAGCAGGTTTGAGGATAATTCCTTCATGTGTACGTTTCAGATATGTAAGAATCCTCTTACATGCTTAATTGCTAGTGTATTACGTTGGTTTTTGCATGAACTGACTGAGCTTGTTGACAATGTAAGAGATGTCAGATCTAGTGATGGTGGCATACTACAAGGCTCCTTAAGACACTTCTATCTATAGATGGATCATCATGTTTGTCTTGTGAAGTTGATCAACAAGGTACTTGGACTAAAAGAGATAGAGGCTAGCACTAGATGATGTAACAACAATACCTAAGAAAGGATGTTGAGAGCAAAGTGAAGTTGATGCTTCCATCAGGCTTGAATTTGAATTTAAGAATCCATTTGTTGCCAACAAGGTGATTCTTTTGCAACGCTTCAAATTCTCATTGCATGGGTTGTTTTCAAGTGTGTAGAAATGATGAACCTGTTGGTTCTGATCTTTGGAAAGTGATGAGCTTCAGAGATGATGAACCTTTTTGGTTCTGATCTGTTATTGAAGATAAAATTATGTTTGTTTACAATGAGGGATGATGTATATATACAAATGATTCTAACGGTTGCCTATGATCTCCTATGAATCCAACAGATGCCTACTTGTAGCCTGAAATCGTTTTTTACCAGAAATGGTTAGACACCCACTGTGTTTGGGAAAGTCTCTGTTCTACTTCCCTCTTTTGCCTATGATGAAGATTTTCTTCTGAGGCTGCAGCTTTTCCTTCTTCAACACTCCCCCTCAAGTTGGGTTCGTATAGGTTGATCGAACCTAACTTGTCAAGTATTCTTTGGAGGCTATTTTTGTCAAGAGCTTTGGTGAAGATGTCGGCTAGCTGGTCTTCACTACGTACAAAGGGAATGGTGATTTCTCCTGAATGTACTTTCTCTCTTATGAAATGACAGTCCACTTCAATATGTTTGGTTCTCTCATGAAAAACGGGGTTCATTGCAATATGACGTGCTGCTTGGTTGTCACAGTGCATCTCTATCGGTTTTCTTATCTCAACCTTCATGTCTTGAAGGAGATGTCTAATCCATGTGAGTTCGCTAGCAGTGGAGGCCATGGCTCTGTATTCTGCCTCCGCACTCGACCTTGCTATAACAGTTTGTTTCTTGCTCTTCCAGGTCACTAGGTTCCCACCTACAAAGACACAAAAACCAGTTGTAGATTTTCTGTCGTAACTACCTGCCCAGTCAGCGTCAGTGTATCCAGCAGCGGAGTTTGTCCCTGTTTTCTTCATCCATATCCCTTGGCCGGGAGTTCCTTTAAGGTATCTGAGTATCCTTTCTGCGGCTGCCTGATGATTTGTGCAGGGTGCATGCATGAATTGACTGATAACGCTAACTGCAAAAGTGATATCTGGTCTTGTGACCGTTAGGTAAATAAGTTTTCCTACTAATCTCTGATATTGGCCTATATCAGTTATTGGTTTGCTATCATTCAGTCTTATTTTTATGTTGGTTTCCATTGGTGTGCTAGCAGGTTTTGCCCCTATCATGCCTGTTTCTTTTAACAAGTCTAAGATATATTTTCTTTGAGATAGAAACAATCCCTTCTTCGAGTGAGCTATTTCTATCCCTAGGAAGTACTTTAGTTTTCCTAGATCTTTAATATCGAACTCTCCCTTTAGAAATTTTTGAACACTCCATATTTCATTGTGGTTATTTCCGGTGATGATAATGTCATCTACGTAGACTAAAACGATGGTAGTGGAGTTGTTCGTGTGTTTGACAAACATAGATGAGTCCGCCGTGCTTTTGACGAAGTTAATCTTTAAAAGAGATAGGCTTAATCTTCCATACCATGCCCTTGGTGACTGTTTCAGGCCGTAGATAGCCTTCTTTAATCTACATACCAGAGATGGGTGTGTTGCTTTCTCGTGTCCTGGAGGTAGGGACATATATACTTCTTCTTCCAGATTTCCTTGGAGAAATGCGTTTTTTACATCCATTTGATATAGTTCCCAGTTGAGGTTTGTGGCAACGGATAGTAGCACTCGGATTGTGTTCATTTTTGCTACTGGAGCGAACGTCTCCTGGTAATCTACTCCATATGTCTGAGTAAAGCCTTTGGCAACTAGTCGGGCTTTGTATCTCTCGATAGTGCCGTTGCTGTTGTATTTGGTCTTGTAGACCCATTTACATCCTACGGGTTTCTTCCCGCTGGGTAGTGGGATTATGTCCCAAGTCTCATTCTTTTCCAAGGCTAGGAGTTCTTCATTCATCGCCTTTCTCCATTTAGGGTCGAGTTGGGCTTCTTGATAGGTCTTTGGCTCATCTGTTTCATCAATTTTTCCCAAGTATGCCCTGTGTTTGTTAGAGATTTTATCATAAGATAGGAAATTTTGGATAGGGTATAAAACCTGATGAGACACGTAGTCTTTTAATCTTGCTGGGGGATGAGTTTGCCTTGTTGATCTTCTTACGATTACTGCTTCATCAGTGACAACTGCCTCATCAGTTGCTCCCCCTGAGGTAGTTGTCTCAGGCGTGGTTGATGTGTTATCCTGTTCCTGTCTTATGATATCGGAGGAAATAATACTGTTAGGTAGCGGAAGTGTTTTGTGGTGGTTATGGTTGTCGGAGTCCTTTGGGTAATAGGATTCTAGTTCTAAGAATTGTACATCGCGTGAGATGTAGAGTTTATGGTTTGTTGGGTCGTAGCATTTATACCCCTTTTTTTCAGCGGAATACCCCAAGAATAGGGTTTTGACTGCGGTTTTGTCCAATTTATCAATTTTTGGAATGTGTACGTAGCATGTACATCCAAAGACTCGTATGTGATCAAGATTAATTTTCCTACCCTTGAGAATTTCTATAGGGCTTTTCAGATGCAATTTTACGCTGGGTAATCGATTGATAAGGTATGTTGCTGTAAGTATTGCGTCTGACCAGTACCGTTTGGGTACGTTATTTTGGAGGAGGAGAGCCCTAGTCATTTCAAGAAGGTGTCGGTTTTTGCGTTCTGAGACACCATTTTGTTGTGGGGTGTGGATACAGGTGGTTTGATGTCGTATACCGTTTTGTTTAAAGAACTCAAAAAAGGTGTTGTTAGTATATTCGGTTCCATTGTCAGACCTAAAGATTTTTATGGTTGTTTCAAATTGAGTTTCGACTAACTTATTGATGTACTTGGTTCCGAGAAGGAGGGGTCGATGGTGATGGCAAGAGAAGATTTTGGGCTTATGTATGCGTATCCAATTACATTGGATGTGTGTTGGGAGATGGTTGTATAGAGGGATGAGAAGGAATATGGAGTGTAGGTAAGGTGAGGGACAGATTTAAGGTCGGAGAGGATGTGACAGAAGGAAAAGGAGATGAATTACCTGTCAAGGGAGATTGAGAAGATGATGTTAATTGAGAACTGTTGTGCGCAGGAGAAGGTACTTTCGGTAGAGCTGAGCCTGAACCTAAAACAGGAGATGGAGATATAGACCAGGAAGGTAAGGTACTAGAATGTGTGTGAGTGGCAGATGCATGTTGCAGAAAACCAGGTGCAAATGGAAAATGATTCTCATTGGAAACTACAGTGATGGCAATATAAATTCTGCCTGAGGGGTGAAGGTTATGCTGAGGGGAATAACCCGAAATTCACCAAGGCCGTAACCTATAATTGCAGCCAGGAGCTACCTGTGATTTTCAGAGAATAAAGTTGTCTCTGTCAAGCTTGATTGTGAGGATTGCACTCAAGGTATTTGTAAAGGGATTGAGACTCTCCATGGCTTTTGTTCGGTTGGTAACATTTTCTAGAGCACGTCTTAAAGAAAATGTTGTGTGGACTCGATTGAAGCTTCTGGGAGGAGAAAGGAGCAGTGGCTCTGATACTGACTTGAAGTTTGTAATTGGGTTTTTAAGTGAGTGCAGAATTGCTACTTCCTCGAGCTATACCATCGTGGATAAAGTTTATAAACCTAATTAAAGTTTGTTATAAGAGAATAATGATGTACTGAGTGAAACAATACAGCCAATAGAAAATCCTTATCCCTATCTTTATGCATTGTCAAGGAGAGAGGTATTTGTCTAAGTTGTGTTGTGCGATGCTGATGTGTCTGTTGATGATACTTTCAGTGCTAAGGAGGCTTAGATTACATGCCAGAAACACCAAATATAGAAGCCGACGTATAATCTTTGAAAATTTTGAAGTTTATTGTTACACTGTCTCAATCAGATATTTTAAAATTCAAACAATTATAACTTTCTCATATGAATTAAAATATAAATGTACTAAATTGTCAAAGAAACAAAATTTACATATAAGAAGAAAAAATAAATGTAAACGGAAAAAAGGCGGAAAAAAGGCTGGCGACTATCTACCAAAAAAAATAAATAAATAAAGACCGAAGTGTTGGACTTTTACGAGTGGTTTGATATAGGGTTATTTAGAAAAATTATACTATTGAAAAAGAGTTAAAAAGGAAAAATATAATCATTTTTCAAAAATCAGAACCACATAATCAATTAAAATATTAATAATCTCATAGAAATTTGATGAAAAAGATGATAGGGTTTGTGAGTGATGAAAGATAATTAGGCAAAAAAATTTATGCCTTTAAACCAACATTGTGGGAATCAAGATACCCCAATTTTGGGGGGCCTCGAATACCCTTCAAATGGAGAAATTTTGGATGCTGGGTATCCAATTTCTTTTTTATACTTTGTAATCAAATTAGGGTATCTTAAGTATCTTAATACATTCTAGAAAAGTTCTCAAACTTACCATCATACCAAACGTGCTCTTGCTTTCTGAAAAATGAACAAAAAATAGATTTTGAGAGTAGTTTGAAAAATGAACAAAAAAATAGATTTTGAGAGTAGAGTTAAGCAAGTGACCTCTAAGAACTTTTGCAAATTTTGCACAACTTTTAAGAATTCTTAAATGGAACCACCAGTGTTACAGTGAGAGTTATTGATTCATTTACATTAGCCAAGCATCCGTTGTCGTTTTTGCTGATTTTTAATTGTCCCTCTAATTGAATAATGGCTTAGAATTAGCGAAAAGAGAAGCCCATGACACAAATGAGGTTGAAGATTAGTATACATAAGTTTAGAAGAAATTTATGGGAAAACATTAAGAATATGTTATTTTTAAGAAAAAAATAAAAAATAGTCAAAAATATTAAAAATAAAAACAGCTACCCTAATTGTTAAAAAAAAACATAATTTTGACGCCAAAAATCGTTCTCCACGCACTCCGACAAAATTTTAAATTTTTGTCATCAATCGGGCATGTACATATTATATAAACTATTAAAACTGGAGCAAGAACGTGTGTGCGGTCAAGAATATTTTGCCCGTGAATTTCTGTTTTTTTCTTGAAAAGTGCGTCAAAGGCTATTATGATATTTCTTTTATGATTCTTATTAAAAGTTGTCTATTTATTAACATTACTAAGAAACTTTATATGGATCAAGGGTATGTTCCCTAGACCTTAATTAAATCTACCCCTAACACCATCTTTACAATTCAAGATTACGTTAGTGATTAGTTAGAGAGCGCTTGGTGCTTGCACATAAACATGCTCATCGTACTAACTTGGAGATCTTCTGAGTTCGTAACATTTACTGAGGTATATGCTGTGTGGGAGTCTGAGATGGCGCATTGGGTGGAGAAGAGTGCGCTCTAATAGAGAGTATATGATTTGGACAGCTGGCTCATAGTATCATTTTTCCTGAATAAGCCTTTTCTTACTATGGAAGAGATTCGTATGGTTCTATTTTAGCATAACTGTAAAGGAAAATAATTCACGATTTTGAGAATTGATCGTGAATTCCCTACATCATAATATGAAAATATAGAAAATAATTAAAAGAGAGAATGAGAGAATAACAACACCATGATTTACATGGAAAACCCTTAAAGGGAAGAAAAATCATGAGGAGATTTTGATAGTATTTCAACACTAGATTCATTGGGACCTCATAGACGTCCATATGTATTACTTCTCTGACTTGAACTGAAGTAATAATCTTTGGATAAGAATTTCTGCTCTAAAGTTCTTTCCTTAATTCTGAAGTTTTGACCTTTTCTTTTTGAAATGCCAAAGCTCTTGACGTTCAGGTTTTAGCTTTCTAGTCTGAGTTCGGTTCCTAAAACTTTCACGTCATGGGGGTGGGGGTTCAATATGGTGTTCTGGTAACATAATTAATCCGGAAATGGGCTTTACGCTAATGTGTTCTCTTTCTTTTACACCTGCTTTGTTTGGGAAATCTCTAGGAAATGTGGTTGCTGATATTTGTATGTCAAAACCCTCTAATCCACCAGAAAATTCAAAGGAAAGTCTTGTTACCCTGTAGCTTTTAATATGTCTATTTAATGGGAAGTTCTCATTGAAAGCAGTAGGGAGACGAGCTAAAAAAAGTTGAATGCAAAATGCTGCCATTTAAGTCTATATCATGGTCCTTATGGAAAGATTAAGCATTTTTGTTGTTGGTGGTGATGTTTGCAGAAGTAATTGGCTTTAAATGCTTCATTTTTAAAATGTGGTGTGGTGTATTTTGCACTTAGGGGTAGGGGTGTGCAATGGGAATTGCAGTAGTGAGCTTGAATACGGTCGTGGTTGGCGTTGGCGTGCAGTTGGGAAAATTGCAGCAGGGGAGGCAGATAAAGAGGCGCCGTTTAGTCAGATGCGATGGTCAGAGGTGTTCCTATTCCACTTCTTGTGCAGTTGTGATTACAGCAGCTTCTTCCTCCACATCTTTTGACGTAATTCTTTACTTTTTGTATAGAGCTCTAAGGCGGGCAATCAATCTGGGAAATGTTGTAGCATGAAGAAGCTACATTGCTATAGCAGTAGACGTGCATATACATGGCAAGGAGTTTTTATCGTTTAGTCCAGCTGGCACCTAAAAGTAAGAATTGAAGCTCGTGCGCTTAAGAAACCATTATCCACCTAGCATCGTTTTCCATCTAGTGGTCCCCAGCCTTTGCTGTTGCGTGACAAGTGTCCTCTTTTATGGTTGATACCTTAGTTTTAAGGTTATATATATAGAAAGTACAATCTTTTTGGAGGGGTAGCGGATACTTTACTAAGAGAAAGGGAGACAAGTTGCAGAGAAGAAAGGAGAATAGAAGAGAAAGGGAGACAAGTTGCAGAGAAGAAAGGAGAATAGAACAGAAAAAGGAAAAAAAGGACACTAAGAAAGAAGACAAGAAAAAGGATATTCCCCTTCTATTTTTCCTCCTTTGTCCTTCTAAATAGTACCATCTTCTTTTTTAAGCTTAATCTTTTTGTGTATTTCAATGGTTGTAACACTATTTGAATATATTCTAAATCTCATTATGAGCTAAATCCTTTTAAGCTAGGATGATTAATGAAACTTAGGATTTTTTAATCTTGATTATTGAAGTTGAATTGTAAGTTTATTAATGACATTTTATTCGAGTGTTTTTATTGCTTATTCTAATTAATTGATTGGCCATCATTTCATGAGAAACCCATTTGATTTTGGATTGTGAAAAGGTTCAACTCAATAGATCTAACTTGGATAATACTTGTTTACTTGATTCTTTGGTAATCTAAGTAATTAGTGGGTAATATAGACATATATCAATCACATTGTAAACCTAACAATTGGAGGATATACTCAATAATCTTAGTTTCATTTTAGCTGAGGGATAAGTTAAGTTTGATTAAGATTAAAGATGCAAAGATGGAAATCACAGTACTACAATTTTGACCTTAGATGACGATGAAAACCTATCATTATAACTCTATAATGATGGCTGACCGCCTGTCATCTATCAAGCTGTCATTTTTACTCTTTTTCAACAAAAATCGTCATAATAGGGTGCCATAAAAATCAATTAGATGACGGGGAATCCCCGTCATCATATAGCTTCCGCCAAAAGCTATTAGATGACGGGGAATCCCTGTCATCATAGGTGCCGCAAAAAATAATTAGATAATGGAGAATCTCCATCATCATAAGTGCCACCAAAAGTATTTAGATGACGGAGAATCCCCCTCCCACCTAAAAAAACCCCAAAACAAAAAAGAGAGAGAAGAAAGAAATGCCCAAAAATATGTTCTCTATGGTAGTAATAATTGAAACACAACTCACACTCCCAATCCACTCCTCACCCACCTCAATCAAGGAGTATGCTCTCTACGCTAGTAAGAATATAGAAAATATGATACATAGAGTAAATTCACTAGCCTATTAACGTATTCACAACAGTGGAAGATCACTGTAGAATGCCTGACAGTTGTTGTGAAGCTCGCCTGCACGCATTATACTCTCAAAATCGCCAATCGCAACACGCTTCTATCAAAGAGAAAGAACACAAATAAGTAAAATTAGGGATTATAATGGATTGAATAGAATGGTATTTTCATAAATAAAATGAACTTTGGGGTGAGTAGTATTTTTTTTATACCATGGAACGATGACAGAGTCTTTTACACTGTCATAGTAGATAACACATTAAGGACAACTAATTTTTGAACTGTCATCTCACTCAAATTACTCCACCCTACACCATTTTCCTTTGACAGATTTTAAGGAGCTGTCATTGTATCATAGAGGTGGTTGTCATTGTAAGCCCAAATTGTAGTAGTGTCATTTGTACATAAATGAGTTGAGGTTAATGTTGTTAGTACGCTATAGCAGTTCATGTAGATTTAATACAAGTTTATTAACTAAAAGAGGAATTAAACCATTCTAGCCCATTTAGTCATTGATTACATAATATTTATTCTGTTTTTGTCTCATCTCTAATTAAAATTGCTCTGCTTAAATATTAGATTATCTTAAACATCAATTTCCTTTATGTTACATCACTTTAACTTAGATTTAAAACATATTTGATTAGCTAATTATTTTTCATCAATTCCTGTGAAAAATAACACTTACTTATCACTTTATTACTTGTTAATGACACGTGCATTTGTGTATATATCACACACAACATTATGGTACACTTTGGTGTATCTGTTGAGATGATCACTTAGTGATGGACATAGTAGGTTCTGATAGATATGTTGTTTTTGTTGTGCTCCGATTAGATGTAGATTTCCTTGATTTGTTTTGTTCTGTGGTATCTATGTTGTATCTCTATTACGATATAACCATCTTAGCTTGTCATGTTTGCTCCTTGATTTTGTAGTATATTATGTTTTATATTGCATATATAGCTATGAGTTTTAGCACTATAGTACGTGTTATATACCTGAGATATGCTCCTTGTGTAAGTGTACTTTTTTTGTTGAATATATTTACCCTTTTAACCAAAAAAAATTATTTGTGACTTTTCCACATCATATCCTATTGACTTGACTGCCGATAGATAATTCTCTAATTATTTTCTTATTAGGGAGAGGAATCATAAACCTAATTCCAAAAACCCCAAATTCCAAAATGGCCTTTCATATTATAAAACGCAAATTCAGGCTTAAATGAAATGTTCTTAGATGCACATGTTGGAAGAGAAAAATCAGACTAATCCAATTTACACGTCATAGTTGTATGACTGATCACTCAAAAGTTGTCACGTGATGACATCTTTAAAGATCAGTTAAATTTTTCCCGAGTATCAATAATATTTTTGCTAAGTATTCATTTGGTGGACAATAAAAACGCTGTGTAAATATGACAAGTCAAAAGTCACTATGTGTATATGTTTACTTTAAAAAAAATAGGATGATTATTTTTTGTAATGAATTCAAAAATTGAGATTGTACTCCTTATATATCAATATTAGATTATATATTAAAAGTAGCTCCGTGTAATACTGTTATTAAACCTATCAAAGCGAATATATTCATTATATAAGATATGACTATGAAAAGAGAAGAAACTGAGCGACGAGAAAAAGTCTTGCTACTACCATCATGGCAGCATGTATAAAAGCAGAAATGGAGAAATTGAGTAGATTTAGCAACTATGCCGGTAAATAATAATAAGGCACACAAAATAACATAAGCGACCTCTGGATATCGAAGACGTCCTTAGGGTGATCTCATAGTCTCTACCGGTGGAGACAATGTCAATTTTATTGTTTGAGTTCTCAATAACGAAATTTATGTGCATACAACATGCACACACAAAATATTGAATTGCTTGTACCTATTAATCCATGCGTAAAGCATATGGTATATTAATTCTAAACATGTAGAATCTCCTAGATAATAAATAGCTTTGATCACATTAAAATGTTCATACAATAAGAATGAACAAAACCAACGATATTCTTGTCTACAAGCCTTATCATACAATTTTTGCATAAGATATGCATTATAGGAATAAAATTTTAAAAAGTGATGCATAATTACAAACAAAGCTATCATCTACCATCTTGAACATTTATTATTAAATGTGCTTTCATGCTCTCATCGATAGTTGAGACATCTGACGGTCCAGGATTACCAAGCAAATACTCAGCTTCTTCGATGTTGGATAATTCATTATTAACCCATGGATGCTCCACCATCAATCTCAATCCTTCCAATTCCATAGCTACTTCTTTCATTGTTGGCCTTTCATCCCCTTTTACTCTCAAACACAACTTCGCCAGCTCTGCCACTTCTTTAATCTGCTTAACATTGCCTTCTCTTACAATAGAGATATCAACAACATTAAACAAACGATCTTCTTTCATTGCATGAAGAAAACACATTGCTAAATTTCTATCCTCCTCCGGCCCATCAAAGGACACTGCTTTTTTTCCTGTTATGAGTTCCAAAACCACTATCCCGAAACTATAAACATCGCTCTTCTCTGTTAATTCGCTTGTCAACAAATACTCAGGGTCTAAGTACCCCAGAGTTCCTTGAACCATTGTAGATAGTTGTGTTTGGTTCAATGGAACTAACCTTGAAGCACCAAAATCCGATACTTTTGCAGTGTACTTATCATCTAAGAGTATGTTTGTCGGTTTGACATCTCTATGAATGATTGGAATCGACGTGGCAGAGTGTAAATATGAAAGAACTCCTGCAGTTTCTGCGGCTATTCGTAGTCGAATTTCCCAGGGAAGTGCCATAAATTCGCCATTTCCATTGTGGATATGGTCATGAAGGTTACCATTGGCAACAAATTCATACACTACAAGTGGTACTTCTGTCTCCAAACAGCAACCCAAAAGCTTTACCACATTTCTATGGTTGATTTGTGAAAGAACAAGAACCTCATTAATGAACTGTTCCATTTGACTTTGGTCAGCAATCTTTGACTTTTTTATTGCTACTACTGAACCATCTGCTAAAATACCCTTGTAAACGGTTCCAAATCCCCCTTTGCCAACTACCATGGTTTCGTCGTATTTGTTTGTGGCCTTCTCAAGCTCTTCTTGAGTGAAAATCCTGGCTGTCTCAGTTGTTCCTTGGCGTCTAGAGAGTTGCTGTTGTAACATAAAACCTCCATTTTGCTTGAAGAATTTTTCCTTCAGTTTGATCAGTTTCCACCTTCTATAACCCAAGTACACCCAAGAACTGCCTATCGCCAATGCGATAAAGCCCACACCGAGACCTGCAATTTGGAGCAGTCAAGCATTATTAGAAAATAATTGTTTTTATCGCTTACACAATAGTTAGAGTTAGCAAGTGTTAGTCATGTAAACTTAAGATGCATTATAATTTGAGTAAAATAGCATAATGTATGTTAAAAAGTCATTAAGTTAATATCTTATTTTATATATTATGTTTTCCATATTTACGCATCAACCTAGCTATTCCTGTAATTATTAGTCAATAAAACTTCAAAAAATAAATTAAACTAGATGTCAAAGTATGAGGATCAATAATATGTTTTATTAATTATTTTTAACTGATATGATTTATTTATATCATAATTTGTCAAAATGAGCTAATTGGAACTTTCAATAGAGGTGGCTTGGTAGAGTCAAGTCTCCTAATGATATAGATAGATGACAAAGAACCATGAAGTCCTAGATGCTTATTCTAATAGAAATATTTATATATTTTCAAGGAGTTGACTTCGAAAAAAATAAAGCCACTCCTCCCCCATCTTTCAATCCAATTGCCAAATAGTTTTTATATTTAAGATAATATATAAAAGAAACGAGATAAATAAAGAGTGACAGAAAGATTATATTAAGACGTTAAGTAAATTATGATGGTCGAATTGAATTTTTTTAAACTAGGGATGACTAAATTGATAATTTTCTCTAAATATTTTTTCTGCCTTCAGTTTTGTATATAGCCTCTATCCCACTAATCAATTATAAAAGACAAATTTTAATTATATTTCGTGCAAGTTCTAACCATTTATGCCAACTTATAAGTTAATAAATAGAATGAAAGATATATACACTAATTAGTTTTTAAAACAGGATAAGTTAAACTTGTAATTAATTATAGAGAACTAACACTTACCAACAGCTAGTTGAATAATTCTTGATCGCTTTGGTGTACAACCATCACCACTCTTTCTTCCATCTCCTTCATACCCCTTGGGACAAGGACAAGTGTAGTTTCCGACTGTATTTTCACATCCATGTTTGCAATCATGAGTGTTTTTTGCACATTCATCAATGTCTACATACAACAAAAAATAAAATTAAAATAAGGGATAATTAAATACACTTTTAATCTTTCAAATATAATAAAAAATCCACTTTAAAAATTTAGTTAGTTATATATGCACTGCACAAATGATAAACTTTTCAACTTAAACTACAAACATGTTTGGAAAATTTTTTATTATAAAAATATTGCGGGAATATTGTAAATATTTATTTACATTAGTGTGATTTGGTTGGTCAGTTTTGGACGTAAAAATTTTTTTGGTCAGTTTTGCAACCTGGTGGAAAGTTGTCTTTTCCTGTCATTTTCTGTATAAGTAATTATAGGTTAACATGAAGTCAAAACTATAAAAACAATTCATTCTTTAAAAATGTGTAAATACGAGAATGAACTAATTATGAGAGATTAATTAATGTTGTTCATGAATTCAATGCCCAGAGTTGAACAGTACCTTTACAGCCCTGAGAGAGATAAGGATTCCCTTCGTATCCGTCCCAACACTGGCAACGGTACGCACCAGAGCCGCCCATAATAGCCGAATCATTCTTTCTGCTATTCGCCCTACATATGCTACTCGTTCTGTTTATAGCCCAATCAAGTACTGCAGGAACCTTCTCTGCTGGAAACTCTTTAAGATAAGCGGAACTGAAGTTGAACTTATCTTCCTCGATAAGCATAGCATAGCTACAAGGATTGAAATCCGAGACGTTTATGTGATTATTGAAGCTATATGCCTCAATACGAATATTATTAAGTCCTTTTGGAATTGGAATCTGACAACACCCGCTACCAAAACATGATCCATTCTTTACGTTACGCATGCTACTGCAACGAGACAAGCACCCACTGGTGTATGTTTCTCCATCCAGGTTACCGTTAATATATGCGTAAGTGTCACATCCGATCGCAGTGAACTTATTTTTCGTGTTTGAAATTGTGAACATAGGCACAGTGAGGGACGCTCTGCTTTCTAATGGACTACCGGAGCTATAGCATGCTTGGGAGACAAACTGCATGACGTTTAGTTCACCATCAGTAATTGATATGCTTGTAATCGATATGTTTGTTGACTTTTCCAATAAGTAAGGTACCGGAGGGTCCTGAGTGTCATCGCAATCCACGACAAAAGTATCATCCAAATAACAATCCTTATCGCCAATGCCGAATGGAAAAGGAATCGATACGTTGCCGCACTTGTCACGGCAATTAGGCATAGCAAGGGGAAGTGATTCAGCTGCGGTTTGTTTTGTTGCTATGGATAATCCTAATGATAAGACAAGTAGAAGCATGAACTTCCCATTTCTAGCATTTGAGCCCATTGTCAGTTGCCTATTCTTTGCAGCTTATTCTAAGAAGAAGAGGGATTTTATTGTGAAAGCTCTTGTATGTGCCACTGCTCAATATATAGGCTGGTCAAGGTAAAGGAAAATATCAAAGAAGTCTGCCAGCTTCTCTACATGACCAAGTCTCTTAACGTGCTTGAAAGACTCAAATTCCATGCTAACAATGACAGAATATATTAAATTCTATTTTGTTTAATTAGATTTTTATATTAGATTTTTTCAAGCCCGTATTTAACTAGTTAAGTAAAAAACAACATTAAATTATCATCCAATATTTTAAAAGTCATAAATACCCCCACAAATCCAAAATGACTACCCAAAGTAACACGTTAATGAGTAATTAATGTCAATGGCAAACCTTAAAGGGGATAAGAAAAGGCTAGCTTACCCATGTAACTCCCCCTCTTTTCTCCATTTTTTCAAGAAAACATAATCGTTTCCTTAGTTTGTAACTCTCATATAATCTAATGCTCTTTAAATCCCTCTTGTTCTCCACTTTCTTCTTCACGAATCCTCCCATGCAACTGATTTCCTCTCTATTTTACAGTTTTTCTTCCCCATCGAAGCCTCTCTTCTCTTCACCTTCTTCTTCGTTTCAACTTGGGCAACCCTCTAACATTGATCTTTGGTAAGCAATTTCTTATTTCTTTTATTTTCTTTCTCCTATTTTCTTTCTCGTTTCCTCTTCTCTCTCTATGAAATTTTGGTTCTTTATTTCCAGCAATTTACATTCTTTTGGTATCGTCATCGTATCGCCGCCTGCAAGCTTCAATTGGGTAATTTTCATGTTCTCCTTTCTTTTCTCTATGTTTTGTCTCTCTCCCCCCCTCTGTTCTGTCTCTCTCTCCTCTGTTCTGTCTCTCTATCTCTTCCCCATGTCTGTTCTGTCTCCCCCCGTCTCTGTGCGTCTCTCTTTCTCTTCCTCTTCTTCGTCTCCTTCCCCCTCTCTGTTCTGTCTTTCTCTCTTCTTCGTCTCCCCCTCTCTGTTACGTTTCTTTCTCCCTCTTCTTCGTCTCTCTCTCCCTCTTCTTCGTCTCCCTCCCCCTCTCTATTCTGTTTCTCTCTTGAAAATTATATGTATGATGGGGTCAGCTTTGGTACCGACTCGATACGAGGTTTGGAGACTTTATATACTTTAAATCATTCAATCTATATTTTACAGGAAGTGATCTAATAGTAGATTAAATTTTGATATAATCAATAGACCGCTCCTTTAGAATTTTTTATATATGCAATATATGGGCATAAAATGATCATGATACTTCCTTTAAAGCTAAATTACATCAACCGGCACCGACTATTTTTAATCACCAACCTTCATATATAATAATTTTTTTTATCAAAAAATTTTCATTGTTATTTCTAGACTGGCTCAATCACGCGATCTCGTGTTATAGAAGTCTTTTAATTTTAACATCTTTTTACACACATCATTTCTTCTTTTTTTACTAGAAAAACCTATTTTTCATTTTCCAATAAATTTTTACCATAATTTTATCAAACTCTCGATTTTGATAGTAGGAGACCTAATTGTGTCATTTGAAACATATATGTGGTATATATGATAATACTAATAGAAGGACACATTTGAAAAATTAATAATGAATCAATACATAGTTTAGGCTGTTAGATAAACAAAATCCAAACTATTCAAGACATATATAGATAAGCCGTGTGATTGGTTAAATATTAAACTAGTGAATATGACAAGCGCTGAATAAATAAAACATTTTGCTTGTCTAATTTATATGTATATTGGCAATTGCATCGATTTGGCTTTCAACTTGTCAAAAAGAAGATCACGTTAGAAGTTTACATTGTCAACTTTCATTATCATTAATTGAAATGTTTTTACTGAAATTAACTTCTTGTGTCATACTATAAAAACTAACATAAGAGATTAAGTAATTTACACTGTGTAATGCTCGAAAGCTTCTCTGTACAGAAACTCTGTATTATATTCCTCTTTTCTCTATATTTCAATGATTAAAAAAAGTACAATATATAAAGGAGGGAGAAAAATAAAAGGTGTAATGTAAATATATATACTAGAACAACCAATTACAATGAGTTAGAGGGATATTCTCTCTAATTGATTTCGTCTCTTAGTGAATCATAAAATGCTGATGTAGAGAGAGTAATCTGCCAAGTGGCTCACTGATGAGGAGAGCCAATATATGCTGACAAGGAGAGAGATGGTAGTCCTAATATCCCCCTAAAGTGAAAAAGGGGTGTTAGCCACTTTCAGCTTGAACGTAAACTAAAGTTGTAGGAGGCTTAAGGGCTTTAAGTTTGGATTTAAGGAAGTTGAATTTCTCCTTGGACAATGTCTTGGTGAGTATATCTGCAGTCTGATCATAGTAGGGAACATAAAGAACTTCGAGAAGTTTTGACAATACTTGATCTCTGTAAAGTGTTGGTCAATTTCAATGTGCTTGGATTGGATCGTGCATGAACGATAAGATTTGAAACAAGGGTAGCTGCTCCAAGTTTATAACACCAGATTGTATATGGAAGCACATGATGAAAATGAAGCTCTTGAAGGTGAGACCTAGGTAAAATCAACTCTGCAATAGTATTAACCAAAGCCCTGCCCTGTACTTACTTTCAGTACTGGACCTAGACACCATGTTTTACTTTTTTTAGGACTAGAGAATGAGAAAATTGCCCAAGTAAATGGCATAACCACCAATGCTCTTTCTGTCATGAGGGTTACTAGCCAGTCAGCATCTGCGTATGCTTGGAGATGAAGTGTTAAAGTTGGTAGTAGAGAAAGGCCTTCTGAAATTGTTCCTTTGAGGTAACTGAGTGCCCATTTATAGGCCTGCCAGTGACTTGTTATAGGTTGATGAAGAAATTAGCTCAATTTGTTAACAATATAGGAGTTTTCTGGTCTTGTTAAGATAAGTTGCTGAAGAGCACCGATAGTGCTCCTATATAAGGTGATATCAAGAAAGGGTTCACCAGCATGAAGGGAGAGCATGGTGGAGAGGCTTGCCGGACTAGAGCTGGGTTTGACCCATCCACCTTTATTCTTCTGAAAAGATCAGTAACATACTTGGATTGGGAAAAGTGTATTGTAGAGGCGGTTCTGATGATTTGAATCCCCAAGAAGAAGTGAAATGGCCCAAGATCCTTAAGAGCAAACTTCTTATGCAGCTTGGATGTAAAGTGTTGAATCAGAAACATATTATTGCCAACAATCTATATATCATCAATGTAGAGAAGTAGAGAACCTTGTTTGAGTATAAAGAGAGAGACATCAGACTTGGCATTGACAAACCCCCATTACAGCAAAATATGCCTTAGCCTATCAAACTAAGCTTGAGGAACTTGTACCAACCCATAAAATATTTTTACAGTTTGTATACATGGTTTGGTCTTGTAGGATTAGTGAAACCCTTAGGATGTTTTATGAATACTGCCTATTCTAGAATATCATTTAAGAAGGTATTATTGATGTCTAGTTGTTGAATTGGTCAATTGAAGTGAGAGTTAGAGTGAGAACAGTTTTGATGGTGTTATGCTTAACCACAGGGTTGAAGGTTTGATTGTAATCTATTCTAGAAGTCTGGTGAAAACCCTTGGTCACTAATCTGGCTTTAAATCTATGCACTGACCCATCTATATTCAGTATGACTTTATGAACCCATTTATTACCAATGAGATTCATAGAAGAAAAAGAAGGCACAAGATCCTAAGTGTCATTCTTAAGGAGTGCATGATACTCCTTCTGTATGGCCTTTTAGCATAAAGGGTTCAGTAGAGATTGCTTAGTTGAAAATGGTTCTTCTCGGATGGTTGAGGGTGGGAGAGGATTCTTTGTGTAGAGATAAAATTTAGGTTTGAGAGCGCCACTCTTAGTCCTAATGATCATGGGATGTCGTGATAGTGAAAGGTTGGGAACCATGGTAGGGTGTAAGAGAGATGAATGTGAAGGTGCCTCTATAGTTATGGGAATAGAGGGTGCATGTGAGATATCAGTAGTAGGAACAATAGGTGCAGACTTTGGTAAAGAAGGAGAAGGAGATATACTCACATCACAGGATGCTTCAGAGATGGTTGCCTGTTGAGAAGTGTCTGATGATAGAGTAAGAGCAACCTGGTTTACAATAGGCAAAGGTAACAAAGGAAGAGATGAACCATGATGAGTACTAACATGTGATCTATGTTATGTATTGGTTGAATGCAGGGTGAAAAGAGAATGAAAATTCACTTTCATTGAACAAGACATGTCTAGATATGTAAATAATGCCAAAAGTGTGTAAACACTTATAGCCTTTATGAAAATGTGAGTATCCTAGAAAAACACGAAGAGAAGACCTAAATTGAAGTTTGTATGCATTATAAGGTCTGAGATAAAGGTAACAGGAACTGCCAAACATTCTTAGAAGTTGGTAATTTGGTTTATGTTTAAAAAGGATCTCAAAAGGTGATTTTTGGTTAAGTAATGAGTTGGAAGTCTGTTTATGAGATAAGTAGAACATTGAAAAGCATCCCACCTATGCTTGATAGGCAAAGGTGCTTGGGCAAGTAGGGTGAGGTCTGTTTTTGTGATGTGTTTGTGTTTTCTCTCTGTAGTCTCATTTGTTGATGGGTGTAAGGGCATGCATGTCTAACTATGGTTCCATGTGTTTCAAGATATAAAAGTGTCTACACTTACCTCCCCAGTCTGTTTGGACAATTTTTATTGGAATGTTAAACTATCTCTCTACCATTTTCTTAAATAAAATAAAAGTGTCAATGGCGTGAGATTTGAGTTTCAAATGGTAGATCCATGTGAACTTGTTAAATGCATCAATGAAGTGAATGTAATAGTTAAAACCTTCACTTGAGGGAATGACATCTGGTCACCAAATATCAGTGTAGAGTTCAATGGGTTGACTTGTGACAATAAATGATGTTTGGAATGGTAGAGTGTATTTCACCAAGCATACATGCATCACAAAAGAAATGAGGTGAAGTGGGCAGATGTGTGTTTAAGTGCTGAGAAACCTGATTTAGAACTCTGGGGGAGGGATGCCTTAATTGTTAAGGGTTATGCCCTCAAAGCATGTGTATTGACATTTTGATATAAAATTTAATAAAAATTATATATTTCTTATAATCGTTCTTTTAAATTATTTCTCAGTAATTTATATAAATATATGAAAATTTTATATTCATTAATGAGACTATGATCTTGTATTAGTACGAGATGATTAAGATCATAGATTATGAATAAAATTGTCAGCAATATATTAAAGCATGAAATCTTTAATGAATGGTTGCTAGTACGATTCATTAAGCATTATGAATACATGTTATCTAGATCCTGATCATTGATGTGAATAGACATATTAGTGAATATGCTTTATATAATGAGATTATATATGACTTGATCGATGTGAATTAATATTTTTATCAACCTATCGCTTATCATAAACATTTAATATATATCAATTCGATAATCATATATAGATCAGTCTGAATCCTGAGTAGTCATGAACTCCTTTGCATGTCTACTATATTGTTTGATTCACTCGTTAAGGTTTGTTTGAAAATAAGCTAGTGACTTTTATTTAGGATATTCAGTGATATAGATAACTGAGAACATGATCTTACAAGATTTGAAATCTAAACTTTCCTAACGGATTGTATATTGGTTCCCTTAAGTGTTAATTCTGAAACTGAATAGTTATTGAACTCAAATTTATAATACGATTATAAATTAGTTACTAACTAGTAGATTAATGATATTTAATGACTAAAGGGTAATTAGAAGGGTAAAATGGTAATTTTGATCAGTTCTAATTTACGAACTAATAATTGGAAGACAGAACTACGTGAAATGATTATATCAGTGGACTACATGAGAATACTCTGTAAATGCAATCTGTAATCTTTGAAAGTGCAATTCTATATTTATAGTGGTTAAGAAGTAGAACTAGAAAGCTGCGAAAGGTAAGGGCACTGTAAAAGTGGACAAGTCGAAAGATAAGTGTTACCATTGTGGAGATTTCTAAAGGTATAGTACTTGTCACTGAGGCTTGTTATATGGATGACTCTACTTTTTCATGGACTGTAGACTCTGCAGCCACTAACCATATCTGTTGTTTCCTATAGGTTCAGAGAAATCAGAAGGCTTGATGATGGTGAGTTCGACTTTCGTCGGGGGAATGGAACACTAGTATCGGTTATATATGTTGTAACTATTAAATTGTCATTCGATGATAGTTTTATGATTTCACGTGATATTTATTATATCTCAGTTTTTGAGAAGAACCTTAGTTTAATTTTGCAATGATTCAGTTTGAATTTCATTGATAAATATATTAGTATTTTTAGAAATGATTGCTCAATTACTCTTGCACATTTGATAAATAAACTATTTTATGTAAAATCAATAGTTTCAATGATATGTGACACTGAAGTAAATACTGATTTACAAAAAGATAGTAAAAGCTTGAAGTATGACTTAATCGATCTAACCTATTTGTGGCACTTATGTCTTGGCCACATTAGCTTAGACAAGATTAAAAGACTTGCAAATGATGGTCCATTATAAACTTTAAGTGTGAGATAACTATCCACATGTGAATCATGTATAAAAGGTAAAATGACCAAGATGCCCTTTTTAGTGAAGGATGAAAGAGCCACTTGATGCCTCAAACTCGTACATAGTGATGTATGTGGGCCATTGAATATCCAAGAAAGAGAAGGTTATGAATACTTTGTAACATTCACAAATGACTATTCACATTTTAGACATGTTTGTCTAATGCACTAAAAGTCTAAAACCTTTGAAAAGTTCAAAGAGTACAATGCTATGTTTATGTTCAATAATGGAAGAACCACAGTAGGAGCCAGAGCCTATAGAGCCTCGATGTAGTGGGAGGGTTGTTAGACAACCTGAGACAGATACATGTCTAATGGAGATGCCTTAACGACAGTCTCAGATAAGGATCATGATAAACCTGTCTCCTACTCACATGTCATGGCCCTGGTCTTGAAGTAAATCTATGGTAAGAAGCCATGAACGTTGAGATACAATTGATGTACTCGAATGGATTCTGGAAACTTGTAGATTCTACTAAATGGGTAAAACCTGTAGGGTGTAAATGAATTTATAAGAAAAAGATAGGTCTGGATGGAAATGTGAAGACATTCAATGCTAGACTAGTAGCCAAGGGCTATATCCAAAAGTAATGTATTGACTATGATGATACCTTCTCGTTGGTGGCCATGCTTAAATCAATCCGAATACTCATGTCCATTACTGCTGACTTCGATTATGAAATCTGGCGGATGGATCTTAAGACTACTTTTTTGAATGACAATCTTGAAGAGTGCATTTATATGGCTCAACCAGGCGTGTTCATGGAGAAAGACCAAGAGGGCAAGGTTTGTGAACTGTTGAAGTTCCTTTATGGACTTAAGCAATCGTCCGATCGTGGAATATCAGATTCGATGAAATTGTCAAGAACTTTAGTTTTGAGTAGCTAGTGGCGAGCCCTATGTGTATAAGCTAATACACGAAGGGAATGTGGTTTTGTACGTGGACAATATCTGCTCGTTGGGAATGATGTAAGAAAATTGTCTGATGTCAAGATTTGGCTTGCAAAACAATTTGATATAAAGGATCTTGGAGAATATGTTTTTGTCCTAGGTATTCAGATCTTTCAGGATCAGAAGAACTGACAAAATGCACTGTCCAAAGCATCTTATATTGATAAGGTGATGGATCGCTTCAGTATGTAAGTCTCCAAGAGGGGATATCTTCCTTTCACGCATGGAGTCAGTCTCTCCAAGTAGCATTCTCCCAAGACTCCTCAAGAAGAGGAAGATATGAGAAATATTCCCTATGTCTCAGCGTAGGAAGTCTCAAGTATGAGATGCTTTGCACTAGGTCAGACATTTGCTATACAGTGGGCGTGATGAGTCGTTTCCAATCTAATCCTGAACTCGAGCATTGTATTGCCGTCGAGCATATCCTTAAGTATCTTAGGAGAACAAGAAATTACATGTTTGTGTATTCATGTAGTGACCTGAATATGACGGAGTATACTGATTCTGATTTTCAAGCAGACAAAGATTCTAGGAGGTCCACTTCAGGATCGATGTTCATCCTGAATGGTGGAGCAATTGTATACAGAAGTGTCAAGCAATCTTGCATTACTGATTCTTTAATCGAAACTGAGTATGTGGCAGCTTGTGAAGCTGCAAAGGAGGCTGTATGACTTAAAGTTCTTGAAGGCTCTAAAAATAGTTCCAGAAGCTGACAAGCTCATGACACTTTATTAGGATAACAAAGGGGCTATAGCGAATCTGAAAGAACCAAGGAGCCACAAAAGATCCAAACACATAGAGCATAAATATAACCTTATTAGAGAGATTGTTCAGTGTGGAGATGTTGTAGTAACACACATATCGATGGTCAACAACCTGGCAGATTCATTTAAGAAGACTTTAAGCAGTAAACTCTTTGATGGTCATCTGGAGAGCATAATGATACGAGATTGTATACGCCTACTTTAGTCCAAGTGGGAAATTGTTGGAGTGATGTCCATAAAATATGGTGTAATAACTATTTATGAGTATTTAGCTATTTCTCAAACATTTTTATTACTGAATTTAATGAATGAATGAAAGTCATGCTATTAATTAATGTGTGTTTATAATTTATTCAAGTCCTGAAACTATTGTCAACGTAAGAAGCGTAAAGACTGAGAGATCTTCTAGACAAACTCTTCTAAAATAGTTCAGAATGTTATTCGCAGTCTGAGGATCATCTGAGAAATTGAGTCTGATTACGATTGTTAGGTTGAACCAAATGATGTCAGTCTTGGGAAATGAGAGTAGAGATTCTAACGGTTAACCTAGACATGTTAACAAACACGTTGAATAGATCACTAACAAATTAATTTGGAGAAAAACCGTTTATCTAGGTCTAAATCTAATTATTTACACATTAAAGGTATTTTTATGATTACCTTAATCCTGAGGGGAATATGAAACTGACTTAGTTACTTGCGGTCTTTGATACACCCAATGAGTGAGTTCGAATTGCCAGACAATACATCGGCTGTTGGGATTGTGATTCAACTATGTTGGAGTTACATGATTTACAAATATGAAATTCGTGGCGAGATTGTAAAATGCAACAATATCACCTTATGCTTTATTGATGAGTGTGTGAATAAATAAACCTGGTCAGGTACTCGATGAAATAAATCATTGAATAAGACTTAGTGAACTATGTGAGACAATTCACTGTTATAACTATCTTATTCACTATCAATAAATGAGTTAAGGAAATAATAAATAGAGAGGTAAAACCATAATTTTACATTCCGCTCTTGTTACCGATATTCATGAAGGATAACATAGCAAAATATTCTGTGGACCATGAAATAAAAAGTGTTTATTTGAACCAACAGAAAATGTAGCGCGCATAAATCTAGAGTTAATTCGGTATCGGACCTATAGTGGAGTCGTACGATGTCAAGATCAAATGCATCGAGAATTTATGGAGATAAATTCACCGAGTATTTGAATCCTATAGTTTTATTCATGTGGGTCCATTCGGTCTTAGGAGTAGCTTATAAGGACATGAATGAGAAACAACACCAGTTGAACGAAAAATGTGTTTTGGACCAAGATATACTTTCCGAACCCATATGATATGTGTATCGTCACTAAAGTAGCGAAGAGCAAAAATTAATGTTCAAATTGATTAATTGTTATTTTCTAATTATTAGATAATTAGTTAATAAAAGAAATTAATTAGTTGATTGATGAATATCAATTAGATTAATCAATTTAGATTGGTGAATTTGGACATGATATTGACTCTAGGAAGATGTAAAATTTTGACAATTACAGTAAAGAGAGGAGAATTTCGGCAATTTATAATATAGGGGTATATGTGTAAATTTTGTAATCTTTATAAAAGGGATGGCATTAGGGCTGCCTTCCTAAGTGCATTGACACAACTCTGATCACAATTTATGGTTACACAGAGCAAAGAAAGCAATTTCTCTCCCTATTGTCGCTGAAATCTAGAAGAAGAAGAGAAAAATTTGTTTTTTTTTCTTTTGTTGTTTTGAGAGCCTACACTCAATTCCTGACGACATCCTATTGAGATATACTTTTAAATTCTACGAGTGGTTGTTGATGCGAAGATTGATTCAAGTTCTACGAAGAACGAAGAACTCAAGACAATCAATAGGATTCTACCAAGTCAGAACTTCTCTGATACAAGAAATGTATAATATTATTTCCACCTCTTCTAAATACGTCAATCTAAAGATGCATGATCATAAAAGATTTTATATTTAATATGATTAAATAGTTTATGTGATTTTTTTTATTTTTCGCACACGAACTGTTCCTGGTTCATTATTTCTTCTCAAATTTTTAAAACTCGATCTAACAGGTTGATCATAAGAAACTTCATTTGCACTGACTACGACCTTACCATTCATGTAATATAAAACTATCATAGGTCTTTCCCTCATTTGTCAACTTACTAAGTAAGACACAGTGATGTAATAATTATTTATGAGTATTTAGTTATTTCTCAGACATTTTGTATTACTGAATTTAATGAATAAATAAAAGTTTTTCTTTAATTAAAGTGTGTTTATAATTTACTTAATCCTGAAACTATTATCAACGTAAGAAGAGTAACGACATATATGTCTTCCAGATAAACTCTTTTGAAATAGTTCAAAACATTATTCACAGTCTTAGGAATTGACTGGGTAATTGAATCCGATTACGACTGTTACATTGAACCAATAGATATCAGTCTTGGGGCATGGGAGTGGAGACTCAAATGGTTAACCTAGACGTGTTGTGGAACATGTTGAATAGACCGCTAAAAAATTAGTTTAGAGAAAAAACCATTTACCTGGCTCTATATCTAATTGTTACACCTTAAGAGTATTTTCATAATTACCTTAATCCTGAGGTGAATACGTAGCTTGACTTAATTACTTACGATATTTGATATATCAATTGGGTGAGTTCGAGTTGGCGGACAATATCTTAGTTGTTGGGATCGTAATTCAACTATATTGGAGTTACGTGATTCATAGATATGAAAATTTGTTGTTGGATTGCGTAAGTAATAATGTCACCTTATGCTTTATCGATGGTGTGTGAGTAAATAAATCGGGCCTGATATTAAATGGATTGAGTAATTGATTAAGACTTATGAATTGTACGAGACAATTCACTATTATATCTTTTTTATTCACAGTCAATAAAAGAGTTAAGAAAATAATAACAAGAGGGGTGAAATGGTAATTTTATATCATAGCTCTTGTTACTGATATTCACGATGGGTAATATGTTAAAATATTCTGTGCACCGTGAAATAAAAGAGTTTATTTAGACCGATAAAAAATATAGCGCGCATGAATCGAAAGTTGATTTGGCAACGAACCTATAATGGAGTCGTACAACGTCATGATTAAATAGATCGAGAATTTATAAAGATAAATTCGTCGGGTATTTGAATCCTATAGCTTTGTTTATGTGGGTCCATTCGGTTTCAGGGATAGCTCATGAGAACATGAATAGAAGAAACGATATCAGTTGGACTAAAATGTATTTTGGTGTCAATGTGTATTTCCTACATTCATTTGTGATGGGTGTTGTCACTTAATTAATTAAGTGTAATTAATTATATTAAAATTAATTAATTTATTATTTTCTAATTGTTAGATAATTAGTACATAAAAAATTAATTAATTAATTGATAGAGTTCGATTAGATTTTGATGAATTTCTAAGAGGATATACACATAATTCGACCATGATGGTTATTTTATGATTAATTTTTGGAAATTTGATATATAGGGGTATATTTATAAATTTCTAAAATTATTATAACTATATGTAACTATATATATATATATATATAATAGCAATTTGATTGCCACACGAATTGTATTAGATACAACACAATTCTAGAACACAATAAATGATACTGATCAATACAGTGTGTAATTACATAAAGATAAAAAAAAGTTTTCTCTTCCCACTTACATGTTGCCGCCGAATTTCAAATTGAAGGAAGAAAAATTTGATTTTTCTTATTCAATTGTTTTGAGAGCCCACACTTAGTTCCTAAACAAATTCTCACGAGATATACTTCTGAAATTAACGAGTGGCTATTGGTGTAAAGAAAATTTTAGAAAATTGGTTCTTGAAGATCGTACTTGGATTTTGGTTCTTAAAGAATGAATACAAGGATTCCGCCAATTCAGAAAATCTCTGATACATCGCAAATGTGAAAATCGTTTCAACCTTTTTTTATTCGTTTAAATATCTGACATGCATGATCGTTTGTGCTTTTGGTTTTTAATTATTTAATTCAATTAAATAAGTTCTAAAAAAAATTGATATTCCGCCGCCCACGAACCGTTCGTAGTTCTAACTTATTTTTCTTTAATTTTAAAACCATCGATCCAACAGTAGGTTTTAGACTTTGATCTAGAATTCTACAATAATATCTACAAATTCAAAGTTAATAACTACAATATCATAACATATCAATCCATTCATAAATAAAATTTTACAAATCGAGAGTTTAAACATCACATAATTGAGAAAATTCATTTAAAATTTGAGAACCCAAAACAAATTTATAACTAAAATTGAAATCTAGCGTTTGAGAGATACAGTGAGAAAGATATTATAAAATTAATGAAATATATCATACAACATTCATAAAAAATGAACAATTTCAAGATTTGAAGAACAAATTTAAGAGATAAAATGAGTTATAAATATACTTAGGGTTTCTGAAGTTCTTGCTTGTGATTTAAGAGATTGAGAGATTTTTATGAGAATGAGAGTGAGATAAGAGTGAAAGGGAGTTAATGCCGGGGAAATGGCAGCCAACTTCGATGACAATTGGCGGCGAATGACGGTGGGGAGGAAGGGATGCAACACCTAAACTTTGGAGGAAGGAGGAGAGAGAGCTATTTTGGTTGTCTAGGTTCTGTCTCTTTTAAAATCGCAAGGGGACTTCACTAAAACGAGGTCGTCTTTGCAAAAGATGACTTCAACTTTTATGAAGTCGTCTTTACAAAAGATAACTTCTATGTGGCTCAATTTTTGTCTACATCACCATGAAATCGTCTTTTTAAAATATTGTAGAATACTAAAAAATCCCTAGAACCTAAGGCAAGAAAATTGGACAAGGTAGCAAATGCATTGAACAAGACAAACTTAATGATAGCCAAGCATATTGGGTTTATTGGTTTTAATTCATTCAAGGATTTATTGATGAAGTTAACCATCTGTACACCCTATTTATAAACACTACATATCACAATTACTCGGGATAAGGCATATTAAGATATTAACCATGACTGGCAAAAAATTGCCGTAGTTCTGAAATATCTAATATTAAATACTCATATATATTTAATCTAAATAAAATATTATATTTCAAGATACATGATGATTAATGATATAAAAAGTATTGTCAACGCATTTGTTTCATCTAGTCCTAATGGCTCAATTAATGGCTCCACGAGCCACCGCCAGGATTTACCTTTAGTTGTGTGAGCTGATAGTAACCTCACTCTATATTGAGAGCGTATCATCTCCTATTCTAAGGAACATGAGATGGTCATTGTTCAATCTACATCATTAATTCAGATCTCAACGACGCATCATAATTTAAAATATTTGTTAAAAATAAAAGAGCAAAATTTTCACTTTTACTGATTTTTGTGAACATATCTTGAGACATTGGTTTTAATTTCAACAGCCTAAATCGAATGAAAATCACCTCATGTTAACAATAGATGATCCCATCCATTTCGCACTGTATGGTAATAGATTTCAAAGATAACCGACTTTTCCATTCTAAGCAAAAAGAAAGAAAAACAACTTAACTCATTTCAAGTGCTCTAAAAAATGGCTAAACGTTTTTATCCAATAGAATGATTAAGAATGTCGAATATTAAGCAGTAAGAAGAAGATACTTATGTATATTGTGACGCCTTCCAACTTACGCATGCCCGTCATTATTGAAGCTTATCAAATAAAGAAATGGACATGTATATAACTTGGCAATGGCATACATCACGATACGGGGTAATGCTAAGTTATTGTTAACAATAATAGAAACATACTAATCTGAAGCCAGAAATTGAGAATTGAGAGGTTAAGATTCTCTCTCTTTCCATCTACTTCTAGTGTGTTACTGTTTAAAGGTTGGGTAAAATTTTCCCACGTCTGGTATTTCATCAGGAGCTGCCGATCCCGAGGAACCGATCCACTAGTTTTGCTACAGAGCCGGCTAGGTTGTCTGCGGCTTCCTGCGTAGATGCCTCAGCATAGACACGGATAACATCCTCCGTGCCTGATGGTCGTATGAAAGATCGACCACGATTGTATTTTGCTGCATTATTGATGAAGAGCAAATCATTATTGCAAAGAATATCAGAAACTGAGATATTGTCATAATTTATGCAAAGGATGATGACAGCATATGCATTTGAGATCTATCTGAGTTTTTCTAATACTTAGAAGAAAGAGTCCTACCATAAAAGGTTCTTTCTATAATAACTAGTTACTACTCGTTCTAAGAATCTAGATACCAGATTCAATTGTTAAATAGATAGACGTGATGTACATCCATAAGCTGGATAAATAATTGGACACTATAAAATAATCTACTCACTCCTTTGACGTATCAAAGATTGTAACTAACTAGGTCAAGTTTCATTTTCACCTCAAGATTAATATAATTATGAAAATACCCTTAGGGTGTAACAATTAGATTTAGAGTTAGATAAACGGCTTTACTCTAAATTAATTTGTTACTGGTCTATTCAACATGTTTCATAACATATCTAGGTCAACTGTTAAAGTCTTCAATCTCATGCCCCAAGATCGATATCATTTGGTTCAACCTAACAGTCATAATCGCACTTGATTGCCCGGTCGATCCTAAGATTGCGAATAAAATTCTGAACTATTTTAGAAGAGTTTATCTAGAAAACCCATCAGTCTTTACTCTTCTTACGTTGATAACAGTTTCAGGACTTGAGTAAATTATAAACACACTTTAATTAATAGAAAAATTGCATTCATTCATTAAATTCAGTAATATAAATTGTCTGAGAAATAACTAAATAGTAATAAATAGTTATTACACCCTACTACATGGACTAATTTCTACAACAGTTTGGGTCGAAAGGAGTTACTGTTGGTTTGCTTTCAAATTGGCCAAACCTCTTTAAGATCTTTTCTACATAATGGGATTGAGTAACGAAATATTCATCTTTAGTTTACTTTACTTGAATTCCAAGAATAATATCTGTTAGGCCTAAGTCTTTCATGTCAAAATTGGAACTCAACATCCTCTACGTACAAGATATTATATCCTTATACATTCCTAATATGAGCATGTCAATGGGCATTGTTTGCTTACATGAACGATGACATGAAATTGTAAAATTAAGGATAAAACAAATATGCCTAATATTAAGAAACAAAAATGAAAGTCCAAGGACCAAAATGTACTTTCCCTCCCTTTTTCTTCTGATAAACCGGAACCTGATAACAGTTTTATTTTAAAATTATTTTTATTTAAGAATGATCCGAACCATGAATATGGAATCAACACTACAGATATAACATAACATTCTCACTTTCCTCAAAACATAGAACATGAGAGGATCTAAATTCGACTACAACAAGATCCATCACCAATAGCTACCAAATACGGGGTGGTGATGCACCCACCACAACCATCACCGAGTAATTAATGGATCCCCAATGGCAGGATTCCAACCCAAGAGGTGCGCCTATCACACATTAGACAATATAGAATCTAGACTTATGATGTACGTAACTGACTCGTTAGGTTGATAGCATGCTAGTTAAAATAAACTTTCCGAAATAGTGGTTACCTATTTCAGCAACAATGGCTTCTTGAATACCCGAAGGCCTCACAACAACAGTTTCAGCATTTGTTGTCACAACAGCAGTTCTATCAGCAACTTTTACCTGATTATAGGAAAGCAAGTGAAAACCATTTCTCATAAAATATGTAAGTCCAAAAAGGAACGTTTTGTTACATATGAGTTCAGTAAGAAAGGTAAGGAGCGTTGAATAAAAAACCTTTTTTATATAAAGATTTCTGATGGAATACATATTAATGAGAGATTAGCTATTTACAATCTTGAAGAACAATATGGTTTTATTCTATACTAACAACTTGTAATCCCATAATTTCTTCTTTTGCTCTTGACATATCAGACATGATGAGGTTTGGGGTGGGAGAATCCTTCCATTATAGATCAATGATCAATCCAGGACTTTAGTCTCAGAGAAGAACCATTAAGCAGCTTCTGGGCCCTAACTAACCAACCCAAATCCACATACATATTAAGATAGAAAAAAAGAAGAGAAAACCAATTCTTTTCATGCCCTCCCTTACTTTTTTTTGGAAAGTAAATGACTATTCAATTCAAACTCTGAAAAAGTTGGCTGCTTGAGTAGAAGACCTTCTGACATCATTCTTCAGATAAAAGTAGGGAAAAAGTTCTCAGTCAAAAACAGAAAAAAATTAGTCAGGCATAAAGGTGTAGATGATGAACACTGAAAGCAGTCATCTCATTAAAAACCAAATAAATAACCCGAGACTAAATGTGTTGGGGATCTTTCCTAGACGTAGAAGTTAGAATAAGATGTTCCTTTCCATTTTCCAATCAAACTCTAGAGAGGAGCATCACAAGCTTGCCTTCTGCCTGTATATCATGTTAGACTCTAAACCCCAAAGCAGCAAACTGATACTACTGTTGAACTCACTTAATTGTAAAGTTAAGTACCCATTTGGTGGATGATTTTAAAATGTGTTTTCAGAAAAAGTCAAAACAAGGGAAACAATGTTGTTTTCCAAAAGAAAAATAATAATATCCAAAAATGTGATTGGAAATAATATTAAATAAGTGTTTTAGAACCATTTTTTTTATTTAAAAAAAAAAATAAAATCAGTTAAAATTGGAATGCACATTTGGTTGACTTGTTTGTGGTTACTTTCTTATTTCAAAAACAGAAAAACAAAACTGTAAGCTGTACCAAAGGGGCCCTAACTAGCCATAGAATATGGGGCAGAATTTGAGATTTTTTCCTTTTCAGAAGTAATGTACTAGTTAAAAATTGAGAAACTTTATCATGGGGTATTGAACTTCACGAAAGAAAATCAGGAAACTACCTTAAGCTGCCGACTTGGTAGATCCTGATAAAGCTCATTCCATCTATGTATTGTCCATTGCCTGTGTTGCAAAATGGCCTCAACCAAGAGCATCCCACTCAAAGCATCTCCCACGGCTTGGTTGATCAACTTACTGACTGCGAATAATCTCAAAGCCGCCTTTTGCTGCTCCGAACCTGAAAAAAGAGTAAAAGATAATTTATAAACTTCAAACTACATCAATTGGTTGAGGGAATTGATAAATGATGCATCATATATAACCTTTTGATACAATAGAGAGCTCGGTAATTGTAGCATCCAACCAACTTAAGAATTGTTCAGAAAACAGAACAGTCCCATGGCCATTTGCCTCAAAATAGATCCCAATGTCATACTCAGCAGCTTTCTCGTGTAGAAATTTTACTCCTGTAGCTGTAAACACTACTTCTAGTCCTAGATGTTTAAGGTAGTCCGTTGATGCTCCATTAGCATAAGCGGTTTGCACAACACCGAGACTTGGATGATAATCATTAGTTGCACCTTTGTCTCCCTCAATTAGAATGCTCAATTGTTCCTTGATAAATATGGCAAATAAAGATAAAATCTTATCCCCATCAACAAGATCAATTGTTGTACTACTTTGTGAAGGCACACTAAAATATACAAGGCGATCGGCATCTCCATCCAAACTAGCACACCTGAAAAACTAGAAGCATCCCTGCAGTTAGCACCGCCTCTAACAATAATTGTCATTCTTTCCACCAACTACATAGAAGTTAAAAATTCCTCGAACCTCCCCTCTAGTTTGTTTGACACAGACACCCCTCTAGTTTGGAGAATGACACGGAACTCCACTGATTTAAGATCCCGTTAACTAGAAAAAAACCCTAAGAAGTTCTTTTCACAGTGAAGCTGTTAAAATAAAGTTTAATACCAGAGTTGCCCTTTTTTTTAATTGCAAGTGTTATGACCCGAAACCAGCTTATCCTAAACCATCAAATCATATAAGCTTGGGTCGGTTTTTAGGCTTTGGGTTTGAAAATTAGCCAAGTCATGTCTACACGATAAGGGTTTTCTGGTCTTTTTATCAGGAAATAATAGTTTAAAGTGGTCCTAAGTGTCATTTTTCAAACTATAGGAAATGTTTATGTCATTTAAGCAAACTAAAGGTTAGAGGGTTGGTTGAAAGATTTCCCCTATAAGTGATCAAGACTTTCTGACTTAGTTGACTGCCTAGATGCTTTGACTTGCATATACCCAACCCTCCCTAATAGAAGTAAACAAAGAAAAATCATCGATTAAGATTTATGTCAACAGATATGCCTCATCAACAAGCCCAAGCAGTTCGTATGATTTATGCATTTCATTTTCCTAGAGTATTATAACAATATAAACACAGTGGATTGAAGTAAGTTGTCAAATATGAAATACTTCCAGGCATTCCCAAGCAAACAAGATAAGGGACGTGGAGTTAACTATAATTCGGTTTATGGTCCAACAATGAAGAGATGGCTGACCTTATCCCAACATCCTGAGGACCAAAGCCACGAGGAACAACCCTCTCCTTTTGAACAAAATCAGCGCCAACCCCGTCATTGAGTACACCTCCTCCTTTCCCAGTATTACGAATCTCAATAACCAAGCCATCCAACATTTTGTAAATGAAATCAAGTTTGTCTCCACCCACACCGTTAGCACCATCAACAATCAGTTTATCATCCGACTTGGCGAGCTTACTTCCACTTGGGATCAAATCCATTAAGCATCTACCAACCACAAAAAACCCTCTCAGTATAGTGTTAAAATTCAAATTTGTTATTGATTATACGGATATACTAAAACAAACCTGAATGAGCTCGAAAGTTGTTCAAAATAATCCAATTCGGATGCCTTCACGCCATTATTTCTAGCGCGAACCATCCAGTGTAACTCTGGGGTCGTTAATATTCCCAAGTCAAGATTTGTTGCTCCAAGAATTGAACTAACTCCCTTCAATAAAATTCCAATTCAAGTAAACCATATACATCAGAAGCAAAGTTGAATTCCAATTGTTGTATAAAGAAAGGCACTAGTACTTGTTTAGCAGCATCAAGCAGAGATTCCCCACTTGGTCTTGTATCTCTTCCGATCAATACCTTAGCTGGATTTGCTCCAGTTAATGGGATACTTTCATTCTTTACGAATTCAGATATTAACTGTTAATATATCCAAAAGGGAAGTATAAAATGCACGGACATGTTCAACCAGCAAGCCAACCAATCAAAATTTGAAAGAAGCAGCAGATTTTTTAAAGACGAAGACTGAGACAGCAAACCTGAATGAGATCTTCAGTGGAAGGTGCATTGGCAAGGGCATCAGCGAAGGGCTCCCACTCCTGGGTGAGCATCCCACCGCTTGGGTCGGCGATTTTGACGCCATTATCGGATACCTTATTGTGAGACGCCGTGATCATAAGCCCGATCACCGATTGGATTTTCAGTGATCTCAAGGCCGCTAGAATTCCCATCCTGTACATCGTTGATTGGAGAAGCGATGCATCTGCCCTGAACCCTGCCGTTCCATATGACAATCTCACTCCTATAAAAAAAATGCAGATACATAAAAATCAGACTTCACCAACGGTCACTACTCCATTTTAAGGAAAGGAAAACTGAGGGTGACCATGAGGAGGTGCAAAACGAGATGAGGATGTGAAAAGTAAAGTTTTTTGCTCTTCATTCATGGTTCAAGATCTTCAAAGAATGAGAGCACCCCGGAGAGTGGGGACTGGTGGTAGCGGGTGGTGGAATCTCCAATTTCCACACTGTTTGCAATGTCTTTAGACGCGGCTAAAGAATTCACCGACCTTCGTACCTCGACAAGGAAGTCAATTAACCGAGCAGATCCTACCCAAACCGTAGTAGAACCGTTCAGTTCACTCGGTTAAACGGTTTTGGTATTAGGATGTGCATGATTCGGTTTAAAAATTAATAAGCTATTTTTATAATCAAATCAAATTCACCTCTATCTATAATATCGAACCGAACTGAACTAAATCATCGAGGGCATAAGAATCGAGCTGAATTGAAGTAATTGGTTCAGTTCAATTACTTGGAACCGATTCGACTGAAGTGTCACTGTCGCTTTAACATCCCAAAAAGGCAGCAAACTGATGAAATTAAAGACACCAACTACTCAATGTTACTCATTACAATCTCTATACACTAACCTTCATATAGTTTTAATACTACTCAATCTAAAGTTTCAACAAAATACCTGCAGGCCGCAAGATTGAAAGTTCAACAACATAAAATGATAAGTTTACAACATCTAAAATAAAAAACCATCAAACTTCATGTCCATCATCATCTAAAAGAAAAACTAGCAACTCTAGCACTAATATGAACCTCGCCGTCGTTTTGCGATGAAACGCGATAACAATGATGGTTCAAGAACCTAATGATTAATTTTAAAGAAGAAGAAACCCTGACCCGTTTTCTATAATACAAAGAGAGCCTTAGGTATAAGACTTAAGACCTAAATTGATGCTTCGAAAAGAATCAAAGGTATGGTTTAGACGCCACACTCAAGAACAAGAAGAAAAAGTAAGTGATAAGTTTAGGTTTTAGATGCCACAAGAATATTCTTGATAAGTCTGAAAAGTTCTAAGAAGAACCAAAGAGAAAACTCTCACCAAGAAATTATATTGATCAAAGTTTTTTAATACATTGTGAAATCATGCTTAAATAGAAAAACTATAAGCCTAAAGAGTCCTAAAGTGTATAAATCACCTAATCTAAATTTAAAAAAGATAAAGAAATATTAATTACAATAAATAAGGAACTTATAATCTACCCAAAAGACTCCTATTGGTGGTCCACTTCTAGGTTAGGATTGCCAAAGTGTCTTGATTACTTGTCATCATTTAAAATGCCAAGTCATCCTCCATGTGGGATGCCATGTTGGACTCCACATCATGTCCCATGTAGGCCGCCATGTTGGACGTCACATCATGCTCCATGTATGATGTCATGTTGGATGCCACACATCACGCTCTATGTGGGCTGCCATGTTGGACGCCACGTCATGCTCCATGTAGGTTATGAAGTTGACAAGTCTAACTTCTTCTTTTCCAAAATTAGACATCTCCACACTTGTTTGGGCCTTCACTTGCTCCACTAGCCCATTGAGTGCTTCAACCATCGTCTTTGCTCTTGCTCTTGTGATTGGACCGCTTGTTACTTGTAATGGATCCATCATTTGAACTTGTACAACCGGATCCTCATCATTCCCTCCCTCTTGAGAAGGATTTGTCCTCAAATCATTACCTACATCAAACGGGGACGAGTCAATCACATTAAATGTAGCACTTACATTATACTCACCGGGCATGTCTAGCTTGTAGGCATTGTCATTGATTCTTACAAGGACTTAGAATGGTCCGTCACCCATTGGCTGCAATTTGGACCTCATTTGTTCGAAAAATCTCTCTTTTCTCATGTGCAGCCATACCCAATCTCCGGGTTCAAAGATAATTTTTTTCCTTCATTTGTTTGCTTGCTTGGCATAATGCTCGGTTCTCTTTTCAATGTTGAGCCGTGTCTTCTCATGGATATTCCTCATAAATTCAACTTTCTTTTTGCCATCTAAGTTAACATATTCTTTCATGGGTAAAGGAAGAAAATCCAAAGGAGTTAGTGGATTAAAACCATATACAACTTCAAATGGTGAAAATTGTGTTGCCGAATGCACATGTCTATTGTATGCAAACTCTACATGTGGTAAACACTCCTCCCATGACTTCAAGTTCTTTTGTATGATAGCTCTTAACAAGGTGGACAAAGTTCTATTTACTACCTCGGTTTGACCATCGGTTTGAGGGTGACAAGTGGTTGAAAATAAGAGTTTTGTTCCTAGTTTACCGCATAAAGTCTTCCAAAAGTAGCTTAAGAACTTAGAATCCCTATCTGAAACTATAGTTCTAGGCATACCATGCAACCTAACTGTCTCCCTAAAGAACAAATCAACTATATGAGACGCATCATCGGTTTTGTTACATGGAATGAAGTGTGCCATCTTAGAAAATCTATCTACCACCACAAAAATAGAATCTTTTCCTTTCTTAGTTCTAGGTAACCCTAACAAAAAATCCATCGAAATATCGACCCAAAGTTCCCTAGGTATCTCCAATGGTGTGTACAATCCATGGGGTTTAATTTTTGACTTAGCTTGTTTACACTTCACACACCTTTCACAAATTCTTTCTGCATCTCTTCTCATATGTGGCCAAAGGAAGTGCTCATGTAAAATGTCTAGTGTCTTAGCTATACCAAAGTGCCCCATCAAACCACCCTAATGTGCTTCCCTAACTAGCAACTCTCTCAATGAACTCTTAGGGACACAAAGTTTATTTTCCCTAAACAAGTAACCATCATGCCTATAAAATTTATGAAAAACAACCTTTTCACATGCGTTAAACATATTGGCAAAATCAGGATCATCAACATACAATTCTTTAATGTGTTCAAAACCAAGCAATTTTACATCTAGGGTAGAGAGTAGTGTATACCTTCTTGACAGAGCATCAGCCACAATGTTCTCTTTCCCTTGCTTATACTTGATTACATATGGAAAGGTCTCTATGAATTCCACCCATTTGGCATGTCATTTGTTGAGCTTGTGTTGTCCCTTCAAGTGCTTCAAGGATTCATAATCCATGTGAATCATAAATTTTTTAGTCCACAAGTAGTGTTGCCATGTTTCCAAAGCTCTCACCAAAGCATACATCTTCTTGTCATGTGTTGGGTAGTTCAACACAACCCCATTGAATTTCTCACTAAAGTAGGCAATTGGTTGGTCCTCTTGCATTAGGAAAGCACTCATACCTAAACCTGAAGCATCACACTCAATTTTGAAGGTTTTAGGAAAGTTAGGTAAAGCAAGCAAATGTGTATTGGTTAGTTTTTCTTTGAGCAAAGTGAATGCCTTTTCTTGTTCACTACCCCACTTAAATCCAACATTCATTTTAATGACTTCGGTTAAGGGCGCAGTTACGGTGCTAAACTTTTTCACAAATCTTCTATAAAAGGTAGCTAACCCATGAAAGCTCCTAACCTCCCCAATACATCTAGCTATCGGCCAATCTATAATTTCTTTTATTTTTTCCTTATCTACCTCAATTCCCTTAGCACTAACAACAAACCCTAGAAACACCAATTTATCCATGCAAAATACATTTCTTGAGGTTAGCAAACAATTTTTCTTTTCTCAAAACTTCAAGAACAGATTTCAAGTGTATTGCATGCTCATCAAAATCTTTGCTATAAATCAATATGTCATCAAAATAAACAACCATAAATTTTCCCATGAAAGTATGTAAAACATGGTTCATTAATCTCATAAAAGTGCTAGGTGCATTAGTCAATCCAAAAGGCATTACTAACCACTCATATAAACCATATTTTGTTTTGAAAGCCATTTTCCATTCATCACCTTCTTTCATCCTAATTTGATGATATCCACTTTTAAGATCAATTTTTGTAAACACACAAGAACCATGAAACTCATTAAGCATATCATCTAATCTAGGAATGTGATGGCGATACTTTATAGTGATATTATTTATGGCTCGATAATCAACACACATCCTCCATGTTCCATCCTTTTTAGGCATAAGCACTATGGGGACAACACATGGACTCATGCTTTCACATACATATCCCTTCTCCATGAGCTCATCAACTTGTTTTTGCAGCTCCTTCGTCTCCTCCAGATTGCTTCTATAAGTGGGTTTGTTTAGAATGGAAGCTCCGGGTACAAAGTCAATTTGATGCTCAATTCCCCTAATTGGTGGCAACCCTTTTGGCATCTCCTCGGCGAAAACATCTTCAAAGTCCTGTAAAATAGATGTAACAACACTAGGAAAAGAGTGATTAAGATCGTTAGTGGAAAAACAAGCATCTTTGTACAAAAGTACAAGTAAAGGCCGCTTGGAACTCAAAGCTCTCTTAATCTCACTCTCTTTTGCATAAAAACTTTCTTTTTTCCTCTCTTGATTTTTCCCACTCCTCTCGGCCAACTCTCTATTTCCCTCTCTTTTCTTTTGTTCAACCACTCCTTTTTTTGAACTCTCACTCTCTTGATTTTTTTTTTTTACATTCTCAGTCTCTCTTTGTTTTTCATTCTCTCTATTTAACTTCAATTGATCTTCATGCACTTATTTTTGGGTGAGGGGAGCAAGAGTAATGAGTTTCTTATCAAATACAAAGGAGTATCTATTTTTGTAACCGTCATGAGTGGCTTTTCTATCAAATTGCCATGACCTTCCTAAGAGGAGATAACTTGCTTGCATTGGCACGACATCACACAAAACTTCATCGTTATACTTGCCAATAGAGAAAGAAACTAACACTTGCTTATGCACCTTGATTTCCCCACAATCATTTAACCATTTTAGCTTGTATGGATTAGGATGTTTTTGCATTGGCACGACATCACACAAAACTTCATTGTTATACTTGCCAATAGAGAAAGAAACTAACACTTATGCACCTTGATTTTCCCACAATCATTTAACCATTTCAGCTTGTATGGATTAGGATGTTTTTGTGTAGGCAAGTTTAGTTTTTCCACCATGTATGTGCTAGCCACATTAGTAGAACTTACCCCATCAATAATCATACTACTCACTTTATCATTAACAAGGCATCTAGTATGAAAAATATTTTCTCGTTGTAGATTCTCATCTTCTTTGGCTATGGCACTAAGAGCTCTTCTTGTCACCAAAATTTCACTATCAACCGGTTCTTTAAGGTCACTTGCATCTTCTAATGGTGGCATGGACTCCTCATCGGATTCACTTTCAGTTTCCATATTTTCATCTTCTCTCATGACCATCACTCTCTTGTTTGGACATTGAGAAGCAATATGACCTACTCCCACACACTTAAAACATTTAATATCACGAGTTCTCGATGGTTGAGAATCGGGTTTACCTTAGTTTGATGTGCTTCCAACTTTGCTATCCTTGGAGACCTCGGCCATTGGCTTGAAACTTGACTTCTCCTCCTTCTTCCAATTCGATTTCCATGAGGTAGAGGATGAATTTGATTGATATCCTAGCCTCATAGAACCTTTCCTCTTTAGTTGTTGACCCACTTTGATGGCCATGTGAACCATGTCCTCCAACTCCACATAGTGTTGCGACTCCACCACATTTGCAATGTCTTGATTTAGGCCAATTATGAATCTTGTCATTGTAGCCTCTCGGTCCTCCTCCACATTGGCTCGTATCATAGCAATCTCCATCTCTTTGAAATAGTCTTCCACACTCCTTGATCCTTGCCTCAAGCTTTGTAACTTTTGATAAAGATCTCAATAGTAGTGGCTAGGAACGAATCTCCTCCGCATGATGGCCTTCATCTCTTCCCAAGTCTCAACTTGTAACACCCCGATTCCTGAGGGTTAAACATGCTTGAAATTTCAAAATTCAAAAATTCTCCAATTCAATTAAAACCCTAATTTGAGAAAATCCCAAAATTAAAAACCCTAATTTTGCCCTAATTTTAACCTAAAATTGCGGAAGCATAAGAATTATTTTAAAATAATATTAACTCATTAAACTAAAATAAATGATTCATTTAACTGTAATGAAGTGAAACACGAAAATCCATATGACATGAAAGATTAAACATAAATATTCATAAATATCTGAAATAACAGAAGTCAACTAAAGTCATAATTAAACTTAGAAATCATAATCGTGCTTGCTATGACAGTCCCTTACTCCTACTGCTCACCATCATCTGCAACACAATCATCTATGGGGGTGAGTATTAAAAACACTCAGTAAGTAAATCCACATACTAATGAGTTTCACATGACATAAATGTAAACATATAACTCATGCAACTTTATTTCACACGTTCACTGGTCACATAAAATACTTGTAATAACACACCCATTTCATGGTTAACATATAACTCGAAACTTGTACTTATACATGCCAATACTTATACTTGCTCGATCATAATTTGACTAGACATAGCCATCAATTAGCAATCTAACCAGAACTGATTTACAACTTGAACTTGAACTTGTAACATGAACGTGAACATGACAGATTGGGTGTCCTGAAACTTGATGTCACTTAAGGTTATCTGAACCTCAAGGACGCTAACATGAACATGTTGACACCCAACTATATAACTTGATAATATGACGTGAACAATCTGATTACTTGATAACCAAGGGACATGACTAAGTCTACTTCTTGTTTACTTATTACTTTTTACTTAAATTAATATTCATATTTCACATTATCACATATACATGAGTAAACATATAACTTGTTCATGAACATAAACAATATAACTAATACATGAATAACTTAACATATAATCATACATAACATGGTAAATAATTTCATCATAATATGGAAAACAAATAAAACACTTGATCATAAGATTGAACATAAAGAAATATTGAAACAATTTCACATTATATATTCTACTTATAACACATGAACCGAATTATTATGTAAAACCACTTACCTGGATTCGCTACGAATTAAATTCAGCAACTAATGACCTGAAATCCAATGATCTCAGATCATAATAAATTCATATAATATCTACAATTATGTAATTAACTAAGCGAGGTTGGGAACAGGTGGCAACCATATTGGATGTAAATGATCAAATGTTTTAAAATGGTTCAACAAGGTTCGGGTGGTCTGAACTGGATCGGTTCTGTTATTTTAGTCTGGTCGGGTTGAACTGGTCTGGTCTGACCGAGTCGGTTTAGTCTGGGCGAAATTACGTGAGAGAAAGAACCTCTTGGTGGAGTCCCCCCGAGGACAGAATAGCACTACTTAGTGACTAGGAGTGGAGAGCCCGTTGCGCCTTATTTTTGTTTGACCGGCCTCTCTTCTTTCTATAAGAAAGCTCCCTCCGGTTGTCCAGTCCCTGGGTGGCTCTCGATTTTTGAGCATGTTGGGAGATTAGGCGGCAGTTGAAAGAGCTGCTCGAAAGCTTGACGAACAAGCGAAAAAAGTCCTTTCTTCTGGTCTGGTCTGACCGAGTCGGTTTAGTCTGGTATGGTCTGACTGAACCGGTTTGGCATGATCTGGTCTGAATGAACCGGTCCGGTTCAGGTGAACTAGTTCAAAAGAAGGGGGAAAACAGAAAAGGGAGACGAAGAATAGGGAGAGAGAGTATGGTCGCTGTCTTTGAGCCTTGATTTGGTGACACACCAAACACTTACTAACGAACTCAACAATGTCATGCTTCATACCATTCCACCAATAACGTAACTTTAAATCGTGATACATCTTAGTACTACCAGGGTGGACAGTGTATGGTGAACTATGAGCCTCCGTGAGCAATTCCTGCCTAATGAGTGCATGTTCAGGAACACACAGTCTCCCATGAAAGCGAAGAGCTGAATCGTCATAAATTTCAAACCCTTGTCTTTTGTCTGAACCCACTTCACTACGAGTCAGAAGAAACTCTGAGTTTGAGTTCTGTGCATCAATAATACACTGCTATAACGATGGTTGAACTGTGAGCTGGGCTAGTTGTGCTGTAGTATCCTTCAGCGTCACTTGAATCTAAGCACATTCTAAATCCTCCAAGATATGTCCTTGAGAAGTAATAAGAGCTGCTGAATGAGCTGATTTTCGAACTTAAGGCATCAGCCACTACATAATCCATCACCAATTCCAACCAACAGCATTGCCTCATGTTAAGTTCTTTCTGGGTGAAAAGGTACTTAAGGTTCTTATGATCTGTGTAAATCTGACACTTATAGCCATACAAATAATGTCTCCAATTCTTGAGGGAAAAAACAACTGCAGCCAACTCCAAATCATGAGTAGGATAATTCTGTTCATAGGGCTTGAGCTGACGAGATGCATATGCTATGACATTTCCCTGTTGCATCAAAACGCAACTCAAACCTCTTTTAAAAGCATCATTGTATATCACAAAGTAGCTCTTACCATCTGGAATGGTCAACACTGGTGCTGTCACTAATTTTTATTTAAGGCTCTGAAAACATTTCTCACACTCGGCAGTCTAAGAAAAGCTGGCATTCTTCCTGGTCAACTGAGTAAGTGGGACGATAATCTTTGAAAAACCTTCAACAAACCTTCTGTAATATCTTGCTAAACCCATAAAACTGTGAACTTCCCCATCATTTATCGGTTGAGGCCAGTTAAGCACTGCTTCAATATTAGACGGGTCAACCGGGATTCCATCTTGAGATACCACATGACCAAGGAATGACACTTGCTGAAGCCAAAACTCACACTTCTGGAATTTGGCATATAACTGGTGTGTCCTTAATGTTTGCAAAATAATGCTGAGATGATTCATATGTTCGGCCTCCGATCTAGAGTACTCCAGAATATCATCAATAAAGACAATCATAAAAGAATCCAGGTACTCCTTAAACAACTTGTTCATTAAATCCATAAAGGCTGCCTGAGTGTTAGTTAATCCAAACGACATCACTATAAACTCGTAATGGCCGTAACGAGTGCGAAACGCTGTTTTAGAAATATCCTCATTTTGAATCCTGAGCTGATGGTATCCTGATCTTAAATCAATCTTAGAGAATACTGATGCTCCCTGAAGTTGATCGAACAAATCCTCAATGCACGGTAACATATACTTATTCTTAATAGTGAAGTTATTCAATTCCCTGTAGTCAATGCATAGCTTCATTGATCCATCTTTATTTTTAACAAATAACACTGGAGCACCCCAATGTGAAATACTGGGTCTTATGAAATCCTTATCCAGTAACTCTTGAAGTTGATCTTTAAGTTCTTTCAACTCTGCAGGAGCCATACGATACAGAGCTTTAGATATAGGGGCAGTGCCTGGTACCAACTCAATATGAAAATCCGCCTCTCGAGGAGGAGGAAGTCCTGGAAAATCATCAGGAAAAACATCCAAGAACTCAGAAATGACCGGGACCAAATCAATATCAACACGTGTCTTAGTTGTATCCACAAAAGAAGCTAAGTAACCCCAGTTACCACGATCAAGTAGGCGATGTGCCCGCAAAGCAGATATAACCTTCGGTATTGAGCATTTCTTGGATCCCCTAAACTTGAAGCTAGGCCTACCAGGAGGTGGGAATCGAACTTCTTTTCAATAACAAGCTATGTTGGCATAATTTGTAGCCAACCAATCCATCCCTAGGATTTCATCAAAATTATGCATCCCTAGGACTATAAGTCTAGCACACATAACATTATCTGCAATCATCACTGAACAACTCTCTATTGCCTTATTAGCTAAGAGGGAAGCTCCAGAAGGCGTAAAAACACATAATTCAAAACCCAAAGGCACAACATGCAATGATGCATGGGTTACAAACGAAGTGGAAATAAAAGAATGTGTGGATCCAGAATCAATCAATGTGAAAGCTAAATGTCCTAATACAAGTAACGTACCTGTCACAACTGCATCCGACTGCTCAGCATCCTGGCGAGTTAATGCGAAAACTTTTCCTTTAACTCTACCACCAACAACATCACTGGTCTGTCCATGAGCAAGCAGAGGGTATTGTCTGAGGTAATGTCTAGTCTTTCCACACTTAAAACATCGACCAACATGATGTTTGTTACATGTAGCACATAAGGGATTTGATTTGATCATCTGTCTTTTTGCATTGTGAGGACCCTAATGAGAATTCTGTGATTTTCTCTTTCCATGAAATGATTGCTCTGACCAAGGTGGTGCACGTGGTGGAAGATTCTGTTCCATCAGTAAAGCTGCCTCAACCACCACTGCGTAGGTGGTATGCTTAAGCAGTGACACTGAACCCTTAATCTCTGGACGTAGTCCTCTTTCAAAAGTCTGAGCCTTTTTTATCTCATTATCCACATAGTGCGTGGCGTACCGAGATAATTCTTCAAACTTCCACTTGTATTCAGTTACACTCACAGCTCCTTGTGCAAGTCTGAGAAATTCGGCCTCCTTCTCTGTTCTGACCGTAATCAAAAAATATTTCTCAAGGAAAAGTTCCTTGAAATGATCCCATGCCACTGGATTAATGTCATGTCATGAGTTCTCCGTATGAGCTCCCACCATTTCCGAGCCTCCCGTGTCAGCATAAATGTTGCGCAAACAACCATTTGAATCTCAGAACATGACATAAACTGGAAAATCTGCTTTAGTCCTTCTATCCATTCATCAGCTAGCAGTGGATCGGATGAATGACCATCAAATTCAGGTGGATTCAGCATTCTGAAGGTCTGTATCAACTGTATGTCCACTGGTGTTTGCTGTGGTCGTTGTACTTGTTGTGTCGGGCGAGCTGTTGCCGTCTGCCTTAACTATTCCAAGATCTCTTGAAACATCTCCACCATAGTTACTGGAGGGTCAACAATAGGACTGACTGGTGCGTGACTGTTGTTATTCCTTGTAGGGCGCCATCATACTGCTAACCATATAACTGAAGACTTACCAAAAGTCTGATTTTAACGCGCAAAATAACATAAACGTAATCGTACGTGTCATAACGAATCTCCGAATTATTATATAAATCCACTTTCCTGGATTCGCTATGAATTAAATTCAGCAACTAATGACCTGAAATCCAAGGATCCCGGATCACAACAAATTCATATAATATCTACAATTATTTAATTAACTAAGCGAGGTTGGGAACAGGTGGCAACCACATCGGGTGTAAATGATCAAATGGTTTAAAACGGTTCAATAAGGTTTGGGTGGTCTGAACTGGTTCAGTTCTGCTATTTTGGTCTGGTTTGGTCTGGTGCGGTTGAACTAATCTGGTCTGACCGAGTCGGTTCAGTCTGGTCTAGTCTGACTGAACCGGTTCAGCCCGATCTCGTCTGAACGAACCAGTCTGGTTTAGGTGAACTGGTTCAAAAGAAGGGGGAAAATAGAAAAGGGAGAGAAGAAGAGGGAGAGAGAGAGACGCAGCATGGGGGACGAAGGAGAGAGAGAACCAGAACAGAGAGGGGGAGGGAGGTGAAGAAGAGGGAAAGATAGACGCAACAGAGAGGAGGGAGACGAAGAAGAGAGAGAGACAGAATAGAGAGGAGGAAGGAGACGAAGAAGAAGAAGAGAGAGAGACACATAGGGAGGGGGAGAGAGAGACAGAACAGAGAGGGGAAGAGAGAGAAAGACAGAATAGAGGAGATAGACAGAACAGAGAGCGGGAGACGAAGGAGAGAGAGATAGAACAAAGAGGGGGAAAGAGAGAGAGATAAAACAGAGAGGGGGAAAGAGAGAGAGAGACAGAAAAGAGAGGGGGAAAGAGAGAGAAAGAACAGAGAGGGGGAAACAGAGAGAGACAGAACAGAGATGGGGAAAGAGAGAGAGACAGAACAGAGAGGGGAAAAGAGAGAGAGACAAAATAGAGAGGGGGAAAGAGAGATAGAGACAGAACAGAGAGGGGGGAAGAGAGAGAGACAGAACAGAGAGGGGAAGAGAGAGAGAGAGAGACAAAACAGAGAGGGGGGGGGGAGAGACAAAACAGAGAGAAAAGAAAGGAGAACATCAAAATTACCCAATTGAAGCTTACAGGCGGCGATACGATGACCATGCCAAAAGAATGTAAATTACTGGAAATGAAGAACCCAGATTTCAGAGAGAGAGAGAAGAGGAAACGAGAAATAAAATTAGAAGAAAGAAAATAAAGGAAACAAGAAATTGCTTACCAAAGATCAATGTTAGAGGGCTGCCCAAGTTGAAACGAAGAAGAAGGTGAAGAATAGAGAGGCTTCGATGGGGAAGAAAAACTTTAAAATAGAGATGAAAGAAGTTGCAGGGGAGGATTCGTGAGGAAGAAAGTGGAGAACAAGAGGGATTTAAAGAGCATTAGATTATATGAGAGTTACACACTAAGGAAACTGTTATGTTTTCCTGCAAAAATGGAGGAAAGAGGGGGAGTTACATGGGTAAGCTAGAGATAACAGTAAGGAGAGATTAGGGAAGATGAACGAGAGAGAACACGTGTGAGGGAAACAAATTGGGTTGGCTTAATATGTATGTGAGTGCATATGTGTGAGTGAGGGTTTGAATCACAAAATTACCCTTATAAACTACATGTATATTACACAACTTGTCTCTCACCATTCCTTCTCCGATTCAACCCTAATTGGTCCCACCAAATGATAGTATAATCCATGAATTTGATGGCTGCCAATTTCACTTTCTTCAACTCGGAGTAGTTATGGCAATCAAACACCAACTCCATTCTCTTCTCCAAATCTTATGAAGCTTCAGGATCATTCTTGCCTTGAAATGATGATATCCTCATCTTAATGCTACCTAAATTGTTATCCACTCTCTTGCCAAACCTATCTTCTCTATTCCCATGTCGGAATCCCCTATCTCTATCCCCACGGCCTAATCTGCCCATGTGAGAATATCAGTCCTCTTCATCAAAATCTTCCCTAAATTCTTCCTTATACTCAACCCTAGGTGATCGTCTCTCCCTCTGTTGCCCAATTGGAGCTCTACATGTCTCCACCCGTGTTTCCATCTGATCAATCCTCTCATGCACTCATTCCAGCCCATCTCCTAACATTCTTTTCAATTCACCCACTAACACCTCCATTTGTAACTTTGACATGCCAACTTTCGCCATTCCTCCACTACCATTGTTGTTTGACATACTTGAAAGAGAATAAGATTAGAAAAAAATGGACCTCACAATCTCTTCCTCACTTGTTTACACTCTAAGTTTGAGGTTCACTCAATTTCTCTTGTGTTTCCCTCAAAATATTTGGTTTTTACCCTTTGATTTTCTCACACACTCTTGCCTTTTACCACTCTTAGTTTTCTCTTTCAGTTCTTGTTAAAAACTAATAAACTAATCTGGATTTTTCAATCAACAACAAAAAACCTAAACAAATCAAACACTATGAGAAGATAAAGAAAGGAAACAACTAAGGGATACAATTTAGAGATAAGGAAACAAAAGGAGATCAACTTAGACTATTTTTTTTTACAAGATAAGTTAGGACAAGATAAGGTAAGGATAAGATGAGATACGATAAGATAATGATTAGATAAGATAAGATAAGAAAAAGATAAGATAAGATAAGATAAGATTAAATAAGAAAAAAGATAAGATAAGTTATGACAAGATAAGATAATATTAGATGAAATAAGAAAATATAAGATAATTATGACAAGATGAGATATGATATGATGAGATAAGACAATGATAAGATAAGATAAAATGAGATAAGAAAAGATATGATAAAATAAGACAAGGATAAGATAAGGTAAGATAAGATAATTTATGATAAGATTAGATAATATATGATATGACAAGATAAGATAATAAGATGATAACTAAAAACAATGGAAATTCGAATTTGAAATTCTGTATTTTTAGATGAAACCACGTAGCAAAATTAAACACCTCGTGAAGTGATCAAAATCATGAAATCTGGCTTCAATGAACGTACAGATTGTAGATCTCAAAAATTCGTTCGATTTTATATGAAATACTGACTATTTCGACTCCCGAATTCAAAATTATGATCTTTTTTCCAGAACCACCGTCAAATCAGAAAAAGCTCTGATACCAAATGATATGAACCTCGCCGTCGCTTTGGGATGAAACGCGATAACAATGATGGTTCAAGAACCCAAAGATTAATTTTAAAGAAGAAGAAACCCTGACCCATTTTCTATGATACAAAGAGAACCTTAGGTATAAGATCTAAGACCCAAATTGATGCTTCGAAAAAAACCAAAGGTATGGTTTAGACGCCACACTCAAGAACAAGAAGAAAAGGTGAGTGATAAGTCTAGGTTTTATACGCCACAAGAATTTTCTTGATAAGTTTGAAAAGTTCTAAGAAGAACCAAAGAGAAAACTCTCACCAAGAAATTATATTGATCAAAGTTTTTTAATACATTGTGAAACCATACTTAAATAGAAAAACTAGAAGCCTAAAGAGTCTTAAAGTGTTTAAATCACCTAAACTAAATTTAAAAGATAAAGAAATATTAATTACAATAAATAAGGAACTTGTAATCCACCCAAAAGACTCCTATTGGTTGTCCACTTCTAGGTTAGGATTGCCAAGGTGTCTTGATTACTTATCATCATTTAAAATGCCAAGTCATGCTCCATGTGGGCTGCCATGTTGGACTCCACATCATGTCCCATGTAGGCTGCCATGTTGGACGTCACATCATGCTCCATGTATGATGTCATGTTGGATGCCACATATCATGCTCCATGCGGGCTGCCATGTTGGGCGCCACGTCATGCTCCATGTAGGTTATGAAGTTGACAAGTCTAACTTCTTCTTTTCCAAAATTAGACATCTCTACGCTTGTTTGGGCCGCCACTTGCTCCACTAGCCCATTGAGTGCTTCAACCATTCTCTTTGCTATAGCTCTTATGATTAGACCGCTTGTTACTTGAAATGGATCCATCATTTGAGCTTGTACAACCGGATCCTCATTAAGCACCGTCATGTTGTAGTGCCTCATTTTCTCTTGACATCATTTTCATTGCATGTTCATATACCTATGCTTGGTGCTTGAGACGCTCTATAGCTCTCTAAAGTGCATTATTTTCATTAGTCAACTCGAACATTTAAGTCCTCTGATCTTCCATTATTATCTCCATGCTATTGATAATCTTCATTTGCGGATGTATTTTGCGCTTCTGGCTTATGTAAAAGAATATTCTTTTCTATGATGTTATTCTCCAAATATCTTGTTCGTTTTTTCAATTAAGCAATTCTAACTTTACGAGCATTGATTAAGACTTGTGAGTTTTTAAGTTCTCTTTTAACTCTTTTGACATCTTCAATTTTTCCTCGAACCTATCTATCTAGCTCAAAATTTTCCCTTTTAAGCTTGCATTTTTCTTCCAATAGTACCCTGAAACTCCCAGTTCAAGCTCTAGACACTCATTGGCTATGTTCAATTGTTGTTTCAACTCTTCATTTTTTGGTAAGAGAAATAACTCTTTTTTTCTCCCATTTTTGGCAATCTTTTTCATACTGTTCTTGCTTAGATCTCTCACATTTTTCTTGAATGATCCCCATATACTTTGAGAGATTGATGGTAAAACTTTTAACCTGACACTCATGCCAAATTTCATAATTTGAGGGGACATTTACACTATTCTTCCCATTTTGTATCCTCCTTATCATCCTCCATGCAGCAACACGTTGACCCGAGAGTATATTATTGTGTGGAGCCACCATGGTGGTAGACCCTAAGAGTATATTTTTTCCATGCAGCAACACGAAAACACCCTAAAGCACCTTAATGTTGCTCCGTTTGCTTAGACTTTACTACCAGGTCATTTATGTAATCTTCAACATAGTCATGAATCACGTCATGAAAAATGGCCATCATTGAATGTTGATACATAGCTTTGGCATTCTTTAATCCAAAAGGCATTTCAACATAGTAAAAGTTCCATAACGATGTTCTAAAGGTCATTTTCTCACCGTCCTCCGTTGCCATCTTAATTAGATTATATCCGTTAAATCCATCCTTGAATGAAAGCATCTTATGTTATGTCGTAGCGTCTACCAGAGCATCCACATTGGGCAAAGGAAAATCATTCTTGCAACATGCTTTTTTCAAATCCCTGAAATTGAAGCAGCAGCGGATTGAACCTTTCCACCTAAATCTGGAGTTCAATTTTAGGACAAAAATTTCACAGTGGTAGTTTAATTGGCTTATGAATTTAAACTATCCTCAGTCTATGTGTTACCAAAGTGGGATTCAACCCTGGCATATCAGGAGAAGACCATGTAATACATCTTCAGACTCTCTTAGAAACCTTAACAAGGCTTCTCTTTATTCATTTGTTAAAATCTTAGCCAAGAATATTGGCTTGTTGATAGTTCCATCTCCAATGTGGACTTCTTCCAACTCGTCTTGTGGGATGCTTAGCCGATGATTAATCTGGCGATTCATTATCATTACATATACACAATTCGTCATGTAATCTTGCAAATGCTTCATCCATCGTATCATTTTCGCTTCCTTTTCATCACTAGAGGGATCACCATCATAAGTGATATGATATATTCCCGTTTGATAGTTTAACACGGTTAACTAGCATCGTCCCTGCTTTCACAACTATCTTGTGTTGACTTTTTTTATTTTGATAAATTGGTTTATGTGATTTTTCTTGGCGCTGTCATCCCTACTATTTTCGTGGGTGGTTAGCTCAAGAGTATAAAAGAAATTCTTGACACGACAGTCGATGTTGGTAATTGTAATCGTACCCTTCTCATTCTATCTTATTTTGGCAAGCGATGGTTAGTTCAAGAGTATCAAAGAAATTATTGCAAAGCCTTGGGTTCAATAGAGATTCTAAGAATATGTCACTCCCCACATGTGTATTTTCTTCATTATTATCTTATTTTATCATTGTTATATAAGAAGATGAGGCGCCACCATATTCACTAGTTATGTTTATGTTTGCATGCTACGGAAAGAGTTATTCCTCAACAGGAGCTATGTTTTCCATTATAGTTTCTCCTCTCTTAAATTTCTCATCAAAGATCTTCAGAGATTTGAGTTTTCTTTCGTGAGTATATCAAAATCGATTATTAATTTGACAAAATTGACTTTGGGATGAATGAGAAATTATCTCCTAAAGTGAGCTAAATGACAATGGAAAAATAGGTGAGAATTGTATAAATCCTACATTGGAAAGGGAGAAAAGGTTATAATGGTATATATAGATATGATTGTATCAAATGTGGTAACTTAATAAGTATAAAGGTTCTCTCTATATGGGCTATTTTTTACTCCAGATTTATTTTTTATTTTCAAAAGAAGCCCAAATGTCATATGATATGGAATATTCTTAGTAAATAAATATCCAAAACATTTTTTATTTTTGCAAATGATGAGAAAATTGTTTTTTGGCCCTTTAATGGGTTAAATGGCCTTAAATGGTGGCTCCTCCCATGACTAGTATAAAATGAGGTCTTTCCCTCCTCATTTTTCGCACCAAGAAAGCAATAACTCTCTTCCTTCTGTCTCTCTACGATTTTGGGTTGGTTTTCTTCAAGTTTCTTGGTTCGGTTTTCGGTTGGATCCTGGTTTGATTTTTGTCTTGGTCTGGTTCAGTTTATTTCTGGTTTGATTTATTTTCGGTTCTGTCTATGGTTTGATTTTTCGGTCCAAGTCTTGATTTTAAGCCGTTATTCTGGTGGTAGAATTTTGACAAGTCAGTTCAATCAAGGTAATGAAGTCAGGTGCTCTTCAACTGCCTCCAACCATTTTATCTTGGAAAACAGACGTTATTATCAACCTTAGTACCACAAGTGAGGGGGCGTAGCTATTTTAAGGAAACTGTGAAAAGATGACTCGGTTTGATCTCTTCATATATTATGTTATGCTTATTTTACATTGGTAATTACTTTATCTTCATTTCGTAATTGAGGTATTTGCGTTACTATTCATAATTATATTATTTACTTACCATAATTGATGTACTTATAGAATTATTGTATTACCATTATTTCCATTTAATCTTATAATACAATTCACTATTTTCAACAATAATTACGTTGTGCGTTTCCATCTAGTTCTAGTTTTTGGATAAAATTTATAACTCCTGGTTTCTGAAGGATAAGTTAAATTTGTTCCGAAAATTTGGCTGGTGCTCGCAAGCACATGAGTACATCGATCTACTGCACATTAAACTTACATATTTTGGTGAATTACTTGTCTCTAATGCTTGTAAGTATTATTCATTCTTCAAAGTGTCTGCGGTAGTCATAGTTGATATTGATACATGCATATTTTCTCACCAGTGTTTAGATCTCTTGTACGAAAAATTATTCTGTTGATGTTTAGTCATAGACTTTGAGTAGTAAAATACCCGTGCTGCATGGGAATGAGTATCATTAAACTTTGAATTATATAACATCATAATTATTTAATAAAATTTATAGAATGTGCTATATGATTATGACTATATTAAAACTATGTTACTGGAAAGTTAAAAATAAGAGACCAAACCACTGGAGACTATTTTTTCTAATACTTGTCGACAACTATGTGCTTTGTTTAGTAAGTTCAAATATAATTAGAAAAGAGTTGATATAAAAGGATTGATAATATATGCATATGTTTATAAATTGATTAATTTAATTCTGCGTAAGTTTGTTAAACCTTCTCATTTCTTTATTTTGTTTGCAAAAGAGGATGAAAATAAAAACTCTCTTTATCAAAGCAAAATAAATATAAACAAAGCATTTATAGGGAAAAAACAAATTTTATCAATGCATAAACAATAATTTCTAATAAGAGTATCCTTATGCAAGAAATCCTTTTAATAATAAACTAATGATTAACTTTATAGTATCAAATTATGATAAGAACTAAGATTTAAAATGGAAGGATATACCTCTTTTATAGTTTAAAGGGACCTATTTGTTTTTCAACCTGAAATAAAACACACATAATCATTAGTAATAAAATTGAGAAACAATAAAAAATCTGAAGATAAAGAAGAATTGCTTTGTTTGGGTTCATGGAAATTAGGGGGGAAAACTAAGAAAATGGAAGAAAAGTAAAGAGAAAAAAATAAAGAAAATGAAAGAAGATTACTTTAAATCTATATCTTAAGACAAACTTTCTTTCCATATCTCAGTAGAACTAAATAATAAAAATAAATTCCTTACATTTTTTCCTTTCCTCATAAGCTAAATAAAAAGTTGTGAACGAAAAGACTAAAGAAGAAGAAATTGAAATGTTTATAATGTAGCTGAATTAGCGAATGCGCCCATAAATGTATGAATAGGATTTGGAGGACGTGTGATGTTAAAAAGGGCCTAGCATGGAACTAATTAAGGTAAATGAACCATCGTACCTGTAGAGCAAAGAAAATAGAAGGCGAAAAGAAAATTAATGGGAAGCCGGATGATTTATGTTAATCAGGAAGGTAACTTAAACTGGTTTTAGAGTGTTTTTCAATTTATCCCCGCATTAATGGTCAATTTTAGATTGATTTATTAGAGGGAGAGAATGAATCTGATCATACCTATATAATTTATTAAATATATATTTAATTCTTTGAAAGGATGACATAAGATTTCTGGAAATTAATTAAGGACAATGTTGTCCAAAATAGTTTCCAACATTCATTAACAAAAATATTATAACGTAAGTTTAATATGAACGCTTGACATAATTATAGATGTATAAACCTAACTTTATATATTATATATATAAGATTACATTACACAGAAAATGGAGAGAAAGCTTAAAAAAGGAAAATAGAGAGATGTTGATGTCATGGTACATAGGCTATGACTTGAGAGATTTAATTTAATTGCGACGCAATTGGCTTGCTTAATTTCAAACGTAAAAAAGATGAGATGAAGTGTCCTCTTCTATGTGTAGGCTTTGTGAAGTTAAAATGAATTTGTTCAACTTTAATTAATTTGAAGTTATTTATAAAAAGGGAAAATGCATTTTCTAACTAAGAATGTTTTTAAATTAGATTAATCAGAGATTCAAAAAGTTAAAAATAAAACATGTTGTACAAAAAGTTTAAAAGTCTCACTATTTGTACACTTGTTTTTAGTAAATTAACGATAATCCATTAATCATAAAGTTATATAAATTAAATAAATATTTCTTTTAATTAATCATTAAAGCAAGAGAAGACTAAAAGACATGGGCATATATCAGTTTTTATATGAAATTCAAAAGGCTTTCATATTTTAATTATACAAATTTGATATTTGCATATAAATAACTGATATACATGTTTAAAGGATTAATTATAACATGGAATTTTGGTTATTATTATTTAATTACATAATTTCTTATTCATTAGAAAATAATGAGTTTCTTATACCAATTAAATAATGTTGAATGTATTGACATTATAAATTACTAATTTTATCATATAATCCTTTAGTATAAAACATGAAATTCAAAGGATTACTAATTTTACTTCATAATTTTTGAAATTATTTTCAACATGGAATTAATAATAGTTTTAATTTCACAATAAATATTTAAATTTTTTGTTGTGTAGCGAGTAAATTGATAATAATCATTTGTTGAAATCATAAAAATTTATAAACTATGCATTAATTACAATTAATAGTTTTATATCTTTATAAATAGTGAGTCACGTTGTCAAAAGTGACGTTTCAAGATTGGACATGTGGCGCCTAAATACACCCACGTGGTGTCTATGTGGTTTAACGATAAGCTTCACATGATTTATAACTACACATACTTATAAGGGATGCCCCTATACTTATAAAGGCGGCGATCCCAATTATATCACATTATGTATTAAAAGTGTGCTGTTTGTCTTCGAACTTAGTGACAAAAGTTCGAGGGCCCTTCCTTGCTTGGAAAAAATCTGGGGCCTGTGGTCCGATAGGATTAGGATAAGGTTACGCTACACCAAGAGAGTAAGAACTACATGAAGGGCGTGGCCTCCTTAAGCATCTTGGATGTGCCCCTTCTGATAGAGAAGGGTAAAATGAGACATAATACACGACCTATCAGTCTAGGGACGCCTGTGCCCGTCCGCCGTTGGAAATGCCCGACGACAAGCCGAGCAGTGCACCCGTCGCCGAGTGGTGGCCCCGATGACGCGTAAAGGAGCTTGACCCGCCGTCGGGGGATGCCCAAGGTGGGTTGAGGAGTTGACCCGCCGTAGGGGGACCCCCATGAGGGTGGTGGAGTCTTTGACCCATCACGGGGGGGGGGGGGGGGNGGGGGTGCCTCATGGCGGGTGGTCCGTGTCGCACTTCCTGTAGTCACCGTGCATCCATCTTGGGGAGGCCCGACGACAGCTAGTGTCCTGTGGGGTCCTCATTGTAGTATGAGCTTAACACCTACAAGTTTGTAATCCCGCTACTCAATACCACAAAGACACGACTAGTTGCGAGTATGAAAGATGATCACGTGAGTCGAATCCTACACCATTTTGAGGATGTGGCACGGTGTCGCATTTTTAGCGTATGACAACATTTTAGGCGTGGTCACGTGATTGACATGCGGTTGTAAAGGACACGCATGTGGTCACCTTCCGAGTTTCTCACCTACTTTTAGAGCCTTAAAGGCATTTGTCACATTCTGACGGCCGCCTAATGTTGCTTGTGCTTCATCTTTCGACCACCAACTCCCATGTTCCCAAGCATACTTGGCATAAACTAGATCACTCATACACACATCACCCTAAACCTTTAAACATTTTGGTTACTCTACTATGGATTGATCTGTCTACCATCTTCTTCTTTCTTCGAGTATGGCTGGACATAGTCGTATCACAAGAGCTTCTTCTCATTTGGAAGGAGAGAATGTTAACCCAACTATTAAGGACCATGACATGGGAGATGCTACTTCTAGAGAGAGAATCAACCTACCCATTGTTACCGCTGCTATAATGATGACGACTTAGCAGACTAACGCCATTAGAGAGCTCCATGCCTCTAACACTGAGATTCATACCCTTCTGAGTACGCTGATCGCTTTCCTCACATGTGCCTAGAACCCTCATCCACTACCGTCTATTGTTCATATAGTTCTTCCTCACCCAGCGAACAAGACTGACGCCGCTAGACATATTCCTTCTATAAATCTTATGGGATCATCCGAGTTAGGAACGGTAAATAGTGACCAATATGTGGGTCACTCAAGTAACCCCGCTAATGTTATCATTCCCCCAACAGCATTCCATGTAGCCTTCGCACGTCCCGCGCTGGGACATGACATCACAGTTGATGGCACTGACACATGCCCTTTTGTTATCAAGGAGACACTATAGAAGATGTTGGAGATGGAGCGCATCAAAGCCTCTATGAGCGAGATGATAGTGGACTTTCGTCCCCCTTACCCATGCGAGCTAGCCATGAAGTCATATCCATCTGATTATGTACCCCCAAAGTTCCATAAGTACAGTGGGAATGAAAAATGTGCTAGAGAGCACGCCGTACGTTTCATTGATGACTTGGGCCCACATGGATGTGATGAGTCCATGAGGTTGAGGGAGTTTTCAAAGTCGCTGACCGAGCGAGCCTACACATCGTACATCAATCTGGCGTCGAGATCAGTTTTAACATGGTCGCATATGGTTTCTGCCTTCATGACAAAGTTTTTTGTATCTGAGGAAAAGATGAGCATTCTCGAGTTGGGGCGTGAGGGTCAAAAGAAAGATGAGAACCTGATGACTTACATCAGGCGGTTCAAAGACAAAGCACTGGATTGCCAGGAAGAGTGGAAGGAGGGAGAGTTGGTGAAGATTTACATTTGTGGAATGTTGAATGAGTATAAAGCGCATTTGGAGAACCTCAACATCTCCACTTTTACACGCCTCCATGTAGCTGCTCAACGCACCAACGCTTTGGTGTCCAGGCCAGAGGTTGCAAAGCAGAGTGAGCACAGGTTACTTGCATGGAAGCCTACAAGATTCACGTTGCATGTAGCCATGACACAACCCCAAGGACGAGGTGCAAAATGGGACAGAAGCAAAAGGGATGATCCCCCACATTTCCCCTACTCCATGGATAAGGTGGAAGTGGTGTAGGATGTCTGGGTTAAGGATAAGGTCGTGCGAAGACCTTGGGTGGAAAACTTGCCCACCATAGAAGAAATAGAATCACCCCGATATTACCGCTTCCACCATACACCACTCATGCGACCAAAGATTATAAAACTTTGAGACGAATTTTCCATGACAAGCTCTAAAAGGGGGAGAGCATTAGCGTGGACATAAAAGTCATAGGGAACTAGCCTTTGCCCCACATGCTACGTGACCAGCTGGACTAGAAGAGGCGGTAAGCTGCAGCAGATGGAAAAAAAGACACAAAAAAACAAGAAGAAAGCAAAAAAAGAAGAAGCAGATATATATTATACACAAAAAAGATAACATTACACGCCTTCCCCACTTTAGGGAAGACGTCTAATGGCAATGGGGAAAGCGTGTAATGGCCTGACCTTCACCAAAACAGGGAAGGCGTGTAAGGGCCTTCCCCACTTGGGAAGGCGTGTTAAGACCTTCCCACTTTGGGTGGGGAAGGTTTCTAACAATAAAAAAATGGTTAGATGTAATGGTGTGTTGAACAAAGCGAGCTCGAAACTTACACTATCAAGGTGTGACGACGTGAAATTAAAGGCGATTTTATTAATGAAGCCCAATGAAGGCGGGTATATCAAGTACAAAGGCAATGATGTGTTGTAAGGAAGGACCACATGAGGCCACCTCCATGGCTGATGGTAGACACTACCGATGAGATGACCCTCAAACGCTTCAAGTCGTATCTACGACGTTCAACTTCAAGTGCATAAAAAACTATCATGTTTAGCATTGTAACTTTTACTTCAACTTTTGTGATTATCAAAATAGCCCAAAAACTTATAACAGGTCCATCATCCTAAAATGAAATCAAGACGTTTTAGCAAAACTTGTTCCTGAAAAACGTGTAAGACATTTCAGCAAAGTTAGCTCCTAGAACGCATTTAAGACGTTTCAACAAAGGTTGCTCTTGAAATGCGTTTAAGAGGTTTCGAAAAATGTTGTTCTTGAAATGCATTTAAGACGTTTCAGCAAAGTTAGTTCCTAGAACGCATTTAAGACGTTTCAGTAAAGATTATTCTTGAAACACGTTTAAGATGTTTCGACAAAAATTGTTCATGGAACGCACTTAAGACATTTTAGCAGAGTTTGTTCCTAAACTGCACTTAAGCCATTTTCAGCAAAGCTTGTTCCTGGAATGCTTTTGAGACATTTAAGCAGATTATGTCCCTGGGATGCATTTAAGATGTTTCAGTAAAGTTTGTTCCTGAAATGCAATAAAAACATTTCAGTAAAGGTGATTGGGCGGAACTTAGCCGTTGTTGCAAATCCCTTTAAAGCGAAACTTGGCCGCCATAACGTTTTGAAATACATTAGTTGTTTTAACTGCTTACTTCACTTGTTACCACAGAATAGGATCGTTGTCGTGTAGAATAAATCTAACTTAGAGATTTATTATGAATATGCTCATGTTAAAAGTCATATGTAAGAGCGACATATGTGCGAAGTAGGGATGCATGATAATGGTTCAAAGTAGGGACGAATTAGCATGTCTGATGAAAATTCAAACTATGAATTGATGCATGATAAAATCTGAAGTATAGATGGGTATATAACCATTTAAGCATGACGGTTACGAATAGTCTAATATGCACGCGTCTCTTTAGGAAACTTGATTATATTTTTATATATGTGTGCGCCTTCTTAGGCAGTATCATGGAGGTTCCTACGTGCATGTAATTTCATAAGTCAAATCATCTATGGACGACACTCTAGCATGTGCACCTGCCGCCAGGCCATTTCTTGATGAACTTCGCCCTGGTTGGTTATCTCAATATCATAAAGCCCTAGTATGTTTGTTCATGATTCTAATTAATTATCTCTAATAGTGATTATGAACACATCATTGAGCTGCATCTGTCATATACAAGCATGATATAGGTATAAAAAATATACTGACTGACTTTATTCACTTGTCATGGTACTTTGGTATTTAGCCACAAAATATGAACATGAAAATGATGCATATATTACCATGTATATTCACTCGTCATGATACTTTGATATGTGTGCTAACATTGAATTTGGGGTTGTGCATCGCTGCCACGTGTATTTTTTCAGACTATTCGTTTCGTTGAAAATACCTCCAGGTTGATATTTTTTTGGAAAATGTAGGTATTTCTTTGAATGTCCTTTACTTCAACAAGGTAAGAAATAGAACAACTGAAATTAATATATGTATATATAACAGTAATGAACAGTATTATCTCCACCACATTTGACTCTGATATCAAAGGTTCAGAATCAACAGTAATTTATAGAGGGGGTATTAAAGAAGCAAGAAGATAAACAATTAAAACTGTATTAACAAACAGTAAAACAAAAGCTGTATTGAGGTGCAAGATTCAAAACTTACACAAACAAGTTTATTGCCAACAATAAATTAGTGCTCCCGCACACTAATTTATGTTGAAGAAAAAAGAAGAAAGTATTTACAAAAGAGGAGAAGAAGAAAGCTTTGTTTCATAAAATATATTTTAGCTCTCAAATAGTTAAGAGTTGTAAAATGAGTTCTGATGAACAAATGGGAGATGACGACCTATTTGTAGCCAAGGAAAGTGGAGTTCACCGGGAACCCATCACTTACCTGAACTATTCTATTCTACAAAAGTAAAAACATTTTACATGCCTACTTTTGACTAAGAATAGTAAAAAGCATAAATAGTTGCCTAATTATTCAACAACTAATACAATGATTACAAAATGAAAAATTACAAATAATCTTGATAATTAAAATCTTGATCTTCGTGTCTTGACCGTTGCTTTATTCTTGGTGGAGATATTGTTATCGATCCTTGCTATTTGTTATCTTGGACTTTAGTTCATGGGGAAGTCATTTCTATTGCTTGTCCTTGAAGACTATTATGGCCTTTACATTATGCTCTGGTATCATAATATTTCTTCAAAATTTTCTTATCCATTTTTATTTATCGTTGACAATGACTGTCTGTTGGAATGTCATCAAGGTATTTCTTCATATTTATTGATCCTTTTGATGTTGACATTTTGTCAAAGGAAACTTAATTTTCTTTATTCACCATTACTGAGATTGACATTATCAAGTGGGTCCTCCAATTGTTGAAGGGTGGTGTCTTTGGATGATTGGCCTTTCTAGATTTTTTATTTAATCATGTGGTTTAACTCTTCTTTAGAACCAGTATTATCTTGAATGAGGAGAAGCAATTTTTGCATTAACTCCTACTTTAATTTGGACTTTGGTTTTGTAGATTTTGATATACCCTTCGGGGGGGGGGGGGGGGNGGGGGGGGGGGGGGGTGGATTAAAGTGTGGGTGGATTTGGACTGGGTCAATGGGCTTATTTATTTTTAATGAAGCCTGAGTATACGGATTTTTTGTCAATCTGCATTATGGATGGTTGTCGGCAAAATCATGATTAAAGGAGGTCTTGATTTTTTAGGGTATCAAACTTGTCCCAACATTTAATGAGATATTGTCTAGTTAGGATTCCATCTTCAACTGAGTATTGTCATTTTAAATCCAGGGTATTTTAAATTTTCTTGTAAAATGAAGTATTTCGGGAAAGTAAACCTCAATCGGTGAGGGTTCGTAAACTTTCAAAAATAAATTGAAACATTGTTGTAAATTAATTGGAAAAAGTTCTAAGGTAAGACCATGAATGGACCCCAATTTTAAGAACCAGTTTGAAAAATCAAATCTGGAATTGTTATCAAAAGTTAAAAACCAAAGGTGAGAAAAATCACTATTCTGATGCAGGAAAATCTTGTGTCATGCATTAATATAGTCAAAATAATTGCATTGGTATTTATTCAAAAGTACTTTAAACTTGAATGATGGATTTTCCATTCTTCCATAGTTATGATCCAGAGGACAGAGAAAGAATGATAAATGATTCTTTCTTCAGAATTTTTAATTGCTAGTTTTTATGGATTCTGTTTCTAAGAGAATGTCTCTGTAAAAACTGAGATTTTTATTATTATGTCCACGAACATAATGAAATTTTGGGATGAAATGGGCTTTGACAATTTGAGCAGGATCCTTCAAATGAGTGAATGAATGCTTAATATGAAAGAGATTTTTGCTGGCCATTTTTTGAAAATCAAATGATGATTTCTCGTATTTTGAAAGTGATTGGGTATCAAAGGATATTGAGAATTGGTCAACTTGGTTGACTATGGTTGATTGGTGATTGGATCTAATGAACCCAAGTATTGTTGATTGAGCTTGGTTTGGAGTAGAAGACTCCTCATTGATTTGAGCCTTTAGGGCCAATTGTAGAGTCAAAGACTCCTCTATTATTGACCCATTTATTATTTTCACATGTTTTCTGAATGCGATACTGATTCTTTTAGTTAAGGATTTCACTGCATGCCTTTGACCTTTTTGAAGTTCGTCAAGCATGATGAAGAAGGTACCTTTCAGTATAAAAAATTCTTTGATTGATTTATTTGGAAATTCAATTTTAAATATTACTGGTCTCAAAAGGTTCACAGTTAAAATTTCTCTGTTATCATGACATATTTCATTATCTTTGTAAAAACCTATTTTCCACCCTTTTCATACCATTAAATTAATGCTACGTTGAAGTCATGCTTCAACCTAACATTTCTAAAGTTTATTCAATTCATCAATCCAGTAATTTCTGGGATATTCAAAACTATTATGACCATAATTAATGAATGTGGATTTTAAACAAAAAGCGGCTGCCCTGCAGTTGAGCTTCTTAATTTTAAAAGAATTTTGATTGAGTATTATGAGTTCTATCTTTCAATATTCTAGTAGGTTAGAATTCTCAAATTCCTCCATTGTAGAATCTTGAAATGAGTCCCTACATAAATTTATAAGAAATACAGTCAGGAATTGGATTATTAACAAGTTAAATATTGAAATTAAAAGTACTGAGAATAGGCTGTTACCTGGCAAGAATTTGTTTAGAAGTAATATTTTTCTATCCAAAACACATTTCGTAGATTTGTAGTCAATTTTTAAAAGTCATCTTTGAATCAAAGCAAATTGTATGATTTGATTAATGAAATAATAAATTTCAAGTCCTGAAAATATTTTCTTAAATTGAAACAGTTTGGTTTTATTTACAGAGATAACTAAACTATTTTATTTTATTATCCTGACAAACAATTTAAAATAGTTGTGGTATTGTTTAACACATTCACAATTGTAAACAATCAAGAAACATAACCAGTATTGGTTAATAAGAATGCAATCGATCGAGAAATCATTAAATTGATTAAAGAGTTGAGTCATTATGTTCTGGAATTTACTTGGAGCAAATCTAAGATTAAATGATATTATTTTCCATTTATCATGATCAAATATAATCTTCTATTTATCGGTATTATTTATCTGGTCCTGCCAACATTCAGATTTTATGCTAAACTTAGAGGATACATCAACATTTTTAAGTCTGTTGATTAAATCCCTTATGTTTGATATTGAATATTTTATCCATTCCAAAACATCTTTAAGGGGCATTGGATCAATTACTTAACGAGAAACTCTTTGTTCAATGATTTTAGCATGCTCTTTAATTTTATCTTGTAGAAAATATAATTGTTTTCTTTTACAAGATATTAACTTTCTGGACTTAAAAATAGAATTTTGTTTCAAAGTCTTCAATTTCTCATTGTGAGAAAAAAAGAAATTTGAATTTTTAGGTTCTTCCAAAAGATAATTAATTATCCCATCACACTCTGTGGTAAAAGGATACAATAGAGAAATGAATGGTAAACCTCAAATCATTTTGTCAGTAATATTTTTTACTAAGACAAACGATGTTTTAAAAACATATATTGTTTTGGTAAATATGAATTTTGAGTATTTCATAATTGATGTGCATACGAGTACCATTGAAAGAGGACCAAGGTTCTTATGTTTTCTTGAAGTACTTGGTTAGAACTAGTCCTTCTTGCATACAATTTAAATCTGCTCCTGAATCAACGAGAGCCATTATCGTGAAATCAAAATCTTGAATAATTATTCTGACTATTATATGTCATTTTATTAATTTTGATATGATTAAGTATTTGAATGAAGTTATCATTACCTTGACTATTAATAATAGAAAAGTTTTGATCAAAACTTTTATTCTTATGTTGGTGGTAATTTTTCCTATAAGACTTCTGATACCTTTTAGGGCTTTAGTGAGATTTTTTCCTATTTTTCGGAGAAGGGGCAATAAAAGGTAAGTCATATTGCGTACAAAAATTACCTACTTCATTTTTAGGAGTTTTATTTTATTTTTTTAATTTATTTATCGATTTTCATATCAACACATTTTTAATCCTTCCTTTTGTACATAGTAATTATTGTTCCATAGGTTAGACTATCAAAATCTATATCACCTAGGTCATTACTAATGGCTATTCTTATTTTTTGTGCAAATAGATTGAGTAATCCATTAATAAATATGTTTATCCAAAATGGTTGATTACTATCATCCATTGACTTAACTCTGGATAAAAATAGTTTTTAATACCAATTAAAATCACTTAAGGTTGGATACGCGAAGTAATATTACTTGGCGTACCAATGAAATGTTCAATTATTGTATAAAAGAGTGTATTAATTTCATCAGGTATTGTTTCATGATTTTCTCCAATAATTAGGTTTCTTTCAGCATCAATCTTTACTGCTGAAAGAATGACAATTTTAAATTTTTATGTGAGATGTTTTTCCCACTAGGAATGGAGCATTACTGTGAATCCTGTGACTAGAAGATTTATTACTTCTTCATGAAGTAAATTGTGGGTGGTAATGTAACTATTATCTACCATTACCATTGTTGTAATTTATTGAAAACTTCCTGTTCAGAAAGACCATCAATATTCCATTCATATAATTTTTCTGCAGAAACAAAAAATTGATTAACAAGAGAAGATTCATTAATTTGAATGTCAGGCGGCATGTGTTTCTTATGCCATTTTCTTTCTGATTTATTAATTTCTAAATTCTTAATTTTTTTTTAATATTGTTAATATTTTAAAATTCATTTATGGTAGATGATTCATAAGTTGATTCTGAAATATGTTTTTCTGAATCTGAATTATCGCCTTGGTTAATTACTTTAAATTTTTAAAATATTTCACCAATTTTTTCAGGCTTAGTTTCAAATTTTGAACTACTAACTTGATTAAGAATTGTGGCTCTGCCTTTAAGACTTAAATTTTTAATTTTTAAATTTGTTAATTCTTATTCTAATTGTTGAATCTTAAGATCTTGATCATTATTAATTGACGATCCAAAAAATCAATTCCTAGAAGTACTAGATTGGCTATACTCCCTAATTTGAGACTAGAACTATGAAAGTTAATTTTAACAGTACCATCCATATACTTCTGGATGTAATCTATATCTTCAATTGATCTTTGAATTGGAGTAGGTTGACACTCATTAGTTAAAAGTCAATTTGAAGGTAAATTAATATCAGACCCCCTAATTATTTTAGAAACTCTAATATTAGCCTTATTTTGACTAGATTGGATCAATAGGGTTTGATTCTTTGGACACCTATTTATAACTAAAAAATTCATATTTGTTTTGGTAACTTTGTAATGAATTCTAAAGATTAAAGTTAGGGTTTAGGTGCCTTCTAAAACTTGATAACCACTAGTTTTAAGATTCAAAGTTAAAGATTTTAAAATATGGAGATATGCTAAACGAACAAACAGATCTGGGAAACAATCAAAATGGATTTGACCATTACAGAGTGAGGATTCAATTAATCCTAAGATACTATCATTAAAATTTTTAAATCTTACATCTTGCAAGGCTAGTTAGACAAAGGTATTTAGACCTCTTCTAGTGGTTTCACTCCAATTTGGACGAAACCAAAATGAAAGAAATTATATCGTTCTTGACTATGATGCTTTATTGCATTAGAGGAAAGTAATTGGCATTGCTCTTTCGCAAGAGCATATATTTTATCAATTATTTTTACATGATGCTGAGGCTTGAAGGAAGCAACAGACCATGTTGATTTATAAATATTTTTATTGCAGATTTTAGGTATATTCCATACCCTATGATCTGCTTGATCATTTATAATTCATTATGTTCATAATTTATTATGTCAGGCATTAGGGTTATGGTGGACCTATTACTACTAGAAGAATTACTTCTAAATAATCTACTCATGGCTCAACTAACTAAATTATTCTTATTATTGAGAATTTCATCATGTATTTTTTGTTACTACATTTGTGGTGACTTCTACAACCTCCTATTAGGCTTTACTCTTCTCCCTTTTGCCTCTACAACCACCCTACCCTCAGAATTTACATATCTAAGTGGTCTTACCTAGGTCCCTGAAGCTAACAAATTAGAAGCTGATACGTCATTCTCTGATAAACAGATAGATTATATAAAAAATAATACAAATAAATAATCAATTGTAAGAATAACCAACCACTTAGGTGAAGAGTGAGATTAATTATAAGAAATTATTCAAAGAAGCAAATAAGTAACAATAATATCGGTAACCAGCCATAATAGGCGGTGAACAGATTAATTGTGCAGAAATTTAGTCATTTTTATTTTAACAAATAAGTAACAATAATATCAGTAACCAGCCATAATAGGCGGTGAACAAATTAATTATGTAGAAATTAAATTAGAAATAGGAATGAACATTATTATCCCCACCAGGTTTGACTTTGATACCAAAAAGTGAAGAATCAACAGTAATTGAGAGATGGGGTATTAAGATGCAAGGAGATAAATAGTAAAAACTGTATTAACAAACAGTAATTACAAAAGCTATACTAAGGTGCAAGATTCAAAACAAACACAAACAGTTTTATTGGCAACGATTAATTAGTGCTCCCGCTCACTAATTAATGTTGAGGGAGGAAGAAAGCTTTGCTTCATAAAATAGGTTTTAGCTCTCAAATAGTTAAGAGTGATAAAACGAGTTCTGATCAACAAATGAGAGATGACTACCTATTTATAGCCAATGAAAGTGGAGTTCAAAGGGAATGGATGTGCCACCTTCTGATTGAGAAGGGTAAAAGGAAACACAATACACACCTATCAATCTAAGTACGAGTGTATCCGTTCGTCATCGGGAATGCCTGATGGCAAGCCGAGCAGTGCACCCGTCGCCGACAGGTGGCCTCGGAGACGCGTAAAGGAGCTTGACCCATTGTCGGGGATGCCCACGTCCGGTTGAAGAGTTGACTCGCCATAGGGGGACCCCACAGTAGTAGTGAAGCCGTGACCCGCCGTGGGGGGACACCACGGCGTGATAATTGACCCGTGACCCATCATGGCGGGGGATGACCACAACGGGTTGAGAAGTTGACATGCTGTCGGGGGACCCCCACGGCGGGTAGTGAAGTCGTGACTGGCCGTGGGGGTGGACCTTGTCGCACTGCCTGTAGTCACCGTGCATTCATCTCGGGGAGGCTCGTTGACAGGTGGTGTCCTACGGGGTTCTCACTACAGTATGAGCCTAACACCTGCAAGTTTGTTATCCGGCTACTTGATGCCACAAAGACACGACTAGTTACGAGTATAAAAGGTGATAACGTGAATCGAATCCTACTTCGTTTTGAGGATGTGGCATGGTGTCACAATTTTAGTGTGTGACCATATTTTAGACGTTATCACGTGATTGACATGCGGTTGTAAAGGACATGCATATGGTTCCTACTCGACCCAATCTATAAAAATGGGTCTCTAACACCATTATGGGGGTAATCACTTCTCATCAATCCCGGGACCAAGACTGAGAATATTCTCTCCTCGAGTTTCTCACCCACATTTAAAGTCTTAAAAGCATTTGTCACCTTCTGACGACTACCTAAGGTTGCTTGTGTTTTACCTTTTAACGGCAGCCTAAGGTTGCTTGTGTTTCTCACCCACCTTTAGAGTCTTAAAGGCATTTAATACACATCAATTTGATGATCATATGTTGACCAATCATGAACTCCTATGCATGTCTACTGGATCTTTTGATTTACTCGTTAAGGTATGTTTATTAATCAGGGTAGTGACTTTTATTTTGGAGATTCAGTGATGTGGATGGCTGGGGACATGATCTTATAAGATTTGGAATCTAAGATTTCCTAACGGACCGTATATTGGTTCTCTTAAGTGTTAATTCTAGAACTGAATGGTTATTGAGCTCAAATTTATAATAAGATTATAATTAGCCATTCACTAGTGGATTAATAGTACTTTAGGATCAATAGGTAATTAGAAGGGTAAAATGGTAATTTTGACTGCTTCTAATTTACGAACCAATAATTGGAGGATAAAACTACATGAAATGATTATGTCGGTGGACTACATGAGAATACTCTATAAATACATTTTATAATCTCTAAGAGTGTAATTTCATATTTATATTGGAGTAATAATGGAGTTAATAAATAAGAATATTTAATTAAAGAGTTTAGTTGATAATATGATTTATTTGAGCTTACGATTATAAGTCAATGGTCTCCAAGTAACCTCTATACTACGTTGTCTAGTGTGTGAATATTTCAGAACATGAGAAAAAGACCGACTTGCAAAATGAATTTTTATTCTGGGGCAAGTACATAAGTATGAGATATTTATGTGTGATTAATTAATTAAAAATTAGTTAATTAAATTATTTATATATTTAAATATAATCTTCAGAAATTATATATATCTAAATAATTATTAATTTTTTTAATTATCGATAAGTGAGAAAATATATAATTTGTGAAATTAGATAATTAAACTATTATTAGATAATAATTTAATCAACGAAATCTGTTATTTGTGAAATAATAGATAAATTAGTTGATATGGATAATAAGATATGTTAATTTTGAATTAACTGGTATTTAGATAACTATCTGATTAAAATAAATATTAAATTCCCAGTAATTGTCATGTGTTAATCATTGATAGGGTATCAGAAATTTACATGGAGTAATGTGGTGCCACGTGTCTTTACAGTAATGAGTGTGCAACATTGGAGTGCCACATGACATATACAGTGGTGCTGTGAGGAACAGTGCCGTAGTTGTGTTCAATTGTAATGGGTCCCACTGCAATTGATAATTTTACAATTAAATACTATTTCAGTTTATCCCTAAAAATCTGATACACCATTATCTAGAATATAAACAAATATTATTCTAATGGCCATGGTTGTTGAACGAAGAGGAGAAAATCAGTTGATTAGATCATCAGTTCGTCAATCAAGAGTTGAATAGAGAACATGATTGGTGTCAGAGAGATTTTTTTCTGTGATTAAACGTTAATCAATTGTCTAAAAGAATAATCATCACATTCTTTTAGATATTGTCTCACTAAAGTCCTTCTCAGTAAATCTCTAGATATCATGTGTTAAGAACATCTAGAGACAGAAAAAATGTCTTGTTATATTTTATGTGCCCACACACATCCTAGTGCATTGAAAATTGACTATGAAGATTTAACTTATAAATATATAATTAATCCTGACTTATTGAAAAAAGTGTTTTCAATAAAAGTTTTTATTTGGTTAATGTGGCTTTGCGCAAGTTTTGCTTATTAAAAGATTCGATTTTTATTAAAAGTTCAATTTTTTTAAGGCCACGCGACTCCACGCTTCTGCCACACACGCGTCGCGACGATCAACAAGTGGTATCAGAGCCCGGTTTTATATTTTTATATGTTAAATGTTGTGTGGGTTTTCTTGCATTTTTCATATAATATGAGATATGTATGATGATGGATAGGTATGTTTATGGAATGTACGAAAAATAGTAGATCGTTAATTATATGGTGATTATTGGGTTAGACAATATTTTAACTTTTCCTAGTCTTATGTAAGCCAAATTGAGGCCTACGAATTTTTTTGATTTTATTTTGAATATTATTGTAATTATTTCGAGCCCGAGATGACGAAGAACACACAAGACGAACGATAAAATTTACTGTTCACGTGAAAATACTATTCATCTATAAAAACATTGTCCATCCTCGAAAACACGGTTAGCACTTAAAGTTTACTATTCTGGTGGAGGTGAATAGTGCCGATGGTACTGTACTGGGGGTGAATAGTGGCTGCCCGGCGCGACTGCCGACAACCACTGTTGACCGCTTCTGCCACTGTTCACCGCTAAAAGTTTTTAACTTATAAATATATAATGGATCCTGACTGATTGGAAAATAGTTTTCAATAAAAGTCTTTATTTGGTTATCGTAGCGTTGCACAAGTTTTGTTTATTAAAAGATTCATTTTTATTAAAAGTTCAATTTTGTTAAGGTCACACGCCTCCACGCTTCTGCCGCGCACGCGTCGCAAAAATTAACAAGTGGTATCAGAGCCAGTGTAATATCTCGACCCTTCGTAAATGGGTATTTTTGTAAAATTGATTTAAAAGATAAAGTGATTTTAAAATTTAATTTTAAAAAGTGATTATTTGTAATTTTGGTAAAATAATTTTAGTTATATATGATTTAGTTTAAAATTGAATTTAAAAAGTGTTTTTTTTCTTATATCTCTCCTTTTATCTTTATCTAACTCACACCATATGCTTATGTATACCCTAGTTTTACCCTAGCCCTATTTTTATCCTTGATTAGGCAATCTCATCCCTCAATTGTAACTCACTCACACTATATGCACATACACACTAAGCTAGCCCTAATCTAATATATATATTCTAAAAAATTCTTCTCCCCAGCTCTCTCCTCCCCCTCGCAGCCTTTCACCCCATGCAGCCACCTGCAGGCCAGCAATTCTTCTCATTTGTTGGTCTCTCTCTAATTGAATATGGGTAATCTTCTTCTCTTTCTTTCTTGATTTCTTTCTTTAATCTCTCTCTCTGTTTTTGTCTCTCTCTCTCTCTTGTCCTTGCTTTGTCTCCCTCTCTCTCTATTTTTGTCTCTGTTCTTTCGGTCTCTCTCTCTTTCATCTTCATCTCTGTTTCTTCCCCCTCTATTTTGTTTTCCATCTCTTATCTAATTTGCTTTCTTAATGGTTGCTCTCTTTCGGTCTTTCCCCTTCCCTCTTTCTCCTTCTGTTTCTCTCTCCTAATTTCTTTCTTCTTCTCGTCTTTCTCTGTCTTTTCTCTCTCCTTCTGTTTCCCTTTCTCTCGCCCTCTGTTTCTCGCTATCTCTGTCTCTCTCTGCTTCTCTCTACATCCCTCTCTCTCTTCCCCTCTCAGATTCCCTCACTATTTTTCTTCCCCTCTTTGTTTCTCTCTCCTTCTCATTTTCTCTCTCTATCTCTGTCTCCCTCAACTTCTCTCTACATCCCTCTCTTTCTTCCCCTCTCAGATTCCCTCACTATTTTCTTCCCCTCTTTATTTCTCTCCTTCTCATTTTCTCTCTCTCTCTCTCTCTTTCCCCCATTGTTTTCTCATGCTTTCTGTTCTGCAACTGGGTCTTGCACCCAATTGCTATGTTCTGAACCGGTTCATCACGAACCAAACTGGTTCAGTTTACTCGGACCGGCCTGAACCGGTCCATCAGATAAAATCAAACTGGACTGGTCCGAACCAGCCCGGTCTGAACCATTTGACCCGAAACTTTATCTTTTGACTCTAGACCCGATATATTATTTTCCGACCTCGTTCTAACCGTTTTGCACTATTTTAATTAAATCTATATTTTCTATGTTATGGTATTAAAAATGTGTTTATATTGTTTTATTTCAAAACAATTTAGTGATTACATTTTTTTTGGATTTCAGGTCATTAATTATTTAATTCATTCTTCCGCTTCAAGTAAGTGGGCTTATATAATGGTGTGACTCCTGTTGTTATAAATATATATGCTTTGAGTAAGTGGGCTTATATAATGGTGTGACTCTCGTTGTTATAAATGTATATGCTTTGAGTAAATGGGCTTATATAATGGTGTGACTCCCGTTGTTATAAATGTATATGCTTTGAGTAAGTGGGCTTATATAATGGTGTGACTCCCGTTGTTATAAATATATATGCTTTGAGTAAATGGGCTTATATAATGATGTGACTCCCGTTGTTATAAATGTATATGCTTTGAGTAAGTGGGCTTAAATAATGGTGTGACTCCCGTTGTTATAAATGTATATGCTTTGTGTAAGTGAATTTATATCATAATGTGACCCGTGTGTGGTAAATATATATGCTTGAGTAAGTGAAATTACATTGTAATGTGACCCACGTGTGATAAATGTAATATGTGTTATTCTCATCAGCTTTAATTGTCTATAAGCATGTTACGTTCATATATCTATTTGTGTAAATTGACTTATATAACGATGTGATTCTGATATTATAATCGTATCATGTATTCATTATCTGCTTAAACATTTTTTAATAATTATTATATTTGGTTAACACTTTGGTAATTGATTACTGTTCAGTTATTAATGTGATTATCATGAGATAAATCTCTGAGTATGAATGATTTTATATTAGTATATTATCATGTTTGATTGTGTTATATGTATCAGAATGCATTATATGTTTACTTTTTGTCATACGTTGGATTTTGCAAGTTATGAGGTTAATTCATTTAAGTGGTAATTAAGAAAAATATGAACTTAAGCATGACCTTTAGTTAACAAGAAATCAGGACTGTTCACGTTATGTTCTGTTAAACGAATGGGGTGTCATATGTTCAGGCTTTCGTCACACATAGGGTGTCATTTGTTAATTTTTTGGCCATTCATTGGGTGTCATCTGTAAATGTTGTCCGTCACTCATGAGGTGTCATCTGTTCACATTTTTGTCACCTATGAGTGTCATTTGTTCCATTGCGCAATGTGTGTCATCTGTTTCGTCGCCCAATTCGTCATGATGTGTTTCAGTTAACATGTGATCAGTTCTGATTAGGTTGTTAACTAGAGGATATGACAAGCCAATATATGATTAAGATTGTTAAATGATTCTGTTTGAGACACGTGTTATCTGCGTGCTATGTTAAGCCATGTCATGATCAAGTACATTACTTTATTTCACTTATGTTATATGTCAAGTTCAGTTATATTATGTCATGATTGCATTTATGACATGTGGATGCATGTTATTATGTGAGTTTGTTTATTGAGTATTTTAAAAAACTCATTCCCCCACAGTTATTTATGATGCAGGTGGTGATGCCGAGTCGCATGAGTGGAAGACTGCCATAACCAGTTAGATCATATGAATTTATGTTTTCGGTTTATGATTTGATTTAAGACTTAGGAAAACATTTTCTGTTAAACTTGGTTCTACGAATTATGATGAGTGAAAGTTTCATGGATTATGGATTTCAAGTTTTGACTTTATTTCAGAATTTAATTCAATTTTTGAGGTTTTATTAATTATTCATTTAAGACACTTTATCGCTTCCGCTATTTTATGATTAAGATTCTGATCATGGATGAGTTTAATGCTTTCGCTATTTAAGGTCAGGGGTTTTCCATCATGGGTAAATTAAGAAATCTCAATTTGTGAAATTTTCTCAAAATTAGAGTTTGTTTTGAATTGGAGATTTCAAAATTGTGAAATTACAAGTATGTTTAACCCTCAGGAATCGGAGCGTTACAGCCAGGTTCTTATATTTTTATATGTTAAATATTGTGTGGGTTTTCTTGCATTATTCATATAATATGAGATCTGTATGATAATGGATGGTTATGTTTTTTGAATGTATGGAAAATAATGGATCATTAATTGTATCGTGATTATTGGGTTATACTTTGTCTTAACTTTTCCTAGATCTTGTGTAAGCCGAATTGAGGCGTAGGAATTTTTTTGATTTTATTTTGATTATTATTATAATTATTCCGAACGTGAAAAGACGAAGAAGCACGAGAATAATGACAAAATTTACTATTTACGCGAAGATACTGTTCATTCACAAAAACACTGTTCATCTGCAACAACACTATCCATCAGCGAAAACACTGTTAAAGCCAGAAATTTTTTATTCCGGCAGAGGTGAATAGTGCCCATGGTACTATGCCGACGGTGAACAATGGCTGCCCGGCGCGGCTGCCTGTAGCCACTGTTCATCGCTTCTTCCACTGTTCACCGCTTCTTCCACTATCTTTGCAAAACCGAAAAGGTTTTTAACTTATAAATATATAATGGATTTTGACTTATTGAAAAAAAGTTTTCAATAAAAGTCTTTATTTGGTTATCGTAGCATTGCGCAAGTTTTGTTTAATAAAAGATTTAATTTTTATTAAAAGTTCAATTTTTTTAAGCCCACGCGCCTCCACGGTTCTGCCGCGCACGCGTCGTGACGATCAACAAGTGGTATCAGAGCCATGTTTTTATATTTTTATATGTTAAATGTTGTGTGGGTTTTCCTGCATTATTCATATAATATGAGATATGTATGATGATGGGTGGTTATGTTTTTTGAATGTATGGAATATAATGGATCATTAATTGTATGGTAATTATTTGTTTAGACTTTGTTTTAACTTTTCTTAGATCTTGTGTAAGCTGAATTGAGGCATAGGAATTTTTGTGATTTAAATTTAAATATTATTGTATTTATTCCGAACGCGACATGATGATGAATGAACGAGACGAACGAAAAAATTTACTGTTCACGTGATATTGTTTATCCACGAAAATACTGTTCATCTCGAAAAACACTGTCCATTCGTGAAAATATTGTTAACGCTGGAAATTTACTGTTTCGGCGGAGGGATATAGTGCCGACGGTACTATACTCGCAGTAAACAGTGGTTGTCCCGCGCGGCTGTCGGCAGCCACTGTTCACCGCGCGGAGGTATATATTGCCGACGGTACTATACTGACAGTAAACAATGGTGGCCCCGCGCGACTGCCGGCAGCCACTTTTCACCGCTTCTTCCACTATTCATCGATAAAATTTTCGTAATTTATTTTGAATATTATTGTAATTATTTCGAACGCGAGAAGGCGAAGAATGCACGAGACGACCGACAAAATTTACTGCTCACGTGAAAATACTGTTCATATGCCAAACACTGTCCATCCGTGAAAACACTGTTGACACTGGAAATTTACTGTTCTGGCGGATGTGAATAGTGCTAACGGTACTGTACTGGCAGTGAACAGTGGATGCCGGGTGCGGCCACGGGCAACCACTGTTCATCGCTTCTACCACTGCTCACTGCTTCAACTACTGTCTTTGCAAAAACCGATAAAAGTTTTTATTTGGTTATCGTTGCGTTGCTCAAGTTTTATTTATTAAAAGATTCACTTTTTATTAAAAGTTTAATCTTTTTAAGGTCACGAGCCTCTACGCTTCTATCGCGCACGCGTCGCGACGATCAACAAGTAGTATTAGAGCCAAGTTTTATTTTTTTATATGTTAAATGTTGTGTGAGTTTTCTTGCATTATTCATATAATATGAGATGTGTATGATGATGGATGGTTATGTTTTTTGAATGTATGAAAAATAATGGATCGTTAATTGTATGGTGATTATTGGGTTAGGCTTTTTTTAACTTTTCATAGATCTTGTGTAAGCCGAATTGAGCCGTAGGAATTTTTGTGATTTTATTTTGAAAAATATTATAATTATTCCGAATGCCAGAAGATGAAGAACGCATGAGATGAACGATAAAATTTACTGTTCACATGAAAATATTGTTCATCCGCGAAATCACTGTTCATCTGCAAAATACTGTTAACGTCAGAAATTCACTGTTCTGGCGGAGGTGAACAATGCCGAAGGTACTGTATTGGTGGTGAAAAGTGGCTGCCCGGCGCGGCTGCCGGTAGCCACTGTACACCGCTTTTGCCACTGTCTTTAAATAAATCGATAGGAGTTTGTAACTTATAAATATATAATGGATCCTAACTGATTGAAAAAGAATTTTCAATAAAATTTTTTATTCGGTTATCGTAATGTTGCGCAAGTTTTGTTCATTAAAAATTCAATTTTTATTAAAAGTTTAATTTTTTTAATGCCACGAGTCTCCACGCTTCTGCTGCGCACGCGTCGCGATGATAAATAAGTGGTATAAGAGCCCGGTTTTTCTATTTTTATATGTTAAATGTTGTGTGCATTTTCTTATATTATTCATATAATATGAGGTATGATGATGGGTGGTTATGTTTTTTGAATGTATGAAAAATAATGGATCGTTAATTGTGTGGTGATGATTGAGTTTGACTTTGTTTTAACTTTTTCTAGATCTTGTGTAAGCTGAATTGAGACGTAGGAATATTTGTGATTTTATTTTAAATATTCTTGTAATTATTTCGAACACAAGAAGTTGAAGAACGCATGAGATGAATGACAAAATTTACTGTTCACCCGCGAAAATACTGTTGTTCACCCGCGAAAATACTGTTCACCCGCGAAAATACTGTTGTTCACCCGCGAAAATACTGTTGTTCACCCGCGAAAATACTGTTGTTCACCCGCGAATACACCGTTCATCCGTGAAAATGCTGTTCACCCGCGAAAAATACTGTTCACCCGCGAAAAATACTGTTCACCCGCGAAAAATACTGTTCACCCGCGAAAAATGCTGTTCATCCGCGAAAATACTGTTAATGTCGGGAATTTACTGTTCCGGCAGAGGTGAACAATGCCGAGAGGTACTGTACTGGCGGTGTACAGCGGCTACCTGGCGCGGCTGCCGGCAGCCACTGTTCACCACTTCTTCCATTGTCTTTGCAAAAACTGACAAAGTTTTTAACTTATAAATATATAAGGGATCCTGACTGATGTAAAAAGAATTTTCAATAAAAATTTATTTCGTTATCGTTGCGTTGCACAAGTTTTGTTTATGAAAAGATTTTAAGGCCACGCACCTCCACGCTTTTGTCGAGCACGTGCCGCGATGACCAACAAGTGGTATCAGAGCCAGATTTTTGTATTTTTATATGTTAAATTTTGTGTGGGTTTTGTTGCATTATTTATATAATATGGGATGCGTATAATGATGTTTTTTGAATGTATGGAAAATAATGGGTCAGTAATTGTATGGTGATTATTTGGTTAGACTTTGTGTTAATTTTTCCTAGATCTTTTTCCTAGATCTTCTGAACGCGAGAAGACGGAGAATGCAAGAGACAAACGATAGAAATTTACTATTCAGGAGAAAACATTGTTCATCCGTGAAAACACTGTTCATCTCCGAAAACACTTTCCATTCGTGAAAAGACTATTAACGCCGAAAATTTATTGTTCCGGTGGAGGTGAACGTTGCCGACGATACTTTACTGGCGGTGAACAGTGGTTGCCCATTGCCGCTGCCGGTAGTGTCACGCACAGCGGTAGTGATGGGCGGCGATCAGAGAGTTCTATCGTTAGTGAGAACCGTTGTCATGTTTTAGGAAAGTTTGCAACAAACCATTCAACCAAATCTATCACCTAAGTGTTCCATTAAAACCCACACTCTTTTAATTATACATTTAAATTTTGAAATTAATGTAATTTTAAAATTAATTATTAATTTTTGATTTATGAAAATTAAAATTGATAGGTCGATTGAGTTTGACTCAAGTTTGACCAAACCAAATAAATTGTTTATTTGACTATGTAAAAGTCAACTATATTAAAAGAGATAATTTAGAAAAAATTTTAATTAAGAAAAATAGTTTTTATAATTAAAAAGAGTTTTGTTCAAAGCTTGAAGATTATGAAGATGGACATCAGGAGGAGAATGCAATATTTGGAAATATATATTCTTGATGTCCGTTTTGTAATTTTATTTTCTTAATTCAAGGGTTGTAGTTTAGAAATACTCAATAGTCACTCGGTCCATTCTTACTTTATTTAATTGTTAAATAATTATCTAATTGTTATGGTTGATAACATGTCCATGCATTAGTCGATCACATGTCATACATGAAAATCTCACATAATTTTATATAATCATGCATCTCATATGTAGAAACATGATTTATTATGATTGTCATAATATATTTATATATATTACTTTATGAAATCAATTGTATATAAACCGCTAGGTTTTAACTAGTTAAAACTTGATAATCACACCATATTAAAAGCTATAGTAACATTTAGGTTAACCGACTTTAGTAAACGAGTTTTTATTAAAGTTTGATGAGTATAATTAATCAATTAAATTTCACCTAATTATGACTTAGACGCTTCGAAAAGTTAAATGAACGTAGACTAATGAGATTGGATTAACTGATAATTAAATATTCATAGGGTTATTATTTTAATTAATAATTAATTTGGAATTAATTGATTAGTTAAAAAAGAAACACATTATCCTAAAATAGTGAGTGGGAAAAGGTTACCATGTCAATGTAATCTATGGTCTCCATCATTAGTATAACACCATGAGGTGTAGTGAGGGCCTCGAGATGACTTTGTTTTCATACCCCTAAGGAAGGTTTCGAGCTGTACTACTATCAAGGTTGGACTTCTTATAAAGATAGGAGGAAGTAATGTAGTTTAGTTTTTATCGCCCCTAAGGCGGTATATTCTAAATGAAGTCATGAAATCTGAAATGATGAGTTACACTCACAAAATCACAATTAAGTTTTCATATGGATAGTTGTGACTTGACTGAACAAGCGATACCTTATTGTTAAAAGAGAAAATATGAGATTTTTTAAGTTTTAATTAATAAGAATGAGAATGTCTCATAGACAGTCTGAGATTAATCTGACCGACCTTAAGGCGGCATATTAATCGTTAGGTTTTTTTTATCATGATTAGTAAATGCTAAATTTATGTGTTTATTATGATTGCATTCATGCATCACGTTTACTTTCAAACTCTAGATATTTATCAATATATTGAATCATGTATATTTTAAATTTCAGTTATCAATATTATGTCTACCATGGGCAATCATGTTACTTCTTTACTCGTTCTTGAAAAATTGAATGGTGATAATTTCGTACGTTGGAAATCAAATATGAACTTAATGCTGATTTGTGAAAACCATAAGTTTGTTCATACTGAGTAATGTCTTAAGGAGCCCGCTGCTAACGCCCCTAAGAATGTTAGGGACAAATATGATGCTTGGATCATATCAAACAATAAGGCGAAGTGCTACATGCTTGTGAGCATTAATGATGTTCTAAGAACCAAGCATGAAAACATGGATACTGCTTATGAGATTGTGGAATTTTTATAGGCAATGTTTAGGCAGCAGTCCAATCAAAGTCTTCATGAGGCCACTAGGAGCTATATGACAATTAAGATGAGATAGGGTACTTCTGCACGAGATAGAAGTACATGGGGCAACCATTGATGAACGTACTTAAGTTAGCATCATACTAGAGTCGCTCACTCCAGATTTTTCTGCGTTCACGACCAGCTATGTTATGAACAAGTTGCAATTCAACATGATCCAGTTGTTGAATGAACTGCAGACTTTTGTGTTACTCAACCTTAGAATGACCAACGAGGGTGAGGTAAATGTTGTCGAGCAAAAGATTTCTTCAAATATTGTTAAGAATAAGAAAAGGAAGAAGAACAATGGTAAGGAAAAAAGTAAGAATAAAAGAATAAAGAAAGCCAAGACATCGCCAAAAGCTAAGAAGAACAAGAAAGACAGCAAGCCCAAAGGAAAATGTTTTTACTGTGGGGTTGAAGGTCATTGTAAGAGAAACTGTAACAAGTATCTCTCTAAGCTGAAAAAGAAAGGTAAATATGATTTACTTGTACTTGAAGCTTGTTTAGTGAATTATGATTTGTCATCTTGGATACTTGATTTAATCGCCATTAACCATGTATGTTCTTCTTTGCAAATGCTTGATTCGTTAAGGGAGCTGGCTAATGTCGAAGTCGTATTGAGAGTTGGCAACATGGTGGTTATAGTTAAAGTTAAAATGGCGTGGTGGGAGGGTTGTGAGACAACCATTTCACTAGAACTAGATGCACTGTCCTAGTGTCAGACACTAATAAGGACGATCTATTATCTTATGAAGAAGCAATGGATGATCCTGAAAAGGAGAAATGGAAAGATGTCATGAACCAGGAAATGGAATCTATGTAATCCAATTCTGCCTCAGAACTTGTAGATCCACCTGAAGATGTCAGGCCCATTAGATGTAAATAAATCTTCAAGAAGAAAAGAGGTGCAAATGGGAAAGTAAAGACTTTTAAGGTATGGTTAGTAGCAAATGGCTATACATAAAGGGAGGAAGATGATTATAAAATGACATTCTCCCTTGTGGCCATGCTAAAATCCATTCACATTCTTTTGTTCATAGCCGCTAGTTTTGACTATGAGATGAAAAATGGACGTCGAGACAACTTTTCTGAATGACTGTCTTGAAGAAAGCATATATATGATGTAACCAAAAGGGTTCGTACAAAATGGGCAAGATTAGAAAGTATGAAAGTTGCTTAAATCCATTTATGGATTAAAGCAAACATCTAGATCATAGAATCTTACCTTTGATGAGATTATAAAGTATTATGGCTTCGAGTAAAATGTTGGTGAAGCCCGTGTTTATAAATACATCAAAGATAAGATAGTATTTTTCTTAGTTCTTTATGTTGATGATATTCTACTCATTGGGAATGATGTAGAAACTTTGTGAAAGGTAAAGAAGTGGTTAGCTGAGAAATTTCAAATGAAAGATTTGCGATAAACGAGTTATGTTCTAGGCATCTAAATCCTAAGGGATAGAAAAAACAAGTTCTTGACACTTTTTCAGGCATCTTATATTGATAAGGTGCTGGAGAGATTCTCTATGGATAATTTCAATAAAGGTCAACAACCGACCAGACATGAAATTGTCCTCTCCAAGGAACAATGTCATAAGACACCTCAGGAGGAAGAGGATATGAGAAAGGTTCCATATGCTTCAGCAGTTGAAAGTCTCATATATGTCATGTGGTGTATGAGACCGAACATCTGTTATGCAGTGAGAATTATCAGTTGTTATCAATCGAATCCAGGTTTGGAACACTGGATCATAGTAAAGCACATTCTCAAGTATCTTAGTAGAACGAGAAGTTATATGCTTATTTATTCAAGTGGAGATCTGAACCCCACTGGATATACTGATTTTGATTTTCAGTTAGACAGAGACAGTCGAAAGTCAACATCTGGATCAATATTCACCCTAGGTGAATGAGTTGTAGTCTGGAGAAGAATTAAACAATTTAGCATTGCAGATACCACTATGAAAGCTGGATATATAGTGACTTGCGAGGCTGCAAAAGAGGCGGTAGAGCTCAGAAAGTTCTATTATGATCTGGAAGTAGTTTCCGATATGGACGAGCCACTGATCGTGTACTGTGATAATAGTGGGCGGTAGCGAATTCCAAGGAACCGAGGAGTCATAAGAGGGGCACGCACATAGAAATGAAATATCATATTGTAAGAGAGATCGTGCATCGATGAGATGTGACTATTATGAAGATAGCATCAGAATAGAACCTGGCTGATCCTTTTACAAAGACACTTCCTGCGAAGTCATTTGAGGGTCACGTGCGTAACATGAGATTAAGAGAGATGCCCAATTTTCTTTAGGGCGAGTGGGAGATCATTGGGGGTTATCCTCTCAAAGCATACTATTGACATTTTGATATGAAATTTAAAGAGGATTATATTTTTCTTATAATTGTTCTTTTAAATTATCGTTGAATAATTTATATAAATATCTGAAAATTCCACATTGATTAATGAGACTGTGATCTTGTATTAGTATGAGAGCTTAAGATCATAGATAATGAATAAAATTATCAACAACTGAAATCTTTAATGAATGGTTGCTAGTACGATTCACTAAACATTATGAATGCGTGTGATCTAGATGTGGATCATTGATGTGGATAGACATCTTAGTAAATGTACTTTATATAATAAGATTATATATGACATGACTGATGTGGATTAATATCTTTATTAATGTGTCATTTATCATAAAGATTTAATACACATCAATTCAATGATTATATGTAAATCAATCTGAATCATGAGTAGTCATGAACTCCTATGCAAGTCTACTGGATCTTTTGATTCACTCATTAAGGTCTATTTCTTAATCACAGCAGTGACTTTTATTTTGGAGATTCAGTGATGTGGATGGCTGAGGACATGATCTTACAAGATTTAGAATTTAAGCTTTCCTAACGGATCATATATTGGTTCTCTTAAGTGTTAATTCTTGAACTGAATTGTTATAGAGCTCAAATTTATAATAAGATTATAAATTAGCCATTCACTAGTGGATTGTTGGTACTTAAGGAACAAGATGTAATTAGAAGGGTAAAATGGTAAATTTGACCAATTCTATTTTACGAACCAATAATTGAAGGACAAAACTACATGAAATGATTATGTCAGTGGACTACATGAGAATACTCTATAAATACATTCTATAATCTCTAAGTGTGCAATTCCATATTTATAATGGAGTAATAATTGAATTAATAAATAAGATTATTTAATTAAAAAATTTATTTAATAATCTGATTTATTGGAGCTTAGGATTATAAGTCTATGGTCCCCAAATCACCTCTATACTACACTGTTTAGGGTGTGAATATTTCAGGACATGAGAAAATGCCTGACTTGCAAAAAAAAAAATTATTCTAGAACAAGTACATAATTATGAGATAATTATGTGGCATTAATTAATTAAGAATTAAATAATTGAATTATTTATATACTTAAATATGATTTTCAGAAATTATATATATATCTATAAATAATTATCAATTTTCTTATAATTATCGATAAGTGAAACAGAATATCTAATCTGTGAAATTAGATAATTAAATTATTATTAGATAATAATTTAAATCAATTAAATCTGTTATTTGTGAAATAACAAATAAGTTAGTTGATAGGGATAATCATATATCTTAATTTAAATTAATTGATATCTAGATAATTATCTGATTAAAATAAATATTTAATTCACAGTAATTGCCACGTGTCAATCACTGATAGGGTACCAGAAATTGGCATGAACTACTGTGGTGCCACGTGACACTACAATAGTGAGTGTGCGACACTGGAGTGCCACATGGCACTACAGTGGTGTCATGAGGCACTGTACTAGCTCACATCACACTGCTGTGCCATGTGGCTGTAATTGTGCACAATTGCAGTGGGTCCCACTGTAATTTGTAATTGAACAATTAAATATTATTTCAGTTTATTGTTAAAAATTTGATACGTCATTATCTAGAATATATACAGATATTACTCTAATGGCCTTGGTTGTTGAACGAAGTAGAGAGAATCAATTGATCTGATCATCAGTTCGTTCATCTAGAGTTGAATTGAAAACACGATTGATGTCAATAGAGATTTTCTTTTATAATTAAACGTTAATCAAATCTCTAAAAGAATAATCATCGCGTTCTTTTAGAGAATCCTCTCTTTAAAGTCCTTCTTAGTAAATATCTAGATCTCATGTGTTGAGAACATCTAGAAACAGAAAAAATATCTTGTAATATTCTATGTGCCCACACATGTCCTAGTGCATTGAGGATTGATTTGGAAGATTTTGGTATGGATCTCGGAGTCTACTGATCATTGAAATGATTTCGTGGGAAAGGAGGATCGATCAGTTTTTGCAAGGACATTTGATATAGACTACAAGAGATATATGATTCCTCACATTGCTTGTTGTAGATTTAACTTATAAATTTATGAAGGATCTTGACTGATTGAAAAAGAGTTTTTAATAAAAAAATTTATTTGGTTACCGTGGCATTGCATAAATTTTATTTTATTAAAAGATTTATTTTTTATTAAAAGTTCAATTATTTTTAAGGCCACACGCCTCCATACTTCCGTCGCGCACGCGCCGCGATAACCAATATCTGCCTTGGGGAAGACACCCCATGGGTACCTTAGGGGTGGCACCCATGAGTGCTACCTCAGTAGCAGCACCCCATGGGGTGCATCTTAGCGGTGACACTCCATGGTGCACCTCAGCGGCGACACTCCATGATACATCTCAGCGGCCACACTACATGGTGCATCCTTGAGGGAGATACTCCCGATACACCGTAAGGGTTACGTTTCACAGGAAATTAATGTTGAGATCATCAACACTCATGTATAAAGTGTAAAACGTTGGATATATATTATATTCAAAATATGTAAAATGGTGTAACTTATCTCTTATGTGTTGAAAAACGAAATGAATATTAATGACTACAGCCAAATAATGGAGAGATTTAAAATCATCTAACTGGTATGCCTAATTTGGTATTAATTTATTTCATTTACTATTGCGAAGTAACTTTGTAACGGAAATTGGTGGTTATTCACTAGTATATTGATTTAGTAATTTTTTTAAGGAAGTTATTAAATTTGATGAATGGTTACTCTTTGGTTGATTGTTCTGTGAATTTCAAATACCAATTTATAGAGAAGTTGTAGCAGCCAATATATATATATATATATAAGTTAGAAACTTCCTTAATAATCAATACTTTGAGGTGTGAGATGTTGTGCACATGTATGAACTTTTATTTTGCTACCGTGAACACCTTGCTAAATAAATGTGTTTGAAATCTATGTACAAGGTATTGGCAGTTTATATCTGTAATGATAATTATATTGGCTGAAGGAGAGTTACAATTTTTGCATTGATTTTAAACATTTATTGTGGAGCATTGATAGCCATATAGGTAGAACATTACTCAACAACATGTTGAGAATTCTTTATTAGTCATTTAGTTATTGTGCTTGATGTATAACTTATATTTTGACATTAAGAACTTAATGCAGCGAAACTACGTCAGGCTCAAAGAGCTAAAAATGAGATAGTTATCAATTATTGAATTTTTGAGTAATTCATGTCTGATCATTTGATGTTAATTTTCATATATTTGCTCTTTATTTGTAGCCTTACAATTAGTGCTACTTAAAAGAGGAGAAACTTCAAATTTTAGAAAAGTGATCAATTTTGTTTTGAATATTAAATTGGAGCATGATATTTGAGCATTAAATTTTTGTGCTACTATAATTGTTTATTAACTTTGAGTATGAGCTAAACTATCTTGTGCTGACTTTTATTTTATTGTGTACTAGCTCAACTCTCACGTGGTTTTTTATATTGGCAATAATCTCATCGTGTTGTAGTATAAGAGCTAGCATTCCTACTGTACATTAATTAGAGGTAAAATGGTGTAATGCTGATTTGATTTTTTAATCTTATTGATTTGCACATTGGCAAATTGAGATCATCCAAATTTAAAAAATTGAGATGATGAATTGAAGTATTTTAAGCCGACAGAAAGAGTTGCACGGCACTATATATGTGCAAATTTTTATTATATCACTGAAAATATGAGGGTTTTCATGACAATGTATATTGTCATGATGATTTACTGTGATGTCCAGAGTTTTGATATATTTGAAAAATGGATAGAAAATTAAATGTTCATTAGGTTGTCAAACTCTAATGATGAAATATTATTTGTGAAAATACTATGACCAAGATATATTGTCACGATAATCATATTGTGTTATCAGAGTTTTAAATTTTCTTAGAGATTGATGAACATGAGATTTAATTTAATGTTCATTTGATTATTAAACTCTCACAAAAAAAGTTGTTGTATGTGAACTTGCCTTTAAAAAAAGCTAGTGAGAAGCTAAAAGCTTCAAAATTTATGGGAGAAATTTATGATCCTCTAATTATGTCTTGGATTATCAAGCTGCAATTATATGAGAGAAACAATCAAGCCATGGAATGTGTAAGCATATTTGCCCAACAATGTGATTCTATGGCAGCTATGATATTGAGTCAACTCAAAATTATATGATGCTAGAAAATATTATTGTTAATATTTCGACTAAGGAGGCTAGCTCAAAAAGCTAGTAAATTATATTTCAAGGTGAGAACTAAAACTTATTATTTGAATAGTGGTGACAACCAACGTATGTAATTGGAGATCTCATGAAGTAGATTCAATGGGTAAAAACAAGTCACTCATTGATTCGTTTGTGAATACTATATAGTTTTGCTCTTTCCTATGATGTCCCCATGTGCATAGTAATTAACGTGACTGCAATGATTGTAAAGTTGAGCTTAGACTCTTAATCAATCTGTATCTCTTATTGAGTGACATATTAATTGCAATATACATTTGATGGAATTAACCTACGTATTAATTACAATCGACTAAGGAGGCTAGCTCAAAAAGCTAGTAAATTATATTTCAAGGTGAGAACTAAAACTTATTATTTGAATAGTAGTGACAACCAACGTATGTAATTGGAGATCTCATGAAGTAGATTCAATGGGTGAAAACAAGTCACTCATTGATTCGTTTGTGAATACTATATAGTTTGCTCTTTCCTATGATGTCCCCATGTGCATAGTAATTAACGTGACTGCAATGATTGTAAAGTTGAGCTTAGACTCTTAATCAATCCATATCTCTTATTGAGTGACGTATTAATTGCAATATACATTTGATGGAATTAACCTACGTGAGTGTGAAAGTGGGCCCGCTTTCTTTGAGAGGTTAAGGCGTACTCTCTAGAACACTCGTGAGATCTAGGTATGACAAATGGGCTCTTCATGCTACCCTAATTTGAAACTAGAAGATATAGGAAATGAATTGAGTACCAAAATGGTTAGTTGTATGTACAAGGTCTTTGGTTCAAGACTTTAGTTCACCAAATTCCTGTAGACTGTATTTTAAATACACAAAGTATAGATTCAAGTCTTCTAGACATCTGCACTTCTACATTCATTTTTTAGAAATATCGAGCATACTATTTTTTCTTGATTTGTAACGCATGTGGTGATTGTTGGTAAATTAGTTGTGTGTTACAAATTTAAAGGAGAATTTATTTTTTGGGAGTTACTGATTTTAATTATTGAATTTAGTCGGGGGTTACAAATTCTTTTATTTTGAGAAGTTAATTTTTCGTTATGAAAATTAAGACACAAAATTATTATTTTATGGGAAGATACACTCTTTGAATTTCTATATAAACAAAGTTATTCTTCTCTTTTAAAGTAAGATGTGTGGGTTAGTCATATATGAGTTTTCTTAAAATCAATATATCTCCAATCTCTCTTATGTTGGATATGATGAATGATTTCGGTAATTCCTCTATCACAGGTACACGTGTAGAAGAATAAAATTTTAATTTGTTGAATCATGGATGCCGGATGTGTAATGAACCTTGATCCACAATGATACATTCCATGAGGGCATGAAATCGGTTTTAGGGACAATAGCTCACCACATCTCAGTTTAAGATATTTTCAACAATGTTTATCTTTCTAGGTAATATCTTTTTTTAATTCACAATAACCTTTATTATTTTTTCTAACAGATTGATGGTAATTCACCTACTAAAGCACATTGTTATATTATTGTGGTATCATACTAAAATAAATATTATTTTCAGTAATATAACCTAACCTTTAGGTGCAACTGTGATTTGTTTTTGTTCCTTTCACTTTGGACCTAGTCAATGTGTTTGACCTGGAAAAAAAAGCAAAAAATATCAGCACAAATTGGTTGATATTTTTAGGACCAGATTGATTAAGATGTATCTGTTATTATTAGTGTAAGAATGGATCAAATGGATAGTTTCGTGAGACATCAACATCTTAATAAAGATATGGCACTTGCAACATTAGTCGGATCCAAAGTCAACCTTGCCCTAGTTATATATGCTCTTCGCACACTTGGCTCCTTTACTTTCTTCTCACATGTCATTTTACTTTTTCCAGGAAAAATTAAGGAAGACAAGAAAAAGGACAGTAATATACATATACCTTACTCTTTTTAATTATGACATCTGAAACCTCCCAACTTATATGGCTCACTTTGGTATAGAAGCAACCACAACCATTTGTCTCATTCCTTCGGAGCATCTCATGGTAGAAGAGTTGCCTGTTTTTTTCTACATCAGCCATGGTTTTAATTTATGAATTAAGCGAGCAAATAACAAATCATATGACAAACCAATGTGCTGAACTGGACCATAAAATTAACTCACTTTTCAGAATGTGACGTCAATTAGAAAAAAGAATTTAAAATGAATCAGACATTTTAGGAAGTAATGCTCATAGTGGGCCAAGGATATGGCTGTTTTTTTTTATTACAAGGGTAAAACCTCACGGTCACTTAATTTTCTTTCAAAACGTTATTCTTGAGGTCAATTTTCACATGAACGTTAACACATGTCACAATGTGTCAGCGATGATGATTAAAAAATATTTTTAAAAATAAATTTAGAATTATCATAAATCATTTTAAGATGTGATTGTCAATCGATTTAAAAAAATATGTTATGATCTAAGAAAACAGGTCGAAGTCATTCGTTTTATGAGGATTGTATTAACACCACACAACACTCATTATTAAAATGGTAACCAAAGTTAATCAAAATGCTAACCAAATTATTTTATAAAAATGAAAGAACAAAAAAATGAAAGAAAATATTATTAGAGTTATTCACGGTATCCCAATAATAACACCTCATCTCAGTAGTCGAAAATATCGATATTCCAAAAATCTCAAAATCTATTGTAGAATTGTTTTGAGTGAAAATAAAATGATAAAGTTAAGACGATTTAAATCTAAATCTTTTGATTGTGATTCATGCATATACATATTGTTCTAATTATAAGTGGATGAAATACGAATCACATTTTAAACATGATAATATGATAGTACTACATAAATAAAGAGTATAGAAAAAAATATATTAATAACGGAAGAAAAAGAGTAAAAGAAATAAAAGAAAAGTAAGAAAGAAAAAAATGGTTATAAAATAAGAAAGTGAAAAAATGTGTAAAGTGAAAATCATTTACATTGGTAGAAATGAAAACATATAAGACAAAAAATAAAAGATGAAAAACAATATATAATAAATCAAAAAGACGAAACAAAAAAGAAAAGAGAAAAACAAAAAACAAAAATTTGAAAAAGCTGCGGCGTTAAAGGGAAGGGGTTGTTACAAAATCAGATTTTGTCCCCTCCCTAAATTTGCTTTGTTTTTTTAATTTTTTGAAATTATTAATATATTTTTTTGGTATAAGTGTACCTTTTTAATTTAGACTATATAGTCTATTAGTTATTCTTATTTTCATTTTCAATCATTTCTATTAAAAAAAGAATGAAATTTTAGACGGTAACTAATTAAATCAAGTATCACAAAACATGATGATATTAAAATTCAACATGAAACACCGAACAATCAAAAAAATCAACTAGTGAAGGTATTGTAAAAAAATCTAAGATTCAAAACTTAATGTTTATATAATCTTTATTCATATTGACGTTTAACTCTCTACATGATATTATTTATATATATATATTATGTTTGAGAAATTTGAAGGAGAACATTCTTGCATGGCGTGTTAACTTTCAACCCATTAATGAGTTGGTTGCACACATTACAAATCTTTATCTTTATTCTCATTAATTGGTTGACGAAAAAATATAAATCATCAAATTTTTAAGCTTTAAGAAAAAGAAAATAATGAATGCATTGAAATAAAACAATTTAGAAGTAAAAAATAAATAAGAAAATACTTCTACTTTTTTAAGAAAGAAAAAAATACATACTACAAGAGTACAAATGAGAGAAGATAAAGAACAATGAACAATACTTATATATTTAACTAAAGTAAAAGGAAAAATATATACCTTGAGTTCAAATGAAAGAAAAATGAGGAGTAATGAATGATATACTTTTTGATATCTATCAAAGAAACATCTTCTCTTTCTAAGAGAACCTCTACTCTTTCTCTCATTTCCTCTTCTTTCTCTTTTCAAGAAAAATATCCTCATCAAGTGAAGATTCACTCTATTTTTATAGGAAAAATTAGGTTTTATTTTTAGTTTTAATCCTCAGGCTCATTTTTTATTTTTTTTAGTCATTGTGCGTTTTCTCTTATTTTTTAGTCTTTCAGCTTTTTTTAGACGTCGAACTTTCTTTTTTAAACCTTAGGTATAGTCTTAGGCTAGTATGTGTGGTGATAAATAAAGTCTGAAAATAAAAAGTACTCGACCAGACAAAATACGATATCTGCATCTGGCTCCTTTATTCACTCTTCTAAACTTAGAAGATGTGTAAATGTGTAGATAACTATTTTGATCGGTATGAGAAAATACTACATGGATAAGAGAAATCGCTATCTCGATTGATTCAAGCTCTATGAAATAACAGAAATGTGTAACAGACTTGGATAGGCACAGGTTTTGAGCTCGACTCAATTCAAGTTTGAATTGATTTGAGATATTTAAAAAGAAGATGAACATGGATAAACATAGGTTTCGAATTTGACTCAATTCAGGTTTGATTTAGCCGAAGATATTTGAAAAGAAATTAGACCTGAATAGACACATGCTTCGACCTTAACTCAATTAGGGTCCGATTTAACCGAAGACGTTTGAAAAGAAAAAGTAATTGGATAGACACAAGTTTCGACCATGACTCGATTTGACTTTGAGTTAATCGGAGATATTTGAAAAGGAAACAAACTTGGATAACACAGCTTCAATCTCGACTCAATTCGGGTTCGATTTAACCTAAGATATTTAAAAAACAAATGGACCTAAATAGACACAGGCTTTGACCTCGACTAAATTTGAGTTTGATTTAACTTGAGATATTTGAAGAGAAACAGACCTAATTAGACACATGCTTCAATCTCAATTCAATTCAGGTTCTATTTAACCAAAGATGTTGAAATAACATTTGAGCTGATTTATGTGAGCCTCATATGATATCAAAAGCTAGATTAATGCAAGCTTTAAATGTTGGAAAGTCACGTGGATCTTAAAAGAATATGATTAATGATTTATGTCCTTAAATTATATCAAAGCAAGTAATGTGATGCATGCCTATGCATTATAATTCTTGACTATAAATGCAAAGTAGTTATCCTAAATGCGTGCATGCTATGCATGATTGTGAACATTGTAAGAAAATTACTTGATGATTTTTGAAAGTTTACCAATGTGGTCACATCCACCACCCTTCAAAATAATATTTGGGCTAGGATCATGGACTCGCAATGAGGTATCGAGTATACTTTCAAAAAAATGATGCATAATTTTTTATTGGTTTATGTTCGAATATTCAGCTCCATGTCGATGGAGAAGACAAACGAATGATTTCTCCATGTTTTGCTTCTTTTCTACAATCCTAATTGTGTAAACCTCCAATGGCATTTTTTTAGCTTTCTGCTCACATACTGACTTCAACTATAATCTCTTATTGTGACTTTTCAGATTTTTACCACACTCTCCTACTGCATTTTTCATTTTCTTTTCTTTACTCCTTTTTAATCAATTAGTTTTTACCTAATCAAATTTATGCTTCTGAGTTTCTTCAAGAGTATAGTGATATTTTCTATGTCTTAGAATTAAATTATAGAAATGTGAAGAAATAATGGAAATAATAGAAAAAAAGTATATATGTTTGACAACTGAAAAAAAGGCTCTTCATTGATGGGGAATGAATAATATTTATAAACAAGGATTTAGAAAAATTATGGCATAAGAATTTCTCTAATATTCAAGACAACTCTTTTTAAAAAAAAATTAAATCCAAACTTCGCCTTTCCATACTTAGAGCGATCAAACAAAGTACTTCTTCACTGCGTCATAATTAACTGCATGCGGTAAATCATCTCCATCCATATTTGTCTGAATGAGAGCACCTCCCGGAATGACCTTCTTGACTATGAAAGCCCTACGTAATTTGGGGTCTATTTTTCACGGTAATCTTTTTAATATAACAATATATTTTTTAGCACCAAATCTCATTCTCAGAAACATCATGGACATAACTTTTTATCATATGCTTGTATTATTTTTATTTTATATAATTGTCTCTTACATAATGCAGTCAATATTTTTTCCTCGATGAAATTTAAACTATCATATCATGCTTGTACCCACTATGCATCTTCTATTTTCACATCCATTAAGACTCTTAGGGATGGAATTCAACCTCAATTAGAATGATTGCTTCCATAGTATATACAAAAGAGAATGACGTTGCCTTAGTTGAAGTTCAGACTGATGTACGGTACCCATGTAGTATGAAAAAGAGAACTCATACTAATCTTTATAAACTTCTGTCATCGTCTCTATGATCTTTTTTAATTTCTTATTGGCTGCTTTCACTACTCTGTTCATTTTCAAAAGATAAGGTGATGAATTATGATGCTTAATTTTGAATTTGCACATAATTCTTTCATCATCTTATTGTTTAAATTCATTATGTAATTTGTGATGATCCTTTTAGTAGACCACATTGACAAATTATCTCCTTTTAATGAATTTAACAACCGCGCTTCTTGATACGCTCGAATAAGAACTCGCCACCACCCATTTGAAAAAGTAATCTATACAGACCAAAATAAAACGATGACTCTCAGAGGCCTTTAGTGTGATAGACCCAATGACGTCCATACCCCACATAGAGAATAATCAAGGTGCAACCATGAAATGTAATGGGGATGCTGGTACGTGAACTTTATCCACATAAATTTGACATTAATTACATTTCTTGGCGTACTTGATGCAATCAGACTCTATAGTCAACTAATAATATCATACTCTTAAAATTTGTTTAGCCATCATATAACCATTAGCATAGGTATCAAAAATTCCTGCATGAACTTCTTTTTTTATTTGATTCGCTTCCCTTCATCCACACATCTTAAAAATGCATATCATGATTTTTTTTTGTAGAGTATTTCACCATTAAAAAAACCCATAGATAATCTTCTAATAGTGCATTTATCATTCTCGAAAGTTTTGGATGGATATTCCCCATTCTATATATAATGCTTGATATCGTAATACTTGTTAGAGATTATGCCCTCAAAATATGAAATTTAACGAGGATTACATTTTTCTTACAATTGTTCTTTTAAATTATTGTTGAATAATTTATTTAAATATCTGAAAATTCAATATTCATTAATGAGATTATGATCTTGTATTGGTACGAGAGGATTAAGATCATAGATAATAGATAAAATTGTCAGCAACATATTAAAGTATGAGATCTTTAATGAATGGTTGCTAGCACATTTCACTAAGCTATGAATGCATGTGATCTAGATCCAGATTATTTGCTGTGCATAGACATCTTAGTGAAGATACTTTTTATAATGAGATTATATATGATAAGAACAATGTGAATTAATATGTTTATCAACGTTTTATTTATCATAAACATTTAATCAACATCAATTTGATGATCAATATGTAGATCAGTTTAAATCCTGAGTAGTCATGAACTATTATGCATGTCTACTGGATCTTTTGATTCACTCGTTAAAGTTTGTTTGTAAAACAAGCTAGTGACTTTTATTTTAGAGATTCAGTGATGTGGATGGTTGGGAACATGATCTTACAAGATTTAGAATCCAAGCTTTTCTAACGGATCGTATATTGGTTCCCTTAAGTGTTAATTCTTGAATTGAATGGTTATTGAGCTCAAATTTGTAATAAGATTATAAATTAGTCATTCAGTAGTGAATTAATGGTACTTAAAGATCAGGAAGTATATAGAGGGATAAAGTAATAATTTTGACCGGCTCTAATTTACGAATCAATAATTGGAGGACATAGATTACTCTATAAATGGACTACATGAGAATACTCTATAAATACATTCTATATTTACTAAGAGTTCAATTCCATATTTATAGTAGAGAAACAGTAAAATTAATAAATAATATTATTTAATTATAATATGGTTTATTGGAGTTTAGGATTACAGGTTCATGGTCCCCAAGTCACCTCTATACTACGCAGTCTAGAGTGTGAATATTTAGAGACTTGAGAAAAGGACTAACTTGTAAAATGAACTGTTATCCTGGGGCAAGTGCATAATTATGAGATAATTATGTGTGATTAACTAATTAAGAATTAATTAATTGAATTATATATATATATATAAATAATTATCGATAAGTGAAACAAAATATCTAATTTGTAAAAGTAGATAATTAAACTATTATTAGATAATAATTTGAATCAACTAAATATGTTAGTTGTGAAATAACAAATAAGTTAGTTGATAGGGATAAACAAATATGCTAATTTTGAATTAACTGATATGTAGATATTTATTTGATTAAAATAAATATTTAATTCATAGTAATTGTCACGTGTTAATCAGAGTGTCAGAGATTAACATGGACTGCTATAGTGTCACGTGGCACTATAGTAGTTGGGGTGCAACACTGTAATACCACACGACACTATAGTGGTGCCGTGAGGTACAGTGTCGTGACGCACTGTACTACCTCACGGCACACTGTAGTGTTGTGTGGCACTGCAGTTGTGCACAATTGCAGTGAGTCTCACTGCAATTGGTAATTTTATAATTAAATACTATTTCAGTATATCCCTGAAAATATGATACGCCATTATCTAGAAAATATACATATATGATTCTAATGGCCTCATTTGATGAATAAGTCCATCAGATCAGTTAATAAAAAAATGGAATTGAGAATAAAGTTGGTGTTAGAGTTATTTATCTCTGTGATTAATAGTTAATCAAAACTCTAAAAAAATAATCATCGCGTTCTTTAAGAGAATTATCTCACTAAATTCCTTCTCAGTAAATCTCTAAATATTATGTGTTGAGTACATCTAGAGAGAGAAAACATGTCTTGTAGTATTCTACGTGCCCACACACGTCCTAGTGCGTTGATGATTGACTTGAAAGTTCTTGATGTGGATCTCAGAATCTGTTGATCGTTAGAACAGTTTCATGGGACGGAGGATCGATCAGTTTTGTAAGAACACTTGATATAGACTATAAGAGGTATATGATTCCTATCCTTATAGGTTGTAGATTTAATGTATAAATATATAAGGCATCGTGATTGATTGAAAAAGAATTTTCAATTAATTTTTTTATTTGGTTATTGTGGCATTGCGTAAGTTTTATTTTATTAAAAGATTCAATCTTTTTTAAAAGTTTAATTTAAAATAGTCTCGAGCCACACGCTTCCGCTGCGACAACCAACAATATCATGTTGAGCCGCTAATTGCCTCCATTTTTTTAACATATTCTTTAAAGCTTTCAATAGATTTTTTTCTTCATTCTTTAGATCAACATGATCAGGGGTCATGTCTATGTTGTACTTGCATCATCTCAGGAAAGCATCAGCTAAGTTCTTTCACCTTTGAATACGTTGACTATCCAACTGGATGTACCGGTGAGATGAAGTCCCCGTCAGACTGTCATGGAAAAAATGAATCATTAACTTATCATCATTCACGCATGCAACCATATTTCTGTAATACATAATAAGTTGACTTCTCGGGTATGTGCTACCAAACATATTTTTCAAAATTAGATAGTTTAAATTTGTAGGGTATGGTTACATTTAAGAGAAAGCACAACTTGGTGACATCAATGATACCATACACATTTGATCCTTCAACAATGCGCAATCACTCTTTCATAAAATCCAATTTATCTCCCGTTAGTGGATTTTAGCTTGGCTTGGTGAGGGGCTTCTACGCTTTTGAGTCACCAATATCAGGTATGATGGTTGATTCATTAGCATGTTCACCTTATGAGGTGAAAGCTTGGTTGTGGCTAGGTGCCAATGTTGGGGTTTTATGATTAGTTTTTCCTTAATGCACCGTTTCCTAAGCATTTAGAAATGAGTAGTGCTGGATATTTATAGGTAGGGATGGAGCATGCTGATGTTGGTCTGCCTGATGAAGTTGGTAAGTTGGAGTTAACCAATGTGGGTAAAGTGGGGCATCATGTGAAAGATGATCTTATGACGATTGAGCCCCTTACAGACTCTCAAAACAAGATTTTCCTTTGGCCATTGCTTTTTCAGCTCTTTAATTTTTTGTTTTGTTTCCTCTCACGGTTGCCTTTTTTTTGCTCATCCATGATCCTAACTTGAGATCGCGTTCTATAGAGATGACAACGTTGACATGATATTTTTGAAAAGTTTCTTGAAATAAATAAAATAAGAGCAATGGAATTGTAGATTTTGCTAACGAAAAGAAATGTATTAACAATAAATATAAAATATAAATTAAATGAAAGCAAATCTATGCACGAGAAGGATATCGCGTAACGTGAAAGTTCAAAAGCACTCAATTTCATTTAATTAGTAGAGTCATCCACTAGATTTGAGTATTTAGAAGTCAATTACATGATGCCATGATATTAGTTTTCATAAAATGACCAAAATGACCCAAATTCTTGTTGATCTCTTTCAAAAACTTAGACAAGTCTTCCTCATTAGTATGGATGAGCAAAACATTCTACTTAAAAAATGATGCTTGTTCTGCCAAATTTTTGCTCTCACAACCATGCCTTTTAGCCATTTCACAGCCTGCTCAAATCGTTGTTGAATCAATTAATACTTTGTTGCAGCAATTGGTAACCATGCTCAGTGCATCAACATTAGTGCCACTATTTCATACCAATTTCTCTACCATGCTATGCTATTCTCTGACTTGCTGCTCGAGGCTTGCGATGATTTTTAATAATTCTTCACTATTATTTGTTATCTGGATCTTATGAACTTTCTTATCAACTTGTAAATTATCAAAGATTCATCGCAATTAGTCATATTGTTCTTCTAACTCAATGATGTACGCATTTTTCTTATCAACAATCGCCTTCATCTCTTCTAAAACCTCTCCTATGAACTTATTTTTCCTTTCTAGCTCCATGATTTGGTCCTTATGTTCGTAGATTGTCCCTCTTAAATTCTCGTTATCTTATGTCATCTTTCTGATATTGTTATTCAGTCGGCGAGTGTCAATCTCCAACTTTGAGTTCTTCCTCTTCAAATACTCCTAATCCTCAACCTTGCATCTCAAATCTTTTAAGTGGTGTTTCAGACAAATTCGCTTCAACTTTTAGTCGTTTGTTTTCTTCTAGGAGAGCTAAATTCATTTCACGTTTTTCACATAACTTGTCCCGCTCTCTTTTTATCAATCTCCTTATAGGATTTTGGTAATTTTGATAATTGCAGGTCTTCCATTGGTAAGGCACTAATCACGTTGCCCTACTCTCAAGTCACGCTTCATACTCATTTGTGTCACTTACACGATTCTTTTTATTTTGTATCCTTCTCATTGTTTTCCAAGCTCCTATTAATTTCTACATTTTTTATCAACTTCTTAAGAATCGTATTGATTTCAATATCTTTTAATACGTGCTTGACAAGAAAAAAATCTCCTATATACATTTCATGGAGCACCATTTATGGATCTAAACAGTACAACCCCAAGGACCCCGGAGTGAGACTTGTTGAAGGTCGTCACATCTATAGATCGTTGACATAAACGACATCCAAGGAGCTCTCCATAACATCCTCATCTTTCAAATTTGCTAAGTACAAGAGCCACACTCTTTTATTGGGAAATTGAGGATTCCATTTGGCCATTCTAAATTTTGCAATGGGGCTACTTGTTTTTATCCATAGGCTTGAAAATTTAACTTGAGGAGATTTAAATTATGGTAGACATCTCAAATGGCTAAGGATCCAAATACATAAAAGACATGGATAGCCGACGAATTTCCCTATTCCAAATATCCGAATGTGATTTAAGGAATGAAAAGTCTCGCAGAGGCAATCCAGCGGCACACAATATTAAATATCCTCAAATGTTAGGGAGCTACATGATACCATGATTCACATAGCATAAAGTTCCATTCCCTTATCTTCCTTCAAGAAAATTTGAGTGAGATATATGAGGTAATCCAACGACGCACAATCATTCCCTCCCTTGATTTTTAGCCTTTTCTCAATCTCAGATGCATTGACAGTAGTAACCAAGAACTTAAATAAAGCTCTCTTTCGTAATTATAGACTTTGTCAAAGTTTTGCAGCAGGACATTCAATAATGCTTGATATTCTTCAATCATAGGAGTAAGATCAATTATTTAAAAGGTAGAACATCTGTACAGGGCAAAAATGCCTTAAAGCTTCAAGAACATGAGCATTGATATCAATATATAGTAGATAAGCCATGTGACCATATTTACCAACAAAGACATTTTTTACTCTGGAGAAAATGTTGGACGTAGTGCCCTCAAAGCACGTGTTTTGACATTTTACTATGAAATTTAATGGAATTACATTTTTTTAAAAATTGTTCTTTTAAATTATTGTTGAATAATTTATGTCAATAACTCAAAATTCCATATTTATTAATGTAACTATGAACTTGTATTAGTACGAGAGAATTAAGATCATAGATAATGAATAAAATTGTCAGCAACATATTAAAATATAAAATCTTTAATGAATGGTTGCTAGTACGGTTCACTAAGCATTATGAATGCATGTGATTTAGATTCACATCATTTATGTGGATACATCTTGGTGAAGGTACTTTATATAATATGATTATATATAACATGGCCGATGTGAAATAATATCTTTATTAACTTGTTGTTTATCATAAAGATTTAATACACATCAATCTGATAATGATATGTAGATCAGTCTGAATCCTAAGTAGTCATGAAATCCTATACATATCTACCAAATCCTTTGATTCACTCGTTAAGGTTTATTTGTAAAACAGGCTAGTGACTTTTGTTTTAGAGATTTAGTTATATGGATGGTTGTGAACATGATGTTAAAAGACTTTGAATCCAACATTTCGTAACGGATCATATTTGGTTCATTTGAGTGTTAAATATGGAACTGAATAGTTACTGAACTCAAATTTATAATAGGATTATAAATTAGACATTCACTACTGAATTAATGGTACTTAAGAATCAAGAGGTAATTAGAAGGGTAAAATGGTAATTTTGACAAACTCTAATTTACGAACCAATAATTGGAGATCAGAACTACATGAAGTGATTATATCAATGGACTACATAAGAATACTCTGTATATACATTATATAATCTCTGAGAGTGTAGTTCCATATTATAAGTTCATGGTCCTCAAGTCACCTTTGTACTACATAGTCTAAGTAATATTTCAGGGCATGAGAAAATGACTAACTTACAAAATAAATTATATTTTTAGGGTAAGTATATAATTATGAGATAATTATGTGTGATTAATTAATTAAGAATTAATTTATTAAATTATTTATATTAATTTTCAAAAATTATATATAAATAATTATATCGATTAATTTTTTAATTATCGATAAATGAGATAGTATATCTAATTTGAGAAATTAGATAAGGTTAAATTATTATTAGATAATAATTCAAAATTTGAACCAACTAAATCTTTTATTTATGAACTAATAGATAAATTAGTTGATAGGGATGGTCAAATAAGTTAATTTTGAATTAACTCATATCTAGATATTTATCTAATTAAAATAAATAATTAATCTGCAGAAATTATCACATGGCATGTTGGATGCCACCTGTCAATCATTGATTGAAAATAAAAAATTGACATGGATTACTATAGTGTCACGTTGCACTATAGTTAGGCACGTAATACTGTAGTAACGTATAATACTACAATAGTACCGTGAATTATAGTGCCGTGAGAAACTCTGATACCTAATGGCACACTGCAGTTGTGCACAGTTGCAGCGGGTTCCACTGCAATGATAATTTTGTGATTGATTATTATTTTGTGTATATCTCTAAAAATCTGGGTACCTAGAAAATTTATACAGATATGATTCTATTGGCCTCAGTACTGATTAAATGTGCTAACAACATAGTTGCTATCATGGTGAAATTTTCTAAGATTAAAAGTTAATCAAAAAGTTCTGTGACAACAATCATTGTATTCTCTTAAAGATTAGTCTCACAAAAATTTTTCTTCTACAAAAATCTCTTGATCTCATGTGTTGAGTACATCTAGAGACTGAAAAATGTTCTTGCTATATTCTATGTGCCCACACACGTCCTAGTGTGTTTGATGATTGATTTAGAAGATCTTAGCGTTGATCTTGAAGTTCGTTGTTCATGGGAACAGAAGATCGTTGGTTTGCGAGGACGCTTGATTAGACTACAAGAGGTATATATTCTATATCCATGTATGTCTTCGATTTAATATATAAATATATAATATATCTGATTGAAAAATGTTTTCAGTTAAAAAATTTATTTTGGAAACCGTTGCATCTCGTTTATTTTCATTTATCGAAAAAGATTTGTTTTTATAAATTTTTAAAAGCCCCACGTTTCTGTCGCGCGAGCGCCATATTTTCAACAATTGGTATCAGAGCGATCATTATATATTTATGTATTAAATACTGTGTGGGTGTTCTTACGTTGTTCATAATATATTTTGATATGTATGAATGAATTGATGGTTTATTTTTTGAATGTATGGTTAATGATGGAATGTTAATTGTATGGTGACTATAAAGTTAGACTTTGTTCTTTATTTTTACTTAGACCTTGTGTAAGTCATTTTGGGGCATATGAATTTTTGTAATCATATTGTAAAATTCTTATCGCGAGAAGACGAAGAACGCATGAGACAAACAAGGAGAAAAAAAGCCAAAATTGGAATTCCTAGGGAATTTTGGTGCCGACATCGGAAATTGAATTTTCAGTGCTGGCACTGCCGGTGGTCCAGCGGCGTTGATGCCGCTAGAAAATTGGCGTCCGTGATGTAGCTGTGAAAGTTGTTGAAGGTTGGACCGCTGGCGGTGGTCAACAATGTCGGCGGTGGTGGCTGATGGTGGTTGAAGGGGGTGGATATGGGCGACGATGAGAGAGTCTTATCGTCGGTGGCAATTATTGACACTACCAGGAAAATTTCGCAGAAATTTTGATACCAAGTTACCATATCCCTACAAAGTTTTACTAAAACCTTATCTCTATCTTTTATCTTTTAAATTTTAAAATGAATTATTAATTATAATTTTATGAAAATTAAAATTAATTGTGTGATTGGGTTTGAACCAAGTTTGATAAGTCATTAAATTATTTTTAATCAATCAAATTCAATAGTTTTTAAAATATAATTACATAGATTATTTAATTACAAAAAATAGTTTATTCTAATTAAAATGGTTTTGTTCAAAGCTTGCAGATTATGAAGATGTATCTCTGGTGGAGAATGAACTATTTTGAAAATATGTACACATGAAGTCATCTTTGTCATTTGTTTTCTAATTTTCAATGGTTATAATTTAGAAATACCATATAATCACCCGGTTCATCATTAATATATTTGATTGTTAAATAAATTTTTATTGATATGATTGATAACATGATCATTAATTAATCGACCACATGCCATACATTAAACGCCGTACAATTTTATTTGATCATGCATCTCATTAGTAGAAATACTATTGATTAGGATTGTCCTAATATGTTTATATGAATTACTTTGTGAAATCAATTACATATAAATTGCTAGGTTTTAATTAGTAGAAACATGATTGATTAGGATTGTCCTAATATGTTTATATGGATTGCTTTGTGAAATCAATTGCATGTAAACTGCAAGGTTTTAATTAGTTAAAACTTGATAATCCACCACTCTAAAGACAATAGTAACCTTTAAAATAACCAACTTTATTAAAAGAGTTTTATTAAAGTTTGATTAATGTAATTAATTTGTTATTTTAAGTTTACATAATTATGACTTAGGCTCTTTAGAAGGTTAAATGAGCTTGGATCAATAAGATTGGATTAACTGTTAATTTCACAATCATAGGGTTATTGTTTTAACTAGTAATTAATTTAGAATTAATTGATTTGTTAAAATAAAAATATATTATCCTAAAATAGTGAATGAGAGAAGATTGACATATCAAAGTAACCTATGATCTCCATTATCAGTACAACACTGTGAGATACAGTAAGAGTCTCGAGATGACTTTGTTTTCATCCCCCTAAGGAAAATTTAAAGCTTTATCAATACCAGGTTGGACTTCTTAAGAAGATATGACTAAGTGATGTAGTTTAGTTTTGACCGACCCTAAGGCGGCATATTCTAAATCAAATCATGGAATCCAAAATAATGGGTTACAATCATAAAGTCACAATTAAGTTTAAGTGGATAATTGTGACTTGACCAAACTAATGGGTTAAAAGAGAAAATATGAGATATTTTAAGTTTCAATTAATAAAGACAAGAATATCTCATAGACAGTCTAAGATTAATCTGACCAACGCTAATACAGCACATTAATTTTTAGGTTGTTTTATCATGGATTAGTAAATATTAAATTTATATGTTTGATATGTTGCATTCATGCATCAAGTTTGAATTACGTATGTTTTATTTTTCAGTTATTATTATGTCTACCATGGACAACCCTATTACTGCTTTACTTGTACTTGAGAAATTAGATGATGATAATTTCATAAGATGGAAGTCACATTTAAATTTGATGCTAATTTATGAGAACTATAAATTTTTTCTTACTGAGGAATATTCTGAGGAGCCCACTGCCAATGCTTCTAAGAATGTTAGGGACAAGTTTGATGCTTGGATTCAAAACAACAAAGCGAAGTGCTACATACTTGTGAGCAAAAATGATGTTTTGAAAACCAAGCTTGAGTGCATACAGACTACTTATAAGATTATGGAATCTCTATAGGCGATGTTTGAGCAGTAGTTTAATCAAAGTCTTCATGAGGCTACTAGGAGCTACATGACAACCAAGATGAAGAAAGGTGCTTCTGTGCGTGAACATGTTTTGAACATGATCAAGATAATGCATGAGGCAGAAGTACATGAGGCGATCATTGATGAACGAACTCAAATCAGCATTATACTTGAATCGCTCACACCTGCTTTTTATGCATTCACCACCAACTATGTTATGAACAAGTTGCAATGACCCAACTGTTGAATGAACTGCAGAATTTTGAGTCACTCAATAAGAGTATGACCAAAGAGGGTGAGGCAAATGTTATGAGCAAAAACCTTCTTCCATTGCTGTTAAAAGTAACGAGAGGAAGAAGATCAATGGTAAGGGGAAATGTAAGAACAAGAAAGGGAAGAAGGCCAAGACATCACCAAAAGCCAAGAAGAACGGAACAACAACAAGCCCAAGGAAAAATGTTTCCATTATGGAGTTGAAGGTCATTGGAAGAGAAACCGTAACAAGCATATCACCGAACTGAAAGAGAAAGGTAAATATGATCTACTTTTTTAAGCTTGCTTAGTGGAAAGTGATTCATCATCTTGGATAGTTGATTTAGGGTCCACTAACCATGTATGCTCTTCTTTGCAGATGCTTGATTTTTCAAGGGAGTTGACTGATGGCGAGGTGATTATGAGAGTTGGCAGTGGTGCGCTCATGTCAGCAAAAGCATTGGGGACAGTCCGCCTTAAGTTTGGAAATAATTATTTAGTTTTGAACGATGTTTATTATATTCTTAGATTTTCAAAAAAATTGATTTCACTTTCATTACTGCATGAACAATTTTTTGAACTTTTTTAATTAATAATGAATTTATTATTTTGAAAAATGGATTCAACATTTGTCATGCTAAGGTAGTGAACGAACTTTATATGCTTAACCCGACTGAACGCGCGTTAAATAATTTTGAAAGTAGCAAATTCTAAAAGTAACAAAAGACAAAGAGTTTCTCATGATGATGATAACACATATCTATGACATCTTAGGTTGTGACATATTAATCTAAATAGATTAAACATGTTAACAAAGCATGGTCCTTTGAGAGAACTAAAAGTTAGAACTCTTCATGTTTATGAATCTTGTCTAGATGGTAAAATGACCTAGAGACCTTTCACTGGAAAGGGCCAAAGAGCCAAGGAACCACTTGAGCTAGTACATAGTGATGTCTGTGGACCGATCGGTGTACAAGCTACATGTGGGTATGAGTATTTCGTCACTTTTATTAATGATTACTTTAGATATGATTATACTTACCTAAAGCATAGAAAGTCTGATACTTTTGGAAAGTTTAGGGACTTCAAAACTGAAGTTTAAAATTAATTAAGTAAATCATTGAAAACACTTCGATTAGGTTGAGGCGGTAAATACTTGGATTTAAAATTTATAGATTACCTGTTGGAGTATAACATTCTATCCCAACTCAAGTCACCTGGAATGCCACAACAAAATGGTGTTTCAGAAAGTATAACCGAATCTTATTGGATATTGTTAGGTCGATGTTTAGCTACTCATCACCGCCACTCACTTTTTGGGGATATGCACTTTAAACGACAACTTACATTTTGAATGTAGTGCTTTCTAAGTTTGTAAGCAAGACACCTTTAGAGTTATAGAATGGCTCCAAAACCAGTTTACGTCATTTCCGTATATGAGGGTGTCCAACTCACGTTCTTAGACCAGAGACTGGAAAGTTAGACTCGAGGTCTGAAGTGCGTATATTTGTTGGCTATGCTCTGGAGACTAGAGGTGAGACTTTTATAGTCACAATGATCAAAATGTGTTTGTATCGACAAACGCCATATTACTTGAATGCGACTATATGGAAAACTACAAACCTTGAATCAAAGTAGTTCTCGAACAATTAATGTCTGATGAGATTAGACCACCTTCATCATTAACCGATAAATGAAAAACCACAAAAAACCACTGTTCTTGTTCAGGAAATCCCGATGCAACATCGTAGTGAGAGGGTTATAAGATAACTTATTTGCTACGAACTACAGGCACATGTCTTAGTGTCAGACACTGATAAGGACGGTCCATTAACCTTTAAAGAAAGGATGGATGATCTTAAAAAGGAGAAATGTCAAGATGGCATGAACGAGGAAATGGAATAGATGTATTTCAATTCTGTCTGGAAATTTATAGATCCACTTGAAGATGTCAGGCTCATTGGATGGAAATGGATCTTCAAGAAGAAAAGATGTGTGGATGGAAAAGTAGAGACTTTCAAGGCACGATTGGTAGTCAAGGGTTACACACAAAGGGAATGAGTCGATTATGAAGAGACAATCTCCCATGTTGCTATGCTAAAATGCATTCGCATCCTTTAGTCCATTGCCGCAAGTTTAGACCATGAAATATGGAAAATGGACGTCAGGACAGCTTTTCTGAATGGCTCTCTTTAAGAAAACATCTATATGAAAAAGGGGAAACATAAAAAAGTATGTAAGTTGCTTAAATCTATTTATGGATTAAAGCAAACATCTAGGTCTTGGAATCTTATCTTTGATGAGATTATTAAATTATATCCCTTCGAGCAAAATGTTGACAAAATTTGTGCTTATAAATACATCAAAGACAAGATAATGATTTTAATAGTTCTTTATGTTGACGATATTCTATTTATTGAAAATCATGTAGAAACTTTTTCAAAGGTAAAGAAGTGGAACTGCGAAATTTCAAATGAAATATTTGAGAGATGCGAGCTATGTTCTAGGCATCCAAATCCTAAGGAATAGAAAGAACAAGCTTTTGGCACTTTTTTAGGCATCTTATATTGATAAGGTGCTGGAGAGGTTCTCTATGGAGAATTCCAAGAAATGTCAACTACCGACCAGACATGAAACTATTCTCTCCAATGAGTAGTGTCCTAAGACAACACAGAAGGAATATTATATGAGAAAGGTTCCTTATACTTTAGTTATTGGTAGTCTCATGTATGACATATTGTGTAGGAGACCAGACATATGTTATGCGGTGAGAATTGTTAGTCGTTATCAATCAAATCCTGGTTTAGAACATTGAACTGCAGTAGAGCACATTCTCAAAAATCTTAGGAGAATGAGAAATTATATGCTTGTTTATTCAAGTGTAGACTGAATAACACTAGATATACTGATTAGGAATCAGATAAGGATAGTCGAAAGTCGACGTCTAGATCTTATATCGAGGTGATATGACTGTTATAGAGATAACGTTGGATTAGAACTTGGCAGACCCATTTCCAAGATATTTCCTGTGAAGTCGTTTAAGGGTCATATGCAAAACATGGGGTTGAGAGAGATGACACATTTGCTTTTGGGCAAATGGGAGATTGTTAGGCATAATGCACTCAAAGCATGTGTTTTGACATTTTAATATAAAATTTAATGAAATTACATTTTTCTTATAATTGCTCTTTTAAATTATTTTTGAATAATTTATGTAAATATCTGAAAATTTTATATTCATTAATGTAACTATGATCTTGTATTTGTACGAGAGGATTAAATTCATAGATAATGAATAAAATTGTTACCAACATTTTAAAGTATATTTTTAATGAATGGTTACTAGTATTGTTCACTAAGCATTATGAATGCATGTGATCTAGATCCAGATCGTTGATGTGGATAGACATCACTGAATGTATTTTATATAATAAGATTATATATGACATGACCGTTGTGAATTAGTATCTTTATTAACTTACTGTTTACCATAAAGTTTAATTCATATCAATTTGATGATCATATGTAGATCAGTCTGAATTCTGAGTAGTCATGAACTCCTATACATGTCTATTGGATCTTTTGATTCACTCGTTAAGCTTTGTTTGTAAAACAGGCTAGTGACTTTGTTTTGGAGATTCAGTGATATGGAAGGGTGAAAACATGATCTTACAAGATTTGAAATCCAAGCTTTCTTAACGGATCGTATATTGGTTCTTTTAAGTATTAATTCTGAATCTGAATGGTTATTGAGCTCAAATTTATAAATCAGTCATTGACTAGTGAATTCATGGTACTTAAGGATCAATAGGTAATTAGAAGGGTAAAATTATAATTTTGAGCAGCTTTAATTTATGAACCAATAATTGGAGGACAAAACTACATGAAATAATTATATAAATAGACTACACGAAAATATTATGTAAGTACATTCTATAATCTTTAAGAGTGATTTCATATTTATAGTAGAGTTAATAAAAATGATTATTTAATGAAAGAGTTTGATTAATAATCTAGTTTATTGGTCCCCAAGTCACGTTTGTACTACACAGTCTAGAGTGTAAATATTTCAGAACATGAGAAAATGACTATCTTGGAAAAGGAAATATATTTTTGGGGGCAAGTACATAATTATGAGATAATTAAGTGTGATTAATTAATTAAATTATTTATATTAATTTTTTGGAAATTATATATAAATAATTATATCGACTAATTTTCTAATTACCGATAAGTGAGACAATATATCTAATTTATGAAATTAGATGATGTTAAAAATTATTATTAGATAATAATTTAAAATTTGAAATTAGTTTGTGAACTAACAAATAAGTTAGTTGATAGAGATGACCACATAAATTAATTTTGAATTAACTGATATTTAAATATTTATCTGATTAAAATAAATAAATAATTTGGAGAAATATCCACGTGACATGTTGGACTGTCACATGTCAATCATTGATTGAGAATAAAAACATTGACTATTATAGTGCCACGTGGCAATACAGTTAGGCGTGCAATACTGTAGTGTCCTCTGACACTACAGTAGTGACGTGAACCACTGTGATACATCAAGGCATACTGCAGTGTCGTGTGGCACTTAGGTGTGCACAGTTACAGTGGGTCCCACTGCAATGACAATTTTATGATTAATTACTATTTTATGTATATTCCTAAAACTCTACGGTGCATAGAATATATATATATATATATATATATATATATATATTATTCTATTGGCCTCCCTGTTGATTAAGTGTGCTAACAACACAGTTACTATCAAGGTAAAATTCTCTGAGATTAAAAGTTAATCAAAAAGTTCTGTGACAATAATCACTGTATTCTTTCAGAGTTTAGTCTCACAAAATTAGTCATTCTTCAAAAATCTCTAGATCTCATATTTTGAGTACATCTAGAGACAGAAAAATTGTTCTTGCTATATTCTACGGCCCACACACATCCTAGTGTGTTTGAGGATTGACTTGAAAGATCTTGGTATGAATTTTGAAGTTAATTATTCGTGGGAACGAAAGATCATTGATTTGCGACGATGCTTGATTAGACTACAAAAGGTATATATTCTATATCTATATAAGTTTTCGATTTAATATATAAATATATAATGGATATGATTGAAAAATGTTTTCAATAAAAAAATTTATTTTAGAAACTGTTGCGTCGTGTTTAATTTCTTTGATAAAAAAATATTCATTTTTAGAAATTTTTAAATGCCTCACGCTTTCGCCGTGTTCCAACAGAAAAATCCTCTCATATCTTCTTCAATCTTTCTCATTCAATGTTTGAGAATCCTATCTTAGTGATTGGTGGTAGAAGAACAACATCCTCCTTTTTCAATCAATCTCCCTTTCATTTATGTGTTTCTTTAGACCATTGGGCTACCGTAACTTGATCTTCTATCATACTCATAGTGAAAATAATGGTTTCTAATTTATGAATGAATTAAATATTTTTTACAGTCCTTATTACGCAGCATGGTACAAAAGAGAGATGAAGTCAGAAGTGAAACAATGAGAAAAAACGCTTTATTATTATAAGACATATATACATAAACAAAGTTAATCATGATATCATATGTAAGCATAATCTTTATTACTATAAGTTATTGGTCATGATGTGGGCTCTAAAAACATAGTACATGTGCAATTGGGCCCTAAAATCTCTTAACATGATCCCATGATATCAAAAATAAATTCAGTATCGCCCCACCAATCATTTTAGTGCGTGATTGATCACCTAGTTTTTTCAAAAAATATTATTGTTTATGAAAACTCAAAGTAGGTAGGGAAGTCATTCGTGTATAGGGAATGTATTAACATACCACAACATCCATTATTAAAATGTAACCAAAGTTAATCAAAATGGTAACCAAAGTATTTTATAAAAATGAAAGAACAAGAAAAATGAAAGAAAATTTATTTTGCATGTTCTATTGGACATGACTTGTGTCATAAAATGAACAAAATAAATGACTTTTGATGGGTGGTACAATGTCCATTGAAAAATAATTTAATTTTTTTACAAATAAAATATTATTGAAATTATTCTCGATATCCCAAGAATAACACATCATCTCAGTAGTTCGAGATTGACTAGTTTCCTAAAAATCTCAAATAAATGAGTTGTACTGAAATGTAGTTTCACATCGCAGATATTTTAGATGCATAAAATCTCATGGTAGGATATGATCTACTATCGAATACATTCAATGCGTCATTGAATGGTTCACTCAATAAATTGCACAAGAAAAATCCGTTAAAGGCAGTGAGTCATACGATAGGGGAGGTGTCTAACCTATTATGGTTTGAAAATCAAGTTAGTATTTTGGCAAAGTAACTGCAAGTAAGTTGAGAGAGAAATCATATCAAAGTGAGTAAAAGACACCTCTATTTAAGTGTTTATAGGGTCTTAAGAATGTAGAAAATATCCAAAACTACCTTGGTATATTACAGTATTCTGGGAGTACAATACTTTTTCAAGTGAAAAATTGACATCGATAAAAAAAATGTTAAAAACTGATTTTCTATCAAGTATTCTCGTGACTACCATAAATTTTAGGCTGCACAGCTGTTGGAGTGATACTCTCCCCCTGGATGAGGCCTTGGTCCCGACTGGGAAAGGGCTTGACCCCAACTTGCTTGCAATTTCGCCATTACGTAGTGAACCTTTGGTTTGTGTTAGAAGCCGGAGCGAGTCATCTTGGTCTCGGGCCTCGAACTGGAGCCGGGCTTGATAGATGCCGGACCCTAACCTGCTCTTTTGTGATGGGTACACCATGCCTGACGAAGACCCCTAAGATTCTACCCTAAAGAGCATCTTGGACAGGTCTATGGGCTCAGGCCCTTTCAGGCGAATGACTCTCTATAGGCACTACAAGAATTTCGCTCATTAGTGACATAACTTTTACTGATAAATCATTGATCGTCAATTCGTTGATCATTGTTAGTACTATTAAACGACAAAACTTTTGTTTTCGCCGAAACTTTTTAACAAAACAGTACAAGTGTTTTGACGCTAGAAGGTATTGTCGATCTAAACCTTTTTAGTGAATTTCTTGTAGTGGATCATTCATCCTGTGCGGCGGGCTTGTTCTTGGCCTAGTCTTGAACTGGTGTACTTTGGTCCAACCTCGGATTTTGGCCATTTAAAGAGTAATAAATTTGAACTGAAGTAATAAATTTGAATCAATGAAAGTGCTTCAACAAAAGACTCCCAATTTTATCTGCCAAAATTATATATGATATAACAAAATCGCTTTCAATTTCTCTTTAAGTAAATACACACTAGTGTCCTTATGATTCTATATTATTAATTCGATTGTCAGTTTTTATTTAAACTAATCAATACAATTATATACGTACGTTGCACGTGTATATAAATTTATTATATTTTTAGTTATAATTATTTATAGTCATGTTGTGTTTATGTAAGTTAAAAAAATATATTTAGTACCATATTTATTTTGACTTTATGTAGTAAGATCAAGAAAATATTATATTGTTATTATTTGCTAATATATATTATTCAACCAAGCTGTAGAATGTCACCTGTATGTTTGTAGAAAAGAAATAGTAAATATATAGTAGAAATATGCTCTCAATTTTTTTTAAAAGTGACTTCATTAGAATTAAATAATTCATTTCTTGTTTTATTTTGAACTTGATTTTAGTTTTTCGTTTATTATAAATTTTATTTTTCTTGTTTGTAAAATATGCGTAACTATATTTATGTAATATATTAATTATATTAACATATAAAATATAACATAAATAAATTTCTAGAAGTGTTTTATAATTGAATTATGTTTTATATTCTATTGTTTAAGTTTTATAGAGATAATTTAAAATATAGCATAAATAAATATCTAAAAGTGTTTTATAATTGTATTATGTTATAAATTTTATTATTTAAGTTTTATAGAGATAATTTATTTTTCCTATATTAAAAATAATTTAATACAAAGTTGAGCTTTCTCTATATAACTTCTAAAATAACTTAATACAATTAATTCAAAATTATCAAATTAGAATTAACTTATAATTATTTATTAGTTACTTTTTTTTCAAATTCATCAAATAGGTGAATGAATTTTGAAATTAATTCCTACTTGATCAATTTATTATAATTTTAAAAATAAAAAATTATTAAATGACATTTGTAACATATAAGATTATTTTGGATAATGCCTCAATAATAATTTGACAAAATTATCAAAAAATGATTCTCATCTCCTCCTCACTTATAATATATTATAGATTATAGATAGTTGTTTGAAGATTCCTTCTGTCTATGTGCAGTTCATTACGCGTGTGGACCTTGTCTCCAATTAACACTTATTTGATCATTTCTTCTCCATTGTATTGTTCATCCTTGTATCCAATTAACACTTTTTTTTGTAAATATCCAATTAACACTTATTTGATCATTTCTCTCCATTTATAGTTCATCTTCCAGTTACTTTTATATATTCATAACTTACGTTCACTTTTACATAGTGTGCATGAGTGATACTAATTTAGACTTCAGCATATGAAAAAGTGAATGAAGAGGTCGGAACTACATAAAGAGAAATGCATAGTGAAATATAAGATTCACATATACAATCCCTCTTCATGATCAATCAAGCTTGAATCATGGCACTAAATTGAAATAGAACTAAAACAATAAGGAACACAAATCTATGTTTTACCAGTTCTAGTTTCCTGAGGAGCTTAATGAACGATTTGTTCGCAAATATTGATGAATGCAGCATGGGTTCGAACAACTGCAACGCAACATGCCACAACCCTAGTTGGTTATTATATATGCTCATGTCCCCCAGGGTATAGTGATGATCGCTTTAAAAATTGAACTGGTTGCTTTATAACCAAAGACAGAGAAAAATCTAGTAGTACTTTGCTTCAAGTTTCAATAGGTAAAACATAGTAATCAATTTATTTCTTTTTATGATACTTTAGCAGGAAAGATTTTTATTTTTAAAATTTAGACGCAACAAATACATATTAAGTTTGGGATCTGAAATACTATTTTGGTCTTTATAGTTTCAGTTTCATATATGTCATTTAACACATAGTATCATTGATCAATATGATACATATGGACCAACACAAGATAACTCTACATATGTGTGATAAAAATATTTTCCCTTTTCTAAGTGTCAATATATGTTTAGAAATTTAATTAATTACTATATCAAAAGGTTGACATATTAATTTGCTATATAATTTATAGGGTTCAGCATGGGCCTCTTGGTTTTGGTTTTGATCATTTTCTTGCTTTATGTAAGAATCAAGCAAAGGAAAATCGTCAAACTTAGACAAAAGTTCTTTGAACAAAATGGAGGAATGATGTTGTTGCAAAAAATTTCTGAAAGAGACGGATCTAGCAGGTCGACGAAGATTTTCAAAGAGGTAGATCTGAAAACGGAAACAAAAGACTTTGATGAAAGTAGAATCATTGGTCAAGGAGGCCAAAGGACAGTTTACAAAGGAATACTACCACTACCTGACGGCCAAGTTGTTGCGATCATGAAGGCAAAAATAGGAGATGAAAACCAAGTCAAGGACTTTGTCAACGAAGTTTCCTTACTTTTCCAAATCAACCATAGGAATGTGCTGAAACTATTGTGATGTTGTTTTGAAATGCAAGTGCCGTCTTTAATCTATGAATATGTGAGTAACGGTTCTCTCCTTAATCTACTACATAATTCCAAAAATATGACTCCAATTCCAAGGGAACTTCATTTAAAAAGAGCGACAGAAACTACTGGAGCCCTTTGTTATCTACACTCTACTGCTTCAATTCTAGTCATTCATCGAGACATTAAATCGGCTAACATTCTATTAGATGAAAATTTCAATGCAAAAGTGTCAGTTTTTAGAGCTTTTAGGTTGATCCCACAAGATAAGCAACAATTAACAACTTTTGTGCAATGAACTTTTAGATATCTCAATCCTGAGTATATGCATTCCGGACAGCTGAATGAAAATAGCGATGTCTATACTTTTAGGGTCATTCTTGTGGAATTACTAACAAAAAGGATGTAGTTTCTCATGACAAACAACGAGAATTGAAAATATTAGTGAAGTATTTCGTTTAGTCTTTGAAAAAGGATCGACTACAAGAAACCCTGGACGAGAAAATCCTGAATGAGAAAAATGTTGGGGAACTAAAAGAAGTTGCTTCCTTAGCAAGTAGGTGTGTGATAGTTAAGGGGGAGAAAAGGCCAAGTATGAAAGAAGTGTACTGTGAGCTAGAAGGGATAAAAGCAGTGAAAAATGAAAAGTATAGAAATAAGATAAGTGGGAAAATATATTGTAATGAGGAATATAATTTTTTGCTTGGTGAATTATGTGAAGATTTTGTTAATCGTGAAGCAAGTACGTAGCGGCTGTTGGGTATAAGTATGACACCCAAAAAACACGCTTTGCTTTGGTCATTGAAGGTGGTCGATGATATCTTTCATATAATTGGTATGGATCTCTATCTCGTGATTGCAGTGTAATAAGATAATAGGGAAAATCTACTGTACAACACCTTTACCAGTAGGAGTGATTTAATGGTAAAATAACCTCATGTACGATGAAAATTAAGAATTGTTCTGTAAATTTCGGAGTTTTCATGATTTTATTTCCTTGTTTATGTGAGTATTTAAAGATTTTATGCTTAAATTAAATAGTTATTATGAGAGTGTATAATAAGAGTGAGTTTAGGGTATTTCCATTACAGCTTTTAGACATAGTTTCTATAAATAGTCTGAAAATATGAAACTCCATTTTTAGAGTTTTGATTAATTGAAATTTTATAGTTTTTCTCACACTTTTTTTTTGAAATTTTTTATATTCGTCTAACAATAAGTAGGTTGATAGAATGTTGTGACTGAGTTTCTGGCAGTTCCGCTACATATGTCAGTATTAGAGTTTTCATGATTTTATTTCCTTGTTTATGTGAGTATTTAAAGATTTTATGCTTAAATTAAATAGCTATTCTGATAGTTTATATAGTGAGTTTAGGGTATTTCCATTAGGGTTTTTAGACATAGTTTCTATAAATAGTCTGAAACTATGTAATTCCATTTTTAGAATTTTGATTAATAGAAATTTCATAGTTTTTCTCTCACTTTTTTTTTTGAAATTTTTGATATTCATCTATCAATAAGTAGGTTGATAGAGTGTTGTGACTGAGTTTCGTGTGAGTCTTTCTCATGGAAGTTCCACTACATCTGTCATTATTAGAGTCATGTTCATTTTTCTTAGCATGCTACTGATGAGATACTTAATGTAGACCCATATTTCATCTGCCATAGTATTAGGGGTGTGCACGGTTCTATTCGGTCCGTTAGTAAGATATTTTTGTGATCGTATCAAGTTCAACGGTTACCTAAATTACAGAACTGAATTGAACCGGTGTAACCATTAGAACTGAACCAAATGTAACCAAAGTAGTCAGTTCGGTTTGATTACTTATAACCGGTTCGACTGCACTTGTAAAACATTTTAAAATAACAAGAAAATTTAAATTGAAACAATAGATTCAATAATTAGAGATAGTATCTATTACTCCATACACTAATCTTCATTCAGTTTTAATACTACTCAATTCAAATGTTCAACAAAAAATCAGCATGTTACAATAATTAAAGTCCAACAACATAAAATCAAAAGTTTACATCTGTAAAAAATAGCAAACTTCATGTCCATATTCATCATCTAAGAGGAAAAACCAGCAAACCCAACACATTCATGTTCGCCATCATCAAACCATCAAGTCTGTCATATCGTTGTTAGAATCATCACATAGATTTAAATAGAAAGAGGAACAACAAACAATCAACTAAGGTACAAGAATCAAACAATCAAACAACTGAAACGGTCAAACAATCGACAGAATCAAACAGAAACCTAACAGATCTAAGATAATATATCTAAATCAAAGCCTAACAGATATAAACAATCACAATGTTACAAGAGATATAGAGAGGTACAAGCATGAAGAGACAGAGAGAGGTAAAAGATCTAAATCACAAGCCTAACAGATAAAAGCTAACAGGTCTAAATTGAAGCCTAAGAAATCAAAACAATCGTAAAGTTATAAGAGATAGAGGGAGGTAAAAGCTCGAAGAGACAGAGAGAGGTAACAAATCTAAATCTCATGCCTGGCAAATCTAAGCTAACAGATCTAAATCAAAACCTAACAGGTCGAAACAATCGCAATGATACAAGATATTGAGAGAGGTAAAAGCTCAAAGAGAAAGAGAGATATAATAGATCTAAATTACAAGCCTTATAGGTCAAAATAATCGAAGCCTAACAAATGTAAGCTAACTGATCTAAATCACAAAGTTTAAGACTTTTATTTACCTTCAAAGAGATTGAGAGAGGTACAAGCTCGAGCTCGAGCTAAGAGAGAGGCACAGAGAATGCTTTGAGTCGATGAGGGAAGATTCAAGCTGGGAGACTTGAAAATGGTGGATGAGGGAGACACTCTGTAATCGTAAAGAGAGAGGGACAAGGGAGAGCGACTTAGGATTTTGGTCCTTTAGCCCTTTAAGTCTGGTTAATTTTTAACTTCAATAGTTAATAATATATATATTAACAAATAATTGTAATTGGTTCGAATGATTACAGATTTAATGTAAAATAAAACTAAACTATTTTGAAAAACTGAACCGACTATATAACTAAAAGTATTTTGAAAAAATGAACGGACTACAATTCTCATAGTAAAAGAACCGAACGAACTGATTCGGCTTGGTTCAGTTCGGTCGATTCTTAAAAAATTTGCACACCCCTAATCTTGATTAGGAAGATGTGAAAGGGAGTATGAGAGAAAAGGGAAATTGTCTAAGCCAAAACAAAGTGAAAGAAGGAACAAGAGAAAGTGTGAACATATATGCTCACACCAATCGTGTTAAAGACTATTTGAATGATAACAAAACAATTTTGTGTACTAGCATTCATAATCAAGTTGTAGAAAATTATAAAATATTGATGTGCACATGAAGTATGAAGATGGAGAATATCAGGACTTCAAGCAACTATTCATAAGGTCTCGATCTTAGTTTGAAAAATGTTCGTTGGACATTTAAAGCATGATGAAATGTATTAAAGAAAAATGTTTGTGGTAAAAGATTAGAGAAAAAAAAGTTAAGTGATGAAACAACCTAAAAGAGTTTTATAGGGTTTAAAAAATCCCATAAAACCTACTTAATATGATTTCAGAAAAGCTATAAAAAGTTAGAGAAAATGGAGTCAATCTGTCATGAGCGGTCGTTTGCTCGTCACGAGCGATCATCTGCTCATGACCAGTGGTCCTCCGCTCCTTTGCAATATTTTCTCAACGACTATATTCTTGAATCTTTAACAGACCAACAGTAGACCTATCATAGACAGTGATCGATCATTCCCAACTGTAAAACTCCTAACGGATCTATCTTCTCAGCTTATAAATAAAGGGTCTTTAAGAGCCTAAACACATACTTGTTGAGCACGAACTTCTTATACTTTGTCAAAAGAAGTCTTCATCATATTGTGTGAGAAAACTTTATATATTCACACTTTGAGAGAGTTTTGATTATAATCTTTTGATTTATAAAAGAGAAGTGAGAAGCTTGATTGTAGCACGTAGAAACACTCGATCAAAGGTGTGATTGGTGCTCGTGAAACTAATTAGTTGTAAAGGTTTAATTTTCACCATGAAGAAGATCATTGTAGTACGCAATGAGAATCGAACCACGTAAAAATTATTATGTTCGATTCTTTTTCCCTTCATCTCTTTACATTCTTGCACAAGTATTTTATCCTTATATATATTTACTTGCATTGATTCATTATACTTACACGTAGAGATTATTCATTTTTTAAAATCGAATCACACAACACACATCCGCTGTAAGGGTACCATAACAATCCAACAAAAAATGAGTTTTTATGATTTTTAGACACATATTATATTTGAAAACTTTATTTTGTTGAATATCGATAATAATAATAAGGAGAATAACGGTTTTTATAGAAAAGATCAATGAAATTAGAAACTATATTGATTGTAGTACGCATAAATTATATTTATGATAGAAATTATCTTGATTAATAACAGAATTAAATGATTTTTTATTTTAAATATCAGAATATTTTTTCCATTTCAAGTTGCTGTAAAAATTAAAAGGATTGACTTATTCAATTTAATTAGAAACAATAAACACGTCAATCATTTATGTATCCACAACATAAATTTTCGTATACGCTTACAATATTTAATTATAAATAATAAGTATTTTTTTAAATTAAGTAATAAGTATTTGCTATTTCTTCTAAAATGTAAATACAATATAAATTTATATAAATACATCAAAGTAATAGTACATATTTGAAATTTAATGTAAAATTTTGTTTTTCTCAAAAGACGAATAATAAATATTAAGGAATAATTCTACGTATTTTCTTTAAAATCTTTATATTATTTGTTTAATAAAATTTATTTAAATAATATATATGAAGACCGATTCATTGTTTGATTATGTTACTTAATATTTATTATATACTCACAGATAATTACAAAAATAATTGTTACAATCTAAATAAATATTTATGATATCTATGTTTTCTAGTTATTGTTTTTTAATTACTGTTAATAGTCTAAAACTTATTATAAATATAATAATTTTCATGAATTGATTTCAAAACTTATAAATGTTAAGTATTAAGTGCGAATAATGTAACAGATATAAAAGGGATTATTGGAAAGGAGAAAATGTGATATTTTAAATCCGTAATTTTTTCCTATTTAGGCCTATAAAAAATCTGTCATAATATCTAAAATCACAGATTTTATACTAAAATAAAGGACCATTCCATCTTAAAAAAGATACGTGAAAGATATGGCAAATTTAAAAAATAATAGGATAGAAATTTGAGCAATAAATGACTTTGAATATTAATTGTTATTTGTTATTTATCAATTAATATTAATTGTCTAAAAAATGGTGTATGGTCAAACTAAAATGGTTATTGTAGGGGATAAAAATCACTCGGGCTGCGGCCCAATACTCAAGACTCATCTCAAAGGAAACATCCAAGTAACATCCTTTCGGATAAAGCCCAGACCGAGCCTAGACCTCGCATAGCGGACCAAAGTCCCAATCTTGAACCAAACATTCAACAACCACAGTCCCTACACTTCCATTAGTGATGCTACTATGGTAGCTGAGATCTATCACCTCCATGATAGAGGTTACTATAATAGTCAAGGTCCACCACCTTCATGACCAAGGCTACAATGATAGTCGAGATCCACTAGCTCAATATCTGAGGCTACCATGATAGTTGAGGTCCATCACCTCTAGGATCGAGACTACCATGATGGTCAAGGTATCACCTTAATGACCAAAGCTACCATGATAGTTGAGGCACATCTCCATTCACTAACTTAGCCATGTATAGTAACACTCTATACATGTGAACGTCCATTGCTTAAGGATCTCTCTGCAATGAAATTTTTAATTACCCTAAAATGGAGCTAAAGAAGGTATTTCTATAATTATGGAAATTCTCCAAGTATATTCCTCCTTCCTTATTGGAACAAGAAAATGAGATATGTTAAACTAGGACAAAACACCATTTAGGACCCTAATAAATAGATGGTGCCACCAACTCATTTTGGTATACATTCTCCCGGTGTCGAGTTCATTCTCCAAAAAAAATTATATTGACTTGATTGTCATAGTGTATTAGGTTGAGTACCATACCAGTATCGAGTTAACACTATTGATGGTCCTTCCTTCTTATAGTTTAATAGGATCATTGTGCGACGCGTGCAGCATATTGGAACGTAGATTCTTTGCATCTATATTTGGCGACGTTTATGGAGAACATAGATCTTTCCATTAAAATTTTGATCAAATTCTGCCTCACTACCCTAACTATGGTGAATACTAGAGCTAACACAGGGAAGAATGACAAACACGAGGATGTGTACATTGGAAATCTTATCGTACCGGCCGATGCACAAAATGCCAGATTGGTCATCCTAGTAGTGAAAGTATTGATGCGATAGCCAACTAACGCCACTGACCCGTTATCCTCCTCCTGCTAGAAAGGGTGGAACTCTAAACTAAAGAGTCTGCAGAACTCAAAAAATGCAATTTAGATGAAGAAAGGCGTAAAGGATGCGAGAGTGCTTGCCTTGGCATCGTCCGGTTTAAAGCCATATTCGAAGGCGGAGTAGCAACTCGACACAAGATCACCTAGCTTGTGAGGATAGGGACTGCAGTCGAACCCCACCCCATGGGTGCAATGATGAAATGATACCTCATGATGAGGTTAGAAGAGAAAGGGAAGTACATGGGAAGTCCCAAAACTAGCAGCATCAATCATACCTTTCTCGTCGGTATGAGAGATCCTAGAATGAGGTGGATAGTCATAGATCTAGGCACAAACACAAGGATCGAGAAGACAATTGAGATTTAAATCATTAGAAGGATGAACTAGTTGAACAGATCGAAGACCTACACCTTAGGGTCACCAATTTATACACCAAGTACAAGGGCGTGAGAAGGTCCTTAGTTGTTATAGTGAAGGGACTGGCTCAACCATCATTTGTGGTGGAGATCACCTTCATATCACCTCCAAAGGTTCTCGCTCTTGAAGTTTGAGATGTTGATGGCACTTTGGATCCTGCTGACCATGTCTTGCTCTACAAGCAAGTGACGTCCGGGGGCATGTATTCTTGAAGATAAACTGAGGGGATATTAAGCTTAAAACTCACTTTAAGCTTTAAAGGAGTAGTGATAATGTGGTTTGGGAGTCTGGAGCCTCAGACCATACATGTTTTCTTTCAGTTGGCGACATTTTTCATAGGTATACGCGTGGTATCTTTATCGTAGTTTAGAATAGGAGATAGTCTTTAACGGAGTATATTAGGTGTATACCGCAACCGCGGCCACTTTTAGGAAGGGGATGATGGAAGGAACCGACATCTAAGTACCTACACCGCAAAAGGCCCAAGGCGCTATTAGAATCTTTTAACAAGGTTAATGAATTTGGATGCTAGAAAAAGAAATGACCAAGGAGAAGAGGAAGAGTAGCAGTAACGTACACAAAAATTCTCCTCAAACTAGAAGAGATGACATAGATATGAGAGGTAGGTGAAGCTACAGAAATGATTGGAAATGCTTATGAAAAAGGATCAACAACACCGATAGACTTGGGTTAAGAGTTAGCTCAGAGATTGACCTACCGCCTTTATTGTCACTCTATATGAGTTGGTCCTCTAGATCGAAGGAAAGAACCTTCTATCATAACCACCCCATATGAAAATAAAGATGGGAAAAAGGAAAGATCCACATAAACATTACCACTATCATAGGGACCACGACCACAAGTCAAATGAATGTTAGTAGCTGAAACATGAAATGAGAGTAAGCAGGCATGTATTTGAAGATAGAGGATGGAGATAAGCCCTAAGAAGAAGGCTCGAGCAGGAAAATCATGCACGATTATATGAGAACGAATCAAGTGGAGGCCTTGCCAACACGGCGAGAAGAGGGCACATCTTAACTGCCTATTTATCGATATTTTCACTAAGAAAATCACCTCGGCCTGGTCCTGTCTTGATTATAGCATTCATAGACGAGGATACGGTAGGGGTATGCTACCCTCATGACAACATTCTGGTGATTTCACTCGATGTGGAAAACTACATAGTTAAGCGGATACAGGTGGATTCTGGGAGCTCGAAAGATATTATCTTCCTTTAGGCTCGAAAGACATATCACTATGTGCGAACTAGAATTCGTAGGATTTAACGCTCGATCACCAAGGCCATCAGAAGTGTCTTCCTGCCAGTGAAGGAAAAGGCCATTAACTTCATGATAGAATTTATTGTGGTTGATGGGGACTCAACTACAACATGATAATAGGATACCCTAGGTGCACTCCATGAAAGCGGTCCTCTCCTCTTCTCAACAGAATTTGAAGTTACCGATTCTTGCAGAAATAATGGAGATCTGTGGGGATCAGGCCATGGCCTAGAGTTGCTACCTCACCAGCATTAAACAAAAGGAGTCGAAATAGAAATTATAGGATAATGGGAAGGCATCAAATGCCTCAGACATTGAGAAATAGTCTAGGTCTTGATTCATACTCTTCCTGAAAGATAATTGGAAGACATTTGCATGGAGCAATTCAAATGTGCTCGGGTAAGTCCTTTCAAAATATCGCACAAGCTGGAGGTGGATCCGCCCATAAGCTAGTCAAGTAGAAGCACGTGAAGTTCTCCTCGAAAGAATTGAGGTCATCAAGGAATAAGTCCAGATTTATTTGGATGTGGGGTTTATCAAGGAAGTGTAATACCAAGACCGATCAACAAATGTGGTAGTAGTAAAAAAATAGAAAGTGGAGAGTATGCATCAACTTCACCGACCTGAACAAATTGTGCTTGAATGAGAGCTTCCCTCTCCCTCGGATCAGCCAATTGGTGGAAGCCATGGCCGCGCAAAAGGTGCTCAACCTTATAGATGCTTTCTCCAGGTACAATCAGATACTCATGCACCCTGCTGACTAGGAAAAAACATCATTTGTGATTGGGCGTGGAATGTATTTCTACAAGGTGATGCCTCTTAGAGTGAAAAACATTAGAGCCAACAAAATGATTCATAAATACCTCATGAACCATGGAGGTTTACATCGACGATATGATGGTCAAGTCAGTCCGAGCACATGACCACATATCTGATCTAAGGCATGCTTTTAAGGTATTAAGTAAATATAATATGAAACTTAACCCTTCAAATTGTTGATTTGGTGTGTCATCAGGAAAATTCCTCAGACACTTAGTCATCAAGTGTGGGATTAAGGAAACCCCAAACAGATTAGTGGAATATTGGATATGGCTGCACCACGATCAATCAAGGAAGTACAAAGGTTGAATGGTATGTTAGCTGCACTAAATAGGTTCATCTCCTGATCCTCAGATAAGTTCCTCCCCTTATTCAATGTCTAAAAGGATAGTAAAAAATTTGGGTGGGATGATAAATGCGAAAAGACATTCATTGATCTCAAGAGGTCTATGGTGTCTACACCTCTTTTAAAAAACCTAAGGAAGGAAAGGCGTTATAGATGTACCTCGCCATGTCATATAATGTATTTAGCTCAATGTAGTCTGAGAAGAAGGAATGGCTTGTTTATTACGTCACGAAGATTCTCTTATATGCTGAGAAGAGATAGACATTATTTCATAAGCCACATGATAGTGATCAAAACATCACAACCACTGAGAGTCATTTTGCACAAATTAGATATGCTTGGAAGGTTGATGAATTGATTCATGGAGTTAAGGGAGTTTGACACCATGTATGAACTTTGCGCTACGATAAAAACTCAACCACTGGTAGACTTTGTGGTAGAGATGGCACACACCCCAAGAGGAAGAAAGGGCTAACGCTCAAGACGTAAGTGACAAGACAAAGGCCTTGGTTGAAGAACCCTTAAACAGACTATGGACCTTATACGTGGATGGATCTACAAATGCACGTGGATGTAGAGCAAGTCTGGTCCTTCAAACTCCAGATTAAATAGTTATTGAATAGGCCATACGATTCAAGTTCAAACTATCAAATGAAGTAGAGTATTATGCCTTGCTTATAGGGATGCAACTAACAGAGACCTTGGGGGAAATGTATGAGGATATTTGGTGACTCACAATTATTGTTAATAAGGTCAATAATGACTTTCAAGCCTAAGACACAAAAATGGGGGCATATTTCAGCAATGTCTTATAGGTTAAAGAGCAATTCGAGTTTGGCTCCGTAAAGCAGCTACCAAAAGTGTAAAATAATCACGCAATCACTTTGACAAGCCTGGCCTCGTCTATTGATACCAAACTGAGGAGAACCATTCCTGTGGCAGGGTTGATGTTAACAATATTGACCCTCATCTTCATATACCTTATACAAGTAAAGCAAGATTGATGGGCGCCCTTTTTAGTTATATTTCTGATGGAACAGTCCCCAAGGATCTTGACAGTACCAAAAAGCTCTAGATACAAATAGCAAGATACTTCATTCTGAACTCAGTAGCAGATCATTCTCGGGACCATACCCCAAGTGCCTCCACCCAACAGAAGCCTAATACATATTAGCCGAACTCCATGAGGGACGATGTGGGAATCATGTGGAGGCAGATCAATGGCTATGAGAACAAGAATGATGAGGTACTTCTAGTTGAGGATGGACGTAGATGTTGCAGACTATACAACAACATGCAACAAGGGTCATAGATTTCCTCATGGTAGATATAGTCGGACCAATGCCTCTAACACTAGGACTGAAAAGATTCCTTCTGATGGTCTTTGACTACTTATCTAAAATGGGTTGAAATTGAATCTTTCACAAATATTAAGGAAAAGGATGTGAAAGGCTTTATCTAGAAAAATGTGGTATTGCAGGTTTGAGATATTGAGTGATAATCAAGGACAACGAACCATAATTTTCAAGAAGAATAGTCATAAAGTTTTATGAAGAACTAAAAATCCAAGGGAATGGATGGACTGAAGCCTCTAACAAGACCATCCTAACCACACTCAAGAGAAGGCTCATCTAGGACGAAGGAAAATGGGTAGAACATCACGATTTTATGGTCATACATAACAACAAAGTAGAGAGTAAATAAGATACATCATTTTCTTTCATTTATGGAGTCAGGGTCATGATACGCGTTGAGTTTGAGATGCCCACGACCATAAGCTCAAATCACAGGAGAGTAAAACAACATGAGGCTATGACCCAACATTTAATCCTTTGGAGGGAAAATGGTAAATATGTTAATCCGGCTAGAGGCCTTTATGTATAATGCATCTCTATATTTCAGCAAAAGTGTGAATGCCCGTAGATTAAAAGTCCGTGAGTATTCCTTATAAGGGCATATCAAAATAGCCAACAGCAAAGAGCAAAAAAGCTTGAAACAAACTGGGAAGGCCCCTACAAGATAGCAAAAGCTATCATGCTAGAACCTACATTCTCCAAGACTTAGAATAAAGGCGATAAACAAAGGTTTGAATGATAAACAAAGGTTTGAATGCGACTAGCTTCATATTGTTCCTTCATTAATTATTTCTATTTAAGGTATGAGTTGTTTAGTTACCCATTTTTAATAAATGTGAGCCATGTTATTTATCATTAAATGATTGAATTATTCGGTGACTATTTGAGTGAAAATCAATTCTACGTCATTTAAGCACCTACAATTTAAAGTAAAATGACCATGATGGCACCCGAGATCATTAGATGTTCAGATAAAAGCCTTCACCTAAGGCCATGAAAATGGAGACCTCCTACTCACCTAAGATGACGAGGAGAAAGACCGTACATAGGGTAAAAGAACCATGATAGTTTTTTGTGCCATCTGAGATTACCCTATGCTCGGATGAAAGATCTCTCCTAACGCCACGATCGGCAAGACCATGATCGGTGAAGCCTCATACTCACCTTAGATTTCTAAGAGAAAGACTATGCATAAGGTGAAAGGATCATGATAGTATTTTGTGATGCCCATATCACTAGATGCTCAGATAAAAGACATTACATAAGACCAGGAATGTTGAGGTCTCTTACTCACCTAAGACTACTAGGAGAAAGGCCTTGCATATAGCAAAAGGACCACGATAGTCTTTCGTGGTCCCCAAGATGCTCGAATGAATGACCTCACCTACATTCATGGTCTCAGGGTCTCCTACTCACCCAAGATGACTAAGAGAAAGACTCTACATAGGGTAAAAGTACTACAATAGTCTTTCATGGCACGAGATCACCAGATGCTCAGATGAAAGACCTTATCCAAGGAAATAGTTGAGGCCTGCCTTTTCACAATTGATGATTGGGAGATGGACCCTGTATAAGACCATCGATGCCTTTGAGTAAACCTATTCATTAGATATAGTGTTTGGACGAGACATAATTGATTTAAGCTAGAGCCACGAAGGCATCATATTCCAAATAAACAACAGAGTGCAGGAAAGGTTCTAGGCTTGGCTTAAGATAAAGTAAATAGACCTGCCATTGACACGCGAGACACTTTGATTCATAAATTTTTTTACATAAGTTCATAAACATGAGCGAAAAATAATATGACAGTGAATCAATAAGGTTCCGAACAGAAGCACTAAAACAAAATGTTAAAATCAAGGTATTAACAATATTTCAAGTTTGAAGGCAACGCCTGGCCACACAAAGCCACGCATGGCTAAATATCCACCAAACCATAAAAAACTTCAACATCTTTGGATGTAGGTGCTTGGTCATTCTCCTCTGCCAGGGCAGCTAGCTTGGATGTACCTCTCGTTGCAAGGACCTCCACCTCATCCACCGTCTCTGGAAATCGATTGAACTTTGAGTGAACACCCTAGTAGCTACATTTGTAACTTCATCCTCTTGATGCTCGCCCTCGCCCCAAGGAGAAGATAGAGGACTCAATTGACCAAATTCCTCGGCCTTAACGTCCAGCTTCATCTTTTTATGACAGTCTAAGAAGTTAATGCTATACTCGGTCAATGCTTCCTCAAGGACCTTCCTTCAACTACTTATGAAGTGCGTGGTGGATCATCTCCAATGTCTCAATCTTGGCTCTTAGCTTGTCATGTTCCTAGGTCCCCTGCTTTAAGGACTTGTCTTAAGAAAATAGGTTCCACCGAGAAATCGCCAGCACGACGTGGATAGCCTAAAAGGAAAAATCATAAAATTAGCTTTATATATCCATTAAGTTAACAAAAGGACATGCTCGAATGTAGAAAATGTATGAGCATGGAATGAGCAACTGACTCCTCATCAAGCTCTTCTATCGACTTATCTTTCATAAGAGCTTGGCCACGAAAAGTGAGAAGACACTTAGCGACATTGAAAATAGAGGCATCATTAGTCTATAGAGATGCATGCCATGGCAGCGCGAAAGACCTCGGCTCAGTCTGAGAAATCTCCTCGACTACGTCAGTCTGAACTCTTTTTCTCAAGGTGGCTAGGTGGAGACATGGACATTATAGAGCTTGGCCAGAGAGGTTTTGATGGAGAGACTGACGACCTATTTGAGGGTTGTGAAGCAGACTTAGATCTTAAAGCCTTAGTCTTCTTCTTAGCCATTGTCCTCCTCTCCATCTCTTCCATGGAGAGCTTTACCCCCATACCCAAAACATCATCAGACTCATATTTTTCTCTAATAGAGTCAATAGTTTGGTCACAATCAGCTCAAGCTCAAACTTGTACATACAATATATAGTTGACCTAAGCAAGCTAATATAATCAACATTTATGAGTAAATAATAAGAAATACTTTTTCGAAGACCCCCAACTCTCAAATTTTCCTCAGTCAATCCTCTTATCCAGATACCCGTAGAGGAGACACAGGGATTCAAATGAAGCCTTGATCAAGACTTGGTCAATCGTCTTATTCTGATAACTGTAGAGGAGACGCAGAGATTCAAATTTAGCCTCTGTTTGAGATACCAGGATTCTGGCCTCAGTGGTTGCAAGAACAAGAACAATATAGGTTAGTATAATATGATAGAATATTACACAAAGAAAGAGTAGACCTTACCTGGGGTACCCTAACTCGTGCGGATCCTAGTGATGTGAGGGGCCTTGCTTGAAGCAAGGTGGACCCTAACATTCACGGGAACCTTATAAGGGACATACTCTTAATCCCCTCGAACAAAGAAGTATTGATTCTTCAAATACTTATTGTTGGTGTGTTTGCTGAGCAGAATCCCTAACTTCCCTCAGGCATTAAGGTAGTAATAGCCAAGAGAATCTGTGTGCTTAACCATAAAATAAAGGCTCTGCAAAAGCTCAAGATTAACTACAATCCTAGTTTTGTGCCCAAAGACGAAGAGTCTGAGGAGCACCCTCCATGAATTTGGTAGCAACTGACTCGAGGCGATGCTGTAAAACTTGAGTGCCATCCTGGTAAACTTAGGGAGTCGAAACCTAAGCCTAAATCTTAGTGGGTAGTCATAAAAATATACACACTCTCAGCATAGAGGAGTTAAGACACTAGTTTTCATATGGAAGTCGTAACTCAACAAATTCGGGGATGCCAAACTCCACAATACCTCTCCAAATTGGCCTTAGTCAGGTAACTGACTAGAAACTAAGATGAACTAGTCCCTGACCACGACAGTGAAGAATAACTAATCCGAGCATGGATGGCCTTTGACGGACCCTGGGAACCACTGACCTCGGTGAGGGACGCTCAAACCACAACAGACATGGTAGCATACTTTGAGCTCAGCTCCTCGACCGAAGCCTCAGACCCACCAGCAACACCTGAGGACCCTTAATTTGAGGTGTCACTAGCTAACATGGCTTCAATGTGCTTGAAGTCCCATACATCTTGGCACCTAAGGCAAACACGAATACTACAAAAAAGAATCTTGGCACCTGCAGGTTAAGAACTTATCATCGAGATACACATGATAATGTATTCGACCGTAGATTCTATGCATCCACAATTATAAAATTAATTATAATTGTATTTAGTTCAAAAAATTTAGCAAGTTTTGAAGGGTTAAATGCCACAAAATCTATTTCTCAAGAAAATCTACCCAAATTAGTTTCAAATAATGCATCCCAAAACGGGTAAATAGGTTAAACCCCAAAAACATTGACCTGAACCATCACCTCCCGCATGTTTTTTGCCCTTCCCGCAGGACGAGATGAGATAAGAAAATCTTGTCCAGTTTTGGACGAAAATGGACAAAAATATCTAAAATCCATCTCGTCCCGTGCACACCCTAGCTGCTTCAGACCTAAAACAAAGAGCAAAAGATAATTTATAAACTTCAAACTAAAAAATTTGGTTGTAAAAGAGAATTGGTAAAGGATGTGTCAAATATAACCTTTCGATAGAATCGAGAGCTCATTAATTCTCCAACGAACGTATTGGTCAGCGAATAGAACAGTCTCATGACCATTTGCCTAAAAAAATCCCAATATCATACTCGGCACTTTCTCATGTACTAATTTACTCTTATAATTGTAAACACTACTTCTAGTCCAAGCTGTTTAAGGTACTCCGTTAATGCTCCATTAGCGTAAGCAGTTTGTACAAACCGAGAAAGGATGCTAAACACTACTTACACATTGTCTCCCTCCATTAGATTGCTCTATTGTTCCTTACTAAATATGGCAAATAAAGATAAAGCTAGTTCCCACCAACAAGATCAATTGTGGTACCACTTTGTGAAGGCACAGTAAAATATGCAAGGCCATTAGCATTTCAGTCCAAACTAGCACACCTGAAATACTAGAAGCATCCCTCACAATGAGAAAATTCTACAATGTCAAGGATAATACCGGCATTAATGCTGAGCCTTTATAACCATAGGACTGTAATCCTAGACATTTAAGACCCAGCAGGTTACAAGTTTTTTTAGGGATTCAACTAAAATATAGTGGTGTTCAACAAAAATGTATAAGTGTTTAACCATTAATATTTATTGGTGGTGCTAAACTAAAATGTAGTGGGGTTCAACTAAAATGTACAGAGGTTCAATCCAAATGTTGTGGGGTTCAACCAAATGTATAAAATTTATATTTCTTCGTGGGGTTCAACTAAACTATAGTAGGGCTCAACTAAAGTATATAGGGTTCAATCAATATGTAGTGTGGTTCAACAAAATGTACAAAATGAATATTTTTTGTGGTGTTCAACTTAAATGTAGTGGAGTTCAACAAAAATATACAGGGCTTCATTCCATATGTCGTGGGGTTCAACCAAATGTAGTTTATGAACCCCACAACATTGTTTTTGAACCCATGTACATTTTTGTTGAACCCCACCACATTTTAGTTTAACACCTCCATAAAATATTGATTTTATACATTTGGTTGAACCTCATAACATTTTAGTTGAACCCTTATATATTTTAGTTAAACTCCACTATATTTCAATTCGATACCATCAAGAAATATTAATTTTATATATTTAGTTGAACCTCATAACATAAGGGTTGAAACTTTGTATATTTTAGTTAAACCCCACCACGTTTTAGTTGGACATCATCAAGCAATATTTATTTAATATATTTTGTTGAACCCCCTTGTACATTTTAGTTGAACCCACTACATTTTAGTTGAACTTCATCAAAAATATTTATTTGTACATTTTGTTGAACCCCATTACATATTGATTTAACCCATGTACATTTTAGTTGAACACCATCAAGAAATATTCTAAGATATGTTTATTTTGTATATTTTGTTGAACTCCACTACATATTGATTGAACTCATATACATTTAGTTCAACCCCATTTACATTTTATTTGAACACCACTAAAAAATATTAGTTTTTAAATTTTGTTTAATACCTCAAGCATTTGTTGTACCCCACTATAAATTCATTGAACCCCAAACATTACAACCGCCAATCAACAAGTCTCAGTCGCTACTCAAAAGCCTGTAATCCCCATCCTGAAAGTGATAATCACATCTTCATGTCTGATCGCCATGATAATAGCTCTAATTGCCATGATGCACTCTAATCGACATCCTTGGACTAACGATCGAAAAAAGTTACTTTAATAGCCATTAAAATTGTTCAAATCGTCATGTCCCCCCATAAACCATAAAATTGATTTCTTGACATAATTAAAGTACAAATGACAAATTGCCAATAAAATTAAACAAAACTTGTTCTGTCAATGCAAACATTTCATGATCTTCACTTATATGTTAAATTAGATTGAATTAAGTAAGAATTTTCAAAGTGATTGAACACTTAATCATAAACTTGATAAAAGTTGTCATTAATAAGTAGCAAGCGAGATGGGTTTTCACATGTATAATTATAGGCCGTGATGTTATGATGGTCGGTAAATCCTATTTTTCGGTTTGAGGAACATGTATAACCCTCAAGGTCGGATTCTACTATTAAATCAAATTTCTCCGCTTAAAGTTTGCTAATTAAATATTGAAATTTGAAATTTAACCTTTTATTTTATGATTATAACCCCTTAAAATTTCAAAAATAACCAAATTTATGTTTTTATTATAATCCTATTAAAATATATTTTAATTTTAACCTCATTATATTCTCAAAATTGACCAAAAAAATTAAAACCCTATTCCCCTTTCTTCTCCCCTTCGACACTTCACACACAAAACACCCATTCTCTCTGAACTTCTCCTCTTAGCCAAACACTTTATTCTACTCCAGTCATCTTTCACCTCTTCATCTATCTTCTATAATAGTTGTCTGAAAACCCATCCAAACCCGCGACCAACACAAACCCACAAACCGTATCTCTAAATTTTTCATCTTGCGTCAAACCTACGCTCAACTCGAGCCAAATCCACCTAACCCGTGATCCCAAGGTTTATATCCTTATAATCTTTTATTATCTAGTCTCATGGCTGGAGGAAATCAAGCCATTAGAAAGGGAGTGATGAGTTCAACTAAGCAACCAAGTTTGAGCGGTTTGAAAGGGTCTTACGATACACTCGGCTATGGGGTGAAATGATTTCGTCCAAAGAATCAAAACCTTACTAGCCCTATTCTTCACAATGTTCTAATGGAGAATATCTCCCATCCAAGCAAACAAAATGTAAGTTTCTCTAAAAAAGTAATTTTTATGTGTTATAGTGTTAAAACACCAAATTATGTTTTATGTGATGATTGTAGATATGTACGATTATTGCTAGCAATATATGTGTTGGATGAAAAATATAGTATTTTCATGAGTGCCTGTAAGGTGTTCGATAAAATATCACAATGGATACATGGTGTATTTTTATCATTGTCTGTAAGGTGTTTAAAAAAAATGCCACATTGGGTCTACATTGTATTTATATGAGTGCTCGTAACAAGTTCGATGAAATGCCCCAATAGGGATTAGGCCATTGCTTTCTTTGATTTTTTTCCCTTTGTGATATATATTTCTTCACATACATTTTCACTGAGTCACGACTTCATTTTTTTCTTTCCTAGATAGCTGAGAATGAGACTATTGGTGTGTGTGGTTTTGGGAACACTACTATAGTACCAGTGGTACAATAAGATTCCTGAAATGTAAAAAGGAATCTCGATGCTTCTGGATTTAATTACTTGATAATTACAATGAAAAAGGGGAAAATGGATCGCGTGATTTTGAAAAGCCTAGTCGAGAAATGGTGGGATACAACACACACATTTCATCTAGATGAAGTGGGTGAATTTCCAATGACCCCATTGGACTTTGCTGCTATTATTGGGCTGAGAGTCAGAGGTCGACAACTGGATTATGACTTAGAAATTTACAACAACAAGAAGTTATTGTGCAAGCTAGTCGATAAACTATTGTCAGACCTTAACAAAAATAAATTTAGTTATCAATTGATTTATAAAAATTCCATTAATTACGAGCGTGATACTCCTTAGAAGGAGGAAGTTTTGATAAGGGTTTTTCTTTTGGTGCTCTTTGGAAGTACCATTTTCTGCGACAGGCGCAACAAGGTATATTTGTACTTTCTCCAAAGTCTAGAGAGACTAAATGAGATATAGGAGTATGATTGGGGTGTTTCAATATTGTTCATATTGTATTGCATTATGGACACTTTATGTCATGAAAGTGTAGAGACTGGAGGTTTTTAGAAAGTATGAGAGGTATGGGCTTGTGAGTACTTGTCGTGTTTGACCCTAAAAAAACCAGTTGATGGGCTAAACACATTCCCTAGAGTAGCACATTGGTTGGACATTGATGTGGGAGCACGGGATGTTGCTCACAATCTAAAAGAATTTCGTGTTAAACGTCATTTTGTGAAGCTCAATGATGTATGCATTTTATTTTATGAATTCTCATATTGTCTCCCATCCCCCTGGCCCCCTCTTGAGTATGAATAATGTTTTACTGACAAAATATTTGGTTTTTTTATACTTGTAGATCAATTGAAACCCTTAGAGACCAGTGGAAACTTTCTTGATTACTGCATTGAAAACGTACCTCCTAGCGGTATGAGAATCTTGTTCCAAGGACTTACTGGTAGAGCATGGTACTTAAGTGCGTGCATATCATGACAAAGTTTGACAATCGATGTGATGTTCATCCCATAAAGACCTCCAGCTTCAATGTTATATGATCAACCATTCAGCAAAGAGGATCTAACAACTGGTCTTGAAGGGTTTCGAGCACAACACTACATCGAGTCTGACCCTCTATGTGAAGATAATTCTGATATTTTTCAGAGATGATGGTTATCTTATAACCATTATTGGGTGTCTTTATCTTCATAGGTACGAAACATCTAGAAGTTGGATTTATAAGGTAGGGAATACTCATATTGTTATACAATGTAAATTTATAAGCTGCTTGATATAGACAACAACACCACCAATTGCACCAGGAGTAGGAGCATAAGGGTCAGCTAGAGTACAGTTGGTGATATACGAGTGACTGACTTCAACTACCACAGTGGCACATAATTCTTCCACTCTCAGATGGTGGTGGTGAGTTTGTTGATATTTCACAGGATGTCACAGTCTAGGGGCTTCCAATAGCTAAAGTTGATTATGTGAGTTATCATGTTAATATTTATTATTTTAGTTATTAATTATCATATTAACGCGCATTTTGAATAATGTAGGTGCCGCCAACATACGCAGCAAGCATGTTGCGCATGATTGGCGGTCTCAACAAGGTGTTTCTTAAAGAGAATTGTAAACTCACACACTTTCCCTAATTACTTTTTAGTTTCAAATCACATTATTCAAAAATTAAATCTTATAGCTTACAGTTTGAGTATGTACACTTGTAGGTGAAATTGGAAAGACGCATGTAAATGTATGAAACTCAATCAAGTAGGCATGGGGATAATGAAGAAGAAGAAGATGATGAAGGATGAAGGATGAAGGTGATGATGACAATGATGATGATTCATTTAATGATGACTAAGGTGAAGATAATGATGATGTTGAGATGAAGATATTGAATCTGATACGGAACTTGAATGACGTATAAAGTATTCACATGATGCTTTGTCGAAAAAGAAAAAACATGCACCATGATGCGTTGTTTACGTTTTTATAATTTTGTATTAATATTTTAAATTTTATAAATTGGATTATGAGTTTATTGAGTTGTTAAAGTATGTTTGAATTAGTTAAATTTTGGCTGGATATTCTTTGACATGTTCTGGATATAAAGTAGTGTTTTGATTGTGGATATTTTTATGTTTATGTGGAGATTTTGTCCAATTTTTGTTTTAAAATGACCATATCCTTAATCACCACCTGTGGAAGCCAATTTCCATGTATATAGGACGAGTCTCCATGCACACACGGTGATTGGGGTCTGCAGGACACGAAGGTGCCAGCTCAAAAAAAGTACAGTCAACAGCCCGTCGATGTGGCAATTGTAAGAACACTAGATATACCAAATGGACATGTCAAGAGTTATCAAGCGATGTGCATGCCACGATACTAGATGAAACTAATGAGAATCCATAACCAGGCAACTTACAATGTGCAAACGTGACAGGATTATCTAGACAAACTACATCCCAAGACCCAGACCTGTTGCATGAACTACCAGTATTTCAATACACATTCAATGTGCAAGGTGCGTACCAAGTCCCTTTATTCAATCCATTTGCATACTCACCACCATTATACGCACAAGGTGGGTACCCTGTGTACAACACAAGCGTCCCATACTGGTAAAATTTTCCTTATCCCCCACAGTAAAAGTACATTATGTTGCATGACAAATAAGTAATTGGCATCATTAGTAAAACTAAACTATCTGTAGCTTACATTTCCTTAGTACTCATGCAAGTGTGTTTAACAATCACTGAACCTAATAATTTTGCAAAATATGTCTAACAATCACTATATAATATAAATTTACAAACAGATATGTCTATCATCACTGAACACAATAAATTTTTAAACAAATTTGTCCATCATTGTTGTACACAATTAATTTGCATAATCTATTTATCATCACCGTACATAATAAATTTGCAAAAATTGTTTATCATCACTATACACAATAACTTACTCAAATATGTCTATCATCACTATTTTAAATAACAACTTACTAAAATATGTCTATCATCATTGTATACAATAACTTACTAAAACCTATCCCACAATAACTATACGCAATTATATAGAAAATATGTCTATGACAACTATAAACAATAACATACACAAAATGTCTATCCCTTAATTTTTCTCCTCTTTGCCACCCCTTGCTTCAAAGTAGGACTCGTCTTTTGTGGTTGCTGGGTCTCCAAAGTAAATGAGTTCCTACCATAAAAGATGTCAACGAGCTATTATAACGTTGTATACATGCTATTCGAAGGATGGTTGAGGTTCTTCAAAAGAATCTCACATCGAAGATTGTGCAATTTCAACTCCTATAAAATATTCTAAATATTTACCAGAATATCATACACCTCATAATATTTAATAATGAGAGGCATAAATGAGCAAATCCATCATAAACTAACTAAATTACCAGGGAATGATAGTCGCAAACTATTTGTGCCCTCACGTCATCCATGAATCTCATCACCCACACGCCACAATCGTTACTGTAATGTAATAATAAGCGCATAATTAATGTGATGATAGCACAAATTCATGATCAGTGAACTTGCCCATTTGATTTGATGACCACGTGGGATGGCCTAAAATTTTTTAACAAGCTGAAGGTACTTTCCAGGGGCAGCCTAACACACGGAGCTTATTCCTAAATACCATGTCCATACCTTCCAACTATATTTTCATTCACAATATTTAAAAAGAGAATCAATGTCAAGATCACACATGATATAAGATATTGGAAGTCACGATGAGGGTTAGAACATACAATCCTTTTTACAATTTTGGTCCACGCCAAATAACTCTGGCCATCTTACAAAGTGTTCCATATGGTGACTTCCTCGCCCATAATGGAAATGTTGGCCATAAACCAATCATCTCTACCGCCGTGTATCGAAATACAAATATATATTACACAACACATTTACACAACCATATTAAGTCAAACTTTAATAACTTGACTACATTAAATTTGCTTACTGTGGTATGTAGCTCAAGCAAACCCATGTATCTCTCCACGATTTTTTGTTTGCCTTCAAAATTATGAGTTCAAATTTTGAAACACATTGAATCTGCAATGGCACAACAAAAACATAATTTACAAAGTACAGAAAAATCTAAAATAAGGATGGTACTCAGTAGTAGATACTCACAGCAAAGAGCATGGGTAGAAACCAGAATCAATCACCCATTGCCTCAACACGAGTCTCCAAGTCCAAAAACTGGACAAACAAGTCTATAACCTTCATGTCCAGCCAATTCTCTAGACCGCGAGTCTTTAGGGCTCTACGGTCAACATCGTGGATAAACAATTTCACGAGAATCATACAGTGAAAGATAAAAAATATACAAATGTAATCAAAATTTGAAAGTGATTGTGTGTCAAATTTTGTTAGATTAGTGTGAATACTACCTATCCATTAAGCTTTTCTAAAAAATATACTCCACTAAACACTAATCCTTGACTTCTACTAAGTCTCGTAATGTGTACAGGCCCACTTTAAATACATTTCTGTTCTGTTTTGTGATCGTTTTACCCTTCAAATATGGTGAATTAAGAAGAAGGCCATCTCTCCTCTACCGCATCCGAGATTTACTTTCAGTAGAATCGGTCATGACTTGTTTGCCCTACCAACACACAAGCCCAAGTAAGGTGTTAGATTAGTAGTTAGATTATACATGTTAGACTAGCAGAAAAGATGAAATATAAATAAACAAAATAATACCTTCAGACGTCTGTTAGACTTGTAGTCATACCAACGAATGGTTCCCTGACCAATAACAGGTCAGTCATTGATTTACAAGTAGTGATTTTTTTAAGTAAAACAAATATTACTTGAAAGGTTCAAGTAGTTATATCTAACTACTTGAACCCTTGAAATCGTGATTATGATTCTAGAAGTAAAAAAAATATTACTTGAAAAGTTCAGGTAGTTGTATCTGACTACTTAAACCCTACAAGTAGTGATTTTGATTCTGGAAGTAAAAAAAATATTACTTGAAGGGTTCAAGTAGTTGTATCTGACTACTTGAACCGTTCAAGTAGTGATTTTGATTCTGAAAGTAAAAAAAATATTACTTGAACGTTTCAAGTAGTTGTATCTGACTACTTGAACCTTTCAAGTAGTGATTTTGATTCTATAAGTAAAAAAAATATTACTTGAAGGGTTCAAGTAATTTTATCTGACTAGTTGAACCCGTCAATTAGTGATTTGTTTTTGGAAGTAAAACAAATATTACTTGAAAGGTTCAAGTAGTTGTATCTAACTACTTGAACCTTTGAAGTAGTGATTATGATTGTGGAAGTAAAAAATTTTTACTTGAAGAGTTCAAGTACTTGTATCTGACTACTTGAACCCTTCAAGTAGTGATTTTGATTCTGGAAGTAAAAAACATATAACTTGAAGGGTTTATGTAGTTGTATCTGTCTACTTGAACCCGTTAAGTAGTGATTTTGATTCTAAAAGTAAAATAAATATTACTTGAAAGGTTCAACTAGTTGTATCTACTACTTGAACACTTTAAGTAGTGTTTTTGATTCTGGAAGTAAAAAACATATTGTTTGTTTGGTTCAAGTAGTTGTATCTAACTACTTGAACCCTTCAAGTAGTGATTTTGATTCTAAAGTAAAAATAAATATTACTTGAAGGGTTCAAGTAGTTGTATACGACAACTTGAACCCTTCAAGTAATGTTTTTTTTCCTGGAAGTAAAAAAACATATTAATTGAAGAATTCAAGTAGTTGTGTCTGACTACTTAAACCCATCAAGTAGTGATTTTGATTCTGGAAGTATGACAAATATTACTTGAAAGGTTCAACTAGTTATCTCTACTACTTGAACCCTTCAAATAATGATTTTGATTCTAGAAGAGAGAAAAATATTATTTAAAGGGTTAAAGTAGTTGAATCTGACTACTTGAACACGTCAAATAGTGATTTTGACTCTGAAAGTAAAAGAAATATTACTTCAAAGGTTAAAGTAGATGTATCTGGCTACTTGAACACTTCAGATAGTTATTTTACTTCTGAAAGTAAAAAAATTATTACTTGAAGGGTTCAAGTAGTTGTCTCTGACTACATGAACCATTCAAGCAGTGATTTTTATTCTGAAAGTAATAAAACATTACTTGAAGAGTTCAAGTAGTTGCATCTGACTACTTGAACCCTTCAAGTAGTCATTTTGATTTTGAATGATTGGTTCAAGTAGTTAAATCTGAATACTTAAACCCGTCAAGTAGTTATTTTGATTCTGGAAGTCAAACAAATATTACTTAAAAGGTACAACTAGTTATATCTGACTACTTGAATCCTTCAGGTAGTGATTTTGATTCTGGAAGTATGAAAATATTACTTGAATGGTTCAACTAGTTAAATCTGACTACTTGAACCTTTCAAGTACTGATTTTGATTCTGGAAGTAAAAAAAATAATATTTGAAGGGTTCAAGAACTTGTATCTGACTACTTGAACCCATCAAGTAGTGATTTTGATTCTGGATGTAAAATGAATATTGCCTGAAAGGTTCAAGTAGTTATTTCTGACAACTTGAACCCTTCAAGTAATAATTTTGTTTCTGGAAGTAAAAGACATATTAATTGAAGAGTTCCAGTAGTTGTATCTGACTAATTGAACCCATCAAGTATTGATTTTGATTCTGGAAGAAAATAAATATTACTTCATGGGTTCAAGTAGTTGTATCTGACTACTTGTACCCTTCAAGTGGTGTTTTTTATTCAAAAACCTATTACTTGAAGGGTTCAAGTAGTTGTATCTGACTACTTGAACCTTTCAAGTAGTGATTTTGATTATTTGTAAAAACAAATATTACTTCAAGGGTTCAAATAATTGTATCTGACTACTTGAATCCGTCAAGTAATGATTTATTTTTTGAAGTAAAGAAACATATTAATTGAAAAGTTCAAGTAGTTAGATCTGACTAACCCATCAAGTAGTGATTTTGATTCTGTAAGTAAAAAAATTACTCGAAGGGTTCAAGTAGTTGTATATGAAAACTTGAACCTTTTAAGCAGTGTTTTTTATTTTGGAAGTAAAAAATATTACTTGAAGGGTTCAAGTAATTGTATCTGACTACTTGAACCCCTCAAGTAGTGATTTTGACTAAGAAGTAAAAACAATATTACTTGAGAGGTTCAAATAGTTGTATTTGACTACTTGAACCCTAGAAGTAGTGTTTTTTTCTGAAAGAAAAAAAAACATATTATTTGAATGGTTCAAGTAGTTGTATCTAAGTACTTAACAACAACTTGAACCTATCAAGTATTGATTTTGATTCTGCAAATAAAACAAATATTACTTGAAAGGTTCAAGTAGTTGTATCTGACTGCTTCAACACTGCCGATAGTGATTTTAATTATGGAAGTAAAAAAAATATTACTTGAAAGGTTCAAGTAGTTGTATCTGACTACTTCAACCCTTTAAGTAGTTATTTTGATTCTGGAAGTAAAAAAATCATATTAATTGAAGAGTTCAAATAGTTGTATCTAACTACTTGAACCCTTCAAGTACTGATTTTGATTCTGGAAGTAAAAAAATATTACTTAAAAGGTTCAAGTAGTTATATCTTACTACTTGAACCCATCAAGTTGTGATTTTGATTCTTAAGTAAAAAACATATTACTTAAAGGGTTCAAATAGTTGTATGTGACTAGTTGAACCGTTCAAGTTTTTATTTGTATTCAGGAAGTATAAAAAAACTATTACTTGAAGGGTTCAAGTAGTTGTATCTGACTACTTGAACCCATCAAGTAATGATTTTGATTCTGAAAGTAAAAAAATATTACTTTAAGGGTTCAAGTAGTTGTGTCTGACTACTTGAACCTTTCAAGTAGTGATTTTTATTCTGGAAGTATAAAAAAAATTACTTGAAGGGTTTAAGTAGTTGTGTCTGACTACTTGAGTATTTTAAGTAGTGATTTTGATTATAGAAGTAAAAATAATATTACTTGAAGGGTTCAACTAATTGTATCTACTATTTGAACATTTTAAGTAGAAATTTTGTTTCTAGAAGTAAAAAACATATTATTTGATTGGTTCAAGTAGTCGTGTCTAACTACTTGAACCCTTAAAGTAATGATTTTAATTCTGAAAGTAAAAAAACATATTAATTGAAGAGTTCAAGTAGTTGTATCTGACAACTTGAACCCTTCAAGTAGTGATTTAGATTCTGGAAGTAAGAAAAATATTACTTCAAGGGTTCAAGTAGTTCTATTTGAATACTTGAACCCATCAAGTAGTGATTTTATTTTTGAAGTAAAAAATATTACTTGAACCGTTCAAGTTGTGATTTTGATTTTGGAAGTATAAAAAAGTAGTACTTGAAGGGTTCAAGTAGTTGTATGTGACTACTAGAACCCATCAAGCAGTGATTTTGATTCTAGAAGTAAAAAACTATTACTTGAAAGGTTCAAGTAGCTGTATATGACTACTTGAAACCTTCAAGTAGTGATTTTGATTCTGGAAGTATAAAAACAAAGTAATTGCTGGGTTCAAGTAGTTGTATCTGACTACATGAACCTTTCAAATATTGATTTTTATTCCAGAAGTAAAAACAAATATTACTTGAAGGGTTAAAGTTGTTGTATCAAATTACTTGAACCCTTGAAGTAGTGATTATGATTCTGGAAGTAAAAAGATTTTACTTGAAGAGTTCAAGTAGTTGAATCTGACTACTTGAACCCTTCAAGTAGTTAGTTTGATTTTGGAAGTATAAAAACCTTTTACATGAGTGGTTCAAGTAGTTGTATCTGAATACTTGAACCTTTCAAGTAGTAATTTTGATTCTGGAAGTAAAAAAAATTACTTGGAGGGTTTAAGTAGTTGTGTCTGCCTACTTGAACCTTTCAAGTAGTGATTTTGATTCTGAAAGTAAAAATAATATTACTTAAAGGATTCAAGTTGTTGTATCTGACTACTTGAAATGCTCAAGTAGTGATTTTGATCGTGGAAGTAAAAAATTATTACTTGAAGGGATAAAGTAATTGTATCTGACTACTTGAACCCATCAAGTTGTGATTTTGATTCTGGATGGAAAATGAATATTACTTGAAAGGTTCAAGTAGTTGTATCCGACTAATTGAATCCTTCAAATAATGATTTTGACTCTGGAAGTAGGAAAATTATTACTTGATGGGTACAAGTAGTTGTGTCTTACTACTTGAACCACTCAGGTAATGATTTTTCTTCTATAAGTAAAAACAAATATTACATGAAGGGTTCAAGTAGTTGTATCTGACAACTTGAACCCTTTAAGTAATGATTTTGTTTTTGAAAGTAAAAAAACATATTAATTGACGGGTTCAGGTAGTTGTATCTGACTACTTGAACCCTTTAAGTAGTGATTTTGATTTAGGAAGAAAAAAACATATTACTTACTAGTAGTTGTATCTGACTACATGATCCCGTCAAGTAGTGATTTTCATTTTAGAAGTAAAACAAAAATTACTTGAAAAGTTCAACTAGTTGTATCTGACTACTTGAACCCTCCAAGTATTGATTTTGATTCGGGACGTGAAAAACATATTACTTGATGGGTTGAAGTAGTTGTATGTGACTACTGGATCCCGTTAAGTAGTGATTTTGATTCTTGAAATAAAACAAATATTAGTTGAAAGGTTCAACTAGGTGTACGTGACTACTTAAATCCTTCAGGTAGTGATTTTGATTCTAAATTTAAGAAACATAGTACTTGAAGGGTTCATGTGGTTGTATCTGACTACTTGAACCGTTCAAGTAGTGATTTTGATTCTAAGAGAAAAAAAATATTTCTTGAATAGTTCAATAATTTTTACCTGATTACTTGAACCTTTCAAGTAGTGATTTTTATTCTGGAAGTATCAACAAAATATTACTTGAAGGGTCCAAGTAGTTGTATCTGACTATTTGAATCTTTCAAGTAGTGATTTTAATTATGGAAGCAAAAAAATATTACTCGAGGGGTCCATGTTATTGTATCTGACTACTTGAACACTTAAGATAGTGATTTTAATTACGGAAGTAAAAAAAATATTACTTAAAGGGTTCAAGTCATTGTATCTGACTACTTCAACCCTTCAAGTAATGATTCTGATTCTGGAAGTAAAAAATTATTACTTGAAGGGTTCAAGTAGTTATATCTAAGTACTTGAACCCTTCAAGTAATGATTTTGTTTCTGGAAGTAAAAAAACATATTAAAGAGTTCAAGTAGTTGTATCTGACTACTTGAACCTTACAAGTAGTGATTTTTATTCTGCAAGTAAAAAAAATATTACGTGAAGGGTTCAAATAATTGTATCTGACTATTTGAACACATCAAGTAGTTATTTTGATTCTTAATTAAAAAAATATTACTTAAAGAGTTCAAGTAGTTGTATCTAACTACTTGAACTCATCAAGTGGTGATTTTGATTCTTAAGTAAAAAAATATTACTTGAACACTTCAGGTAGTGATTTTAAGTCTGGAAGTAAATAAATATTACTTGAAGAGTTCAATTAGTTGTATCTGACAACTTCAACCCTTCAAGTAGTGATTTTGATTCTGAAGTAAAAACATATTACCTGAAAGGGCCAAGTAGTTGTATCTGTCTACTTGAACCTTTCAAGTGGTGATTTTGATTCTGGAAGTAAAATAAATATAAATTGAAAGGTTCAACTAGTTGTATCTATGTACTTAAACCCATCAAGTAGTGATTTTGATTCTAGAAGTAAAAATAATATTACTTGAAGGGTTCAACTACTTGTATCTACTACTTGAACATTTTAAGTGGTGGCTTTAATTCTAGAAGGAAAAAACATATTATTTGATTAGTTCAAGTAGTTGTATCTGACTACTTGAACCCTTCAACTCATGATTTTGTTTTTGGAAGTAAAAAAATATATCGTTTGATGGGTTCAAGCAGTTGTGTCTGACTATTGGAACCCGTCAAGTAATGATTTTGATTCTAAAAGTAAAACAAATATTAGTTGAAAGGTTCAACTAATTGTATCTGACTACTTGAACCGATCAAGTAGTGATTTTGATTCTAGAAGTAAGAAAAACATGACTTGAGGGCTCAAGTAGTTGCATCTGACTACTTGAACCCTTGAAGTAATGATTTTGATTCTGAAAGTAAAAAGAAATATCACTTGAAGGCTTCAAGTTGTAGTATCTGACTACTTGAACCTTTGAAGTAGTGATTTTGATTTTCAAAATAAAAAAAATATTAATTGAAGGATTTAAGTAGTTGTATATGTCTACTTAAAAGTTTCAAGTTGTAATTTTGATTAAGAAAGTAAGAAAAATACTACTTCAAAGGTTAAAGTAGTTGTATCTGACTACTTGAACCCAACAAGTAGTGATTTTGATTCTAGATGTAAAAAAATATAACTTGAAGGTTTCAAATAGTTGTATCTGACTAATTGAACTCTTTAAGTAGTGATTTCATTCTGGAAATAAAAAAAATACATTACTTGAAGGCTTTAAGTAGTTATATCTGACAATATGAACCCTTCAAGTAGTGATTACGATTCTGAAATCTAAAAAAATATTACTTTAAGGGACTAAGTAGTTTTATCTGACTATTTGAACCCTTCAAGTAGTTATTTTTATTCTGGAAGTAAAAAAAGAATATTACTTATGGGGTTCAAGTAGTTCTTTAGACTACTTGAAGAGTTCATGTAGTGTTACTTGACTACTTGAACCTTTCAAGTAGTGATTTTGATTTTGGAAGTAAAAAAATATTTCTTGAAGGGTTCAAGTACTTCCATAAGACTAATTGAACCTTTCAAGTAGTTATTTTGATTCTGGAAGTAAAAAGAATATTGCATGAATGGTTCAAATAGTTGTATCTAACTACTTGAACCCGTCAAGTAGTGATTTTGATTTCGAAAGTAAAAGAAATATTACTTGAAAGCTTAAAGTAGTTGTATCAGACTACATGTACCCTTCAAGTAGTTATTTTGATTTTGAACGTAAAATGAAAATATTACTTAAAGGTTTCAAGTAGTTGTATCTAACTACTTGAACCTTCAAGTAGTCATTTTCATTCTGGAAATAAAACACTATTACTTGAACGGTTGAGGTTGTTGTATCTGACTACTTTAACCCTTCAAGTTGTGATTTTGATTTTGAAAGTAAAAAAATATATTACTTGAACGGTTCAGATAGTTATATCTCGCTACTTAAACCCTTCAAGTAGTGATTTTGATTCTGGAAGTAAAAAAATACTTGAAGGGTTTAAGTAGTTGCATCTAACTACTTGAACCCTTGAAATAGTGATTTTGATTTTAGAAGTAAAAAAAAATATTTCTTGAAAGGTTCAAGTAGTTGTATATGTTTACTTGAACCCTTCAAGTTGTGATTTTGATTCTGGAAGTAAAACAAAAATAATACTTGAAGGGTTCAACTAGTTGTATCTGACTACTTAAACCCTTCAAGTACTGATTTTGATTCAAGATGTAAAAAAACATATTACTTGAAGAGTTCAAGTAGTTGTTTCTGACTACTTGAACAATTCAAGAAGTGATTTTGATTTTGGAAGTAAAAAAAAAATTTCTTGAAGGGTTCAACTAGTTGTATCTGACTAGTTGAACCGTTAAGTAGTGATTTTGATTCTAAAAGTAAAACGAAAATATTACTTAAAGGTTTCAAGTAGTTGTATCTGACTACTTGAACCCTTCAAGTAGTGATTTTGATTATGCAAGTAAACAAAATACTTGAAGGGTTTAAGTAGTTGCATATGACTACTTCAACTCGACAAATCATGATTTTTATTTCGGAAGAAAAAAACATATTTATTGAAGGGTTCAAGTAGTTGTATATGACTACTTAAACCCTTCAAGTAGTGATTTTGATTCTGGAAGTAAAAACAATATTACTTGAAGGGTGCAAGTCATTGTATCTGACTACTTAAACCCTCCAATTAGTGATTTTGATTCTACAAGTAAAAAAACATATTACTTGAAGGGTTGAAGTAGTTATATCTGACTATATGAATCCTTGAAGTAGTGATTTTTATTCTGAAAGTAAAAAAATACTTAAAGCGTTTAACTAGTTGCATCTGACTACTTGAACCTTTCAAATAGTGATTTTTATTCTAGAAGTAAAACAATATTTCTCGAAAGGTTCATGTAGTTGTATCTGACTACATGAACCCTTCAAGTAGTAATTCTTATTTCAGAATTAAAAAAATATTTTTTGAAGAGTTCAAGTAGTTGTATCAGACTATTTGAACCTTTAAAATAGTGAATTTGATTCTAAAAGTAAAAAAACATCTTACTTGAAAGGTTCAACTGGTTGTATCTTACTACAAAAAAATTATTTGAACGATTCAAGTAGTCATAAACAACTACTTGAACCCTTTACGTAGTCACGTGGTGTATGGGTACTTGGCTGAGAAAAAAAAGCAACTAGTAGAACTATTTAAGTAGTGATTTTGAATACAAAAGTAAAAAAAAAATATTACTTGAAGGGTTCAAGTAGTTGTATCTGACTACTTGAACCCTTCAAGTAGTAATTTAGATTCGTAGAGTAAAAAAATATTACTTGAACGGTTCAAGTAGTTGTATTTGACTACTTGAACCCTTAAAGTAGTGACTTTGACTACTTGAACCCTTAAAGTAGTGACTTTGACCCTCGAAGTAAAAAAAATATTAGTTGAAGTGTTCAAATAGTTGTATCTGACAACTTGAACCCTTCAAGTAGTGATTTTGATTCTCGAAATAAAAAATATATTACTTGAAGGGTTCAAGTAGTTGTATCTGACTACTTGAACCCATCAAGTATTGATTTTGATTCTTGAAGTAAAAAATCATATTACTTGCAGGGTTCAAGTAGTTGTATCTGACTACTTGGACCTGTCAGATACTGATTTTGATTCTAGAAGTAAAAATAATATTACTTGAAAGGTTTAACTAGTTGTATCTGACTAATTGAACCCTTCAAGTAGTGATTTTATTTCCAGAAGTAAAAAAACATATTATTTGACGGGTTCAAGTAGTTGTATTTGACTATTGGAACCCGTCAAGTAATGATTTTGATTCTGGACGTAAAACAAATATTAGTTGAAAGGTTCAACTAGTTGTATCTGAAAAATTGAACCCTTCAAGAAGTGAGTTTGGTTCTGGAAGTAAGAAAAACATTACATGAAGGGTGAAAATCCTTGCATTTGACTTGAACCTTTCAAGTAGTGATCTTGATTATAAAAGTAAAAAAAAAATATTACTTGAAAGGTTCAAGTAGTTGTATCTGAATAATTGAACCTTTCAAGTAGTGATTTTGATTCTGGAGGTATAAAAAAGTATTTCTAAAAGGGTTCAAGTAGTTGTATCTGACTACTTGAACCTGTGAATTTGATTCTGAAAGTAAAAATATTATTACTTGAGGGTTTAAGTTGTTGTCTGACAACTTGAACCGTTCAAGTAGTGATTTTGATGATGGAAGTAAAAAATATTACTTAAAGGGTTAAAGTAATTGTATCTGACTACTTGAACCCTTCAAGTAGTGATTTTGATTCTGGAAGTATAAAAAACATAGTACTTGAGGGGTTCAAGTAGTTGTATAGGACTACTTGAACCGTTCAAGCAGTGATTTTGATTTTTGAAGTAAAAAAATATTACTTGTAGGGTTCAAGTAGTTGTATCTGACTACCTTAACCCTTCAAGTAATGATTTTGGCTAAGGAAGTAAAAAAATATTATTTGAGGGGTTCAAGTAGTTGTTTCTGACAACTTGAACCCTAGAAGTAGTGATTTTTATTCTGAAAGAAAAAAAACATATTACTTGAAGTGTTCAAGTAGTTGTATCTGACTACTTCACAACTACTTGAACCCGTCAAGTAGTGATTTTGATTATAAAAGTATAGGAAATATTACTTGAAAGGTTCAAGTAGTTATATCTGACTACTTCAACAATTCAAGTAGTGATTTTAAGTCTGCAAGTAAAAAAAATATTACTTGAAAGGATCAAGTAGTTGTATCTGACTTATTCCACCCTTCAAGTAGTGATTTTGATTTTGGAAATAAAAAAATATTACTTGAAGGGTTCAAGTAGTTGTATCTGTCTACTTGAACCTTTCAAGTGGTGATTTTGATTCTGAAAGTAAAACAAATATTACTAAAAAAGGTTCAACTAGTTGTATCTGACTACTTGAACACTTTAAGTAGTGATTTTGATTCGAGAAGTAAAAAAACATATTACTTGAGGAGTTCTAGTAGTTGTATCTGACTACTAGAACCCGTCAAGTAGTGATTTTGATTCTAGAACTAAAATAAATATTTGTTGAAAAGTTCAACTAGTTGTATATGACTACTTGAACCGTTTCAGTAGGGATTTTGATTGTGAAAGTAAAAAAACATTACTTTAAGGGTTAAAGTAATTGTAGCTGACTACTTGAACCCATTAAGTAGTGATTTTTATTCTAAAAGTAAAAAAACATATTACTTGAAGGGTTGAAGAAGTTATAGTTGACTACTTGAACCCTTCAAGTAGTGATTTTGATCTTGGACGTAAAAAAAATACGTAAAATGTTTAAGTAGTTGCATCTAACTACTTGAACCCTTCATATAGTGATTTTTATTCTAGAAGCAAAGAAAATATTTCTTGAAAGGTTCAAGTAGTTGGATCTGACTATTTGAACCCTTCAAGTTGTGATTTTGATTCTGGAAGTAAAATAAAAATATTCTTGAAGGGTTTGTTCAAGTAGTTGTATCTGGCAACATGAACTCTTCAAGTAGTGATTGTTATTACGGAAGTAAAAAAATATTACTTGAAGAGTTCAAGTAGGTGTATCGTACTATTGAACCTTTAAAATAGTGATTTTTTTTCTAAAGTTAAAAAACATCTTACTTGAAAGGTTCAAGTGGTTGTATCTTACTACTTGAACCTTTGAAATTGTGATATTGATTCTGGAAGTAAATAAAACATTATTTCAATGGTTCAAGTAGTTGTATCTGACTACTTGAAACCTTCAAATAATGATTTTGATTCTAGAGGTAAAAAACATATTACTTGGAGGGTTCAAGTAGTTGTATTTGACTACGTGAACCCTTCAAGTAGTGATTTTGATTCCGGAAGTAAAAATAATATTACTTGAAGGGTTCAAGTAGTTGTATATGACTACTTGAACCCTTTAAGTAATGTTTTTTATTCTAGAAGTAAAAAAAATTACTTCGGGGTTCAAGTAGTTGTATCTTACTACTTGAACCGTTGAAGTAGTGATTTTTATTCTGGAAGTAAAAAAACATGTTACTTGAAGGGTTCAAGCAATTGTATCTGACGACGTGAACCCGTCATGTAGTGATTTTGATTCTGGAAGTAAAACAAATATTACTTGCAATGTTCAAGTACTTGTATCTAACTACTTAAACCCTTCCAATAGTGATTTTGATTCTGGAAGTATAAAAAGATGTTACTCGAAGGGTTCGAGTAGTTATATCTCACTATTCAAACCCTTCAAATAGTGATTTTGATTCGGAGAGTAAAACAAATATTACTTGAAAGGTTCAAGTAGTTGTATATGACTACTTGAACTATTCAAGTTGTGAGTAAAATTTAGATTTAAAAAAAATATTACTTGAAAGGTTCAATTAGTTATATTTGACTACATGAACCTTTCATGTGGTGATTTTGATTATGGAAGTAAAAAATATATTACTTTAATGATTCAAGTAGTTGTATCTGACTACTTGAATATTGTAAGTAGTTATTTTTATTCTGAAATTAAAAGAAAATATTTCTTGAAGGGTTCAAGCAGTTGTATCTGAGAACTTGAACCCTTTATGTAGTGATTTTTATTCTGAAAATAAAAAAAAATATTTCTTGAACCATTCAAGTAGCTTTTGGTATTTTTAGTGTTTTGTTGAGACTTCCGCTAGATCAAGTAGTAGTTTTATTCTACTTGGACCCTTCTTTTAATTTTTTTCCTCGCGAAGTTTATCGTCATGTAATCTCATCACAACTTGAAGGATTCAAGTAGTAATTTTTTTACTACTTGAATTGTTTAAGTAGTTAGTTTATATAACTTAAGCCCTTCAAGTAGTTTTTGCTTACTAGACAATACATTTCAAGAGAAAAAAAACACTTGTTGGGTTCAAGTAATATAAAATTACTACTTGAGGTCGTGACCGACGAGCTTACTGGCAACAAATTTAAAAAAACTACTTGGAAAGTTCAAGTAGTAAAAACTTAATACTTGAGCCCTCAAGTAGTGATTTGCTTACAGAAAAATACACTTCGAGAGAAAAAAACAACTTGAAGGGTTCAAGTACTATAAAATTACTACTTGATACCTTAAAGTAGTCACTTGTGTTTGGGCTGCGAACTAATAAAAAAAACAACTATTTTAAGGGTTCAAGTAGGCATAAACAACTATTTGAAACCTTTAAGTAGTCACATGGTGTATGGGTATTTGACAGACAAAAAAAGCAATTATTAGGACCATTCAAGTAGTGATTTTGGTTATGGAACTAAAGAAAATATTACTTGAAGGGTTCAAGTAGTTGTATCTGATTACTTGAACCCTTCAAGTAGTGATTTTGATTCTGAAAGTAAAAAAAAATAATACTTGAAGGGTTCAAGTAGTTGTATCTGATTGGCCCTTGAAGTAAAAAAAATATTACTTGAAGTGTTTAAGTAGTTGTATCTGACTACTTGAACCCTTCAAGTAGTGATTTTGATTCTGAAAGTAATAAAAATAATACCTGAAGGGTTCAAGTTGTTGTATCTAACTACATGAACCCTTCAAGAAGTGATTTTAATTCTGGAAGTAAAAAAATATTACTTGAAGGGTTCGAGTAGTTATATCTGTTGTAGCCCAGCTTCGGGTCCAGAAAACACTATTTTAAGTACTTTCAGAGGCCCAGAAGTTGTTTCGGTCATAATTTTGGGCTTTTTCATAGCATTTGACAGCTCTTGGAAGATCAATTACTGGAAATCGTGCATGATTAAATAGCTTTTGGTATATTTAGGGTTTTATTGAGACTTCCGCTACATCAAGTAGTAATTTTGTACTACTTGAACCCTTCAAGTAGTTTTTTTTCTTCTGAAGTTTATTGTCCAATAAACGCATCTCTACTTGAAGGAGTCAAGTAGTATTTGTTTACTACTTGAAGGGTTCAATTTTATGTTTTTATAACTTGAACCCTTCAAGTAGTTTTTGCTACTAGACAACAAACTTCAAGAGAAAAAAACCACTTGAAGGGTTCTAGTAGTATAAAATTACTACTTGAACCCTTTAATTAGTGAGTAACGAGCTTACTGGACAACAAATTTCAAGGAAAAAAACTACTTGAAAAGTTCTAGTAGAAAAAACTTAATACTTGAGCCCTCAAGTAGTGATTTGCTTACTGGACAATAGACTTCAAGAGAAAAAAAACTATACGAAGGGTTCAAGTTGATTACTACTTGATACCTTCAAGTAGTCACTAGCATTTGAATTGCTAACTGATCAAACAAAAAAACAACTAATTGAAGGGCTTAAGAGGTCATAAACAATTACGTGAACCTTTCAAGTAGTCACCTGGTGTATAGGTAATTGGCTGACAAAATAAACAACTACTGGAACCCTTCAAGTAGTGATTTTGATTGTAGAAGTAAAAAACAATTACTTGAAGGATTCAAGTAATTGTATCTGACTACTTGAACTTTTCAAGTAATGATTTTGATTCTAGAAGAAAAAAAACACTTGAAAGGTTCAAGTAGTTGTATCTGACTACTTGAACCCTTCAAGTAGAGATTTTGATTTTAGAAGTAAAAAATGTAATTCTTGAAGGGTTCAAATAGTTGTATCTGACTACTTGAACCCTTCAAGTAGTGAGTTTGATTCTTGAAGTAAAAAATACATTACTTGTAGGGTTAAAGTAGTTGAATCTAACTACTTGAACCTTTCAAGTTGTGATTTTGATTCTGGAAGTAAAAAAAAATATTACTTGATGGGTTCAAGTAGTTGTATCTGATTATTTGAACCTTCAAGTAGTGATTCTGATACTGGAAGTAAAAACATATTACTCGAAGGGTTCAAGTAGTTGTATCTGACTACTTGAACCCTTCAAATAGCTTCTGGTATTTTTAGTGTTTTGTTGAGACTTCTGCTACATCAAGTGGTAGTTTTATACTACTTGAACCCTTCAAGTAATTTTTTTCCTCCTGAAGTTTATTGTCCAGTAAACTCATCACTACTTGAAGGGTTTAAGTAGTAATTGTTTACTACTTGAAGTGTTTAAGTAGTATGTTTCTACTACTTGAACCCTTCAAGTAGTTTTTTCTTACTAGAGAATAGGCTTCAAGAGAATAAAAAGAACCTGTAGGGTTCAAGTAGTATAAAATTACTATTTGGACCATTTAAGTAGTAAGTGACGAGCTTACTAGACAAAAAATTTCAAGAAAAAAAATTACTTAAAAGGTTCAAGTAGTAAAAACTTAATACTTGAGCCCTCATGTATTGATTTGCTTACTGGACAATAGACTTCAAGAGGGAAAAAACTACTTGAAAAGTTTAAGTAGTATAAAATTACTACTTGATATCTTCAAGTAGTTACTAGTGTTTGGCTTGCTAACTGATCAAACGAAAAATAACTACTTGAAGGATTAAAGTAGTCATAAACAACTACTAGAACCCTTCAAGTAGTCACATGGTGTATGGGTAATTGACTGATAAAAAAATAACTACTACAACCTTTCAAGTTGTGAGTTTGAGTCTGGAAGTAAAAAAAATATTACTGGAAGGGTTCAAGTAGTTGTATCTGACTACTCGAACCTTTTAAATAATGATTTTGATTCTAGAAGTAAAACAATATTATTTGAATGGTTCAAGTAGTTGTATTTGACTGCTCGAACACTTCAAGTAATTGTATCTGAATACTTGAACCCTTCAAGTACTGATTTTGATTCTGAAATTGAAAAAATAATACTTGAAGGGTTCAAGTAGCAACTACTTGAACCCTTCATGTAGTGATTTTAATTCTAAAATTAAAAAAAAACATTACTTGAAGGATTCATGTCCAAAAAATATTGTTTTATGTACTTTCAGACGCCAGGAAGTTATTTTGGTCCTACTTTTAGGCTTTTAATAGGATTCAACAGGTTTTGGAAGATTGATTGATGGAAATTGTGCGCGATTCAATAGCTTTTGGTATTTTTATGTTTTGTTTAGACTTCCGCAACATCAAGTTTTAATTTTATACTACTTGAACCCTTCAAGTAGTTTTTTTTTCACCTGAAGTTTATTGTCCAATAAACACATCACTACTTGAAGGAGTCAAGTAGTAATTTCTACTACTCGAAGGGTTCAATTATAATGTTTTTATAACTTGAACTCTTCAAGTAGTTTTTACTTACTAGACTATAGACTTAAAGAGGAAAAAAACATCTTGAAGGGTTCAAGTAATATAAAATTACTCCTTGAACCCTTTAAGTAGTGAGTGACGAGCTTACTGGACAACAAATTTCATGAAAAAAAAACTATTTGAAAAGTTCAAGTAGAAAAAACTTAATTCTTGAGCCCTCAAGTAGTGATTTGCTTACCGGACAAAAGAGTTCAAGAGAAAAAAACTACTGAAGGGTTCAAGTAGTATAAAATTACTGCTTGATACCTTCAAGTAGTCACTAGTGTTTGGGTTGCTAACTGATCAAACAAAAAACTACTTGAAGGGTTTAAGTAGTCATAGACAACTACTTGAATCTTTTAAGTAGTCACATCGTGTATGGATAATTGAGTGGCAAAAAAAACAACTACTAGACCCTTCAAGTAGTGATTTTAATTATGAAAGTAAAAAAATATTACTTAAAGGGTTCAAGTAGTAGTATATGACTACTTGAACCCTTAAGGTAGTGATCTTGATTCTGAAAGTAAAAGAATATTACTTGAAGGGTTCAAGTAGTTGTATCTGACTACTTGAACCCTTCAAGTTGTGTTTTTTACCCTGGAAGTAAAACAAATATTACTTGAAGTCTTCAAGTAGTTGTATCTGACTACTTGAACCCTTCAAGTAGTGATTTTGATTCTGAAAGTAAAAAAACTAATACTTGAAGGATTCAAGTAGTTGTATCTAACTACTTGAAACCTTCAAGTTGTGATTGTGGTTCTAGAAGTAAAAAAGGGTTCAAGTAATTATATCTATTGCAGTCCAGTTCGGGTCCAGAAAACACTATTTTATGTACTTTCGGGGGCCCAGAAGTTATTTCGGTCATAATGTTAGACTTTTTCATAGGATTCAAGAGGTTTAGGAAGATCGATTACTGAAGATCATGTGTGATTCAATTGCTTTTGGTATTTTTAGGGTTTTGTTGAGACTCCTACTACATCAAGTAGTAATTTTATACTACTTGAACTTATCAAGTAGTCTTTTTCCTCCTGAAGTTTATTGTCCAGTAGACTCATCACTACTTGAAATGTTCAAGTAGTAATTTTTTACTACTTGAAGGGTTCAATTAGTAAGTTTTTACTACTTGAACCCTTCAAGTAATTTTTTCTTACTAGACAATAGAATTCAAGAGAAGGTACACTTGAAGGGTTCAAGTAGTATAAAATTACTACTTTAACCCTTCGAGTAGTGAGTGAGGAGCTTGTTGAACAACAAATTTCAAGACAAAAAAACTACTTGAAAGGTTAAGGTAGTAAAAACTTTATACTTGAGCTCTCAAGTAGTGATTTATTTACTGGATAATAGACTTCAAGAGAAAAAATTATATGAATGGTTCAAGTAGTATAAAATTATTACTTGATACCTTCAAGTAGTCACTAATATTTGGATTGCTAAATGATCAAACAAAAAATAACTACTTGAACCTTTCAAGTAATTACCTATGTATAGGTAATTGACTGACAAAGAAAACAACTACTAGAACCTTTCAAAATGTGATTTTGATTTTAGAAGTAAAAAAATATTATTTGCAGGGTTCAAGTAGTTATAACTGACTATTCGAACCCTTCAGGTAGTGATTTTGATTCTGGAAGTAAAAAAATCACTTAAAGTGTTCAAATAGTTGTATTTGACTACTTGAATCCTTCAAGTAGTGATTTTGATTCTGAAAGTAAAAAATTATTACTGGAAGAGTTAAAGTAGTTGTATATGATTACTTGAACTCTTCAATTAGTGATTTTGATTCTGAAAATAAAAAATATCTTACTTGAAGGGTTCAAGTAGTTATCCCTTACTACTTGAACCCTTCAAGTAGTTATTTTGATTATGGAAGTAAAAAAAATATTACTTGAAGGGTTCAAGTAGTCCGATTCAACTAGTTAAACCCTTCAAGTAGTCAGTTTAATTCATGTAGTTATAAACCACTACTAGAAAGGTTCAAGTAGTCATAAACAACTACTTGAACCCTTCACGTAGTCACTTGGTGTATGAGTGTTGACTGACAAAAAAAAAATTACTTGAAGGGTTCAAGTAGTCATAAAAAACTATTTGAACCATTTAAGTAGAAGAAAAAGTTTTGTTGAAAAATAAAAAAGTAGAAGAATAATAAACTATTATTAAATTGATTTGACATGTGCATTGAGAAAGAAAAAGAAATGAAGAGGGAAGAGAGATTACAAGTGGTGATGAAAAGTTTGTGGGCTAGGGGTATAAAATTCCTTATTTCAAAAATGGGTATAAAAGTCCTTAAGGGAAATAAAAAATGTATATTTATCCTAAAAAACCTAGGTTTGTTGCTTTAATAGATGAAGGGTATTTTAGTCAAAAATTATTGTCCATTTTGGAAATATGTTATTTACCTATAAATCTAGAAATGCAGCTATTGCTTAACACACTCATCCTAAAATTGTCTATAGTGTAAATTTTCACTTGCGAAAATAGACTTTTTATGAGAAAGTCCATTTTAAAACCTTCACCCAACATGTATGCTTATTTAGATGGACTTCTATTTTCAAACACTACTCTCCGCATACTACAAAAAAGAAAGTTTATTTTTCTTTTACAAAGAAGGCTCCATAAAAGTTCGAGAGAGTACATCAAAGTCTCTCTCAATAATAGATATCAGAAACATGGAAGGGGTAATGCATAACGACAGCAGCATCAACCATACACCCTTCTTTTGCACAAGAATGTGCTACAACATTCTTAACCCTACGAGAAAAAGTAGTGAATACAATTAAAAATAATGGAGCACTTGCAAATATCGGTAAGATTTGGAGCTATCTTCGAAGCTTGAAAACATCAACTGTTGATAGCCTCAAAGAGATTGGAGCAATCTGAAAAATAAATGGAGGGTCTCTAAATAGAGCTACCTAAAAACCTTTAATCCGCTTAAGGAAGGGCTGCATGGAGGAATGAGATAGGTTGTGGCTGGTAAAGGTGCTTCATTACGAAGCAAAGGACAAGGCTACCGGCCGAATTATAGGCTCTTGTTAAGGGTAAAGTCTCTACCAACAGGAGCAGATAGCCAAAATGAACAAACTATTCACTGAACAGGAAAATCGGTGCAGAAAAAGGCACGGCATTTAAAAGACTCAAATATAGGAAGGAAAGCCAGAAGGATCTCAGGAGGAAGCCCCCCCCCCCCAGAGAAAGGCCCCAAAAGGGGAAGGATCATTGTTCTCCTAGTGAAGAAAGAAGAAATAGGGGCAAGAATGATATTTTCAACTCTGTAAGAAAGGTGAGGGTGAATGAAATGAGAAGGAAGATTGTCTATTTATAGGCCTTGAATGAGAGAACGTATCATTTAATGGGCATTAAAATGGGCCATGATAGCGACAGTTGAGGCTACTCTACAATCAATGAGCAGCCATTTCACGGACCAATGAGAATATTATAGATGACTAAATGGTAGAATGAAACAACGCGACTTTTCAAGAAGTCAGCACTAACAGAATAGTGACCCTCACCCTCCTCCACGCCACTCAAATGTTCCATTAATGCCTCCACTCTTGAAAGGATGATAGCATCAAATCGTTGAAAGAATGAAATGATGCACGCACAAGTCGCGACAAAGGTCAGAGAGGTAATTAATTCCATTCGGTGCAGTCTCCCTTAACGAATAAAATTTAAGGTACAAGAGTGAGATGCCCAAGGCAGGTGAAATCTAGCTTAGATGATGGAGTCTTTAGACCTGGGTATAAGAAGCAACCCAAGTTCTCGACTAAAGGCAACTGTTATGGTTGTTTTCCCAACCACCAGTGATATAACGACACGCGTTACGCTGCATTAGAAGGCCCCCGATGAAAAAAAGTTTCTAAGGAGAAGGATTAACCTCGATTGGTCAGCCTCAAGGAAGCTCCAATTGCACATACCCGATCACGTATAAAAATTAAAGTTCATAAGGAGAGCTCCATTAACTCGAGTATAAGACCATCATTGCTTGCCGAAAGTAGCACTCAATAAGTCTAATCGCCATGATAGGATGTCAGAATAGCCTATGTCAGTCATTTTGATATTTAATGCAGAACGCTTTATGTCAAGGTCACTTCCTCTCTGTCTAATCAAAGACAGGCATCATGTCATGTGAGTTTTCTCCAGCACGCCTCAGAAAGGCTTCCTCCTACTGAAGACCCAAGTATAAATATATCTATCAAAAAATGAAAGAGGTATGCCTTCTCTCTCCAAAAACAATTGTCAAAATATTGACCATCTACTGACTTAGGCATCGAAGGCCCTTAAGTGGAGAAACCACCCCCCGGTTCTCCATCTACAAGGTTCCTTATCAGTATTTTGCAAACTTTGAGGTCGAGGGAAGCTTTAGTCAAGAGGAAAAGCACATGTACCACTGGAATGAGAGAGCGTGCACGATGTTACTGTCATGGACACCATCGGTCAAAAGGATCAGCATGTGTACTGTTAAAGTTTTTTACTGAAACAAGTTCCTTTTCTAATTAACCCCTAGCATATTTTTCTCGTTTCATAGTCATTATATTAATCCCAATACTATATTTATCATCTATGAGTCATACCCTATGTTCATCTAAATAGGATACATTATTAACTTCTGATGAATTTGAGCCTCTATATAGAAAAATATTTCCTAGATTTAAATTTATTAGTTAGAACAATATTGCCTGGATTTAAAGACATGGAATGGTCCATATCTTTAATCCTTCAATCTGATTATTGTACTTAATTGCTGCCAATTTCACCATATTTTCATTAAATTGGTTCCTTCAATTATAGGCTACCAGGTCTTGGCAGTCTTGAGATTCTTGTGTATAAACTTATTGGATATCCCTCATAGTTATTACATCATCTTATTTTGGAACCCTGATCTTTAGCATGTGGTGTTTTAATATGCCCAGGAGTCTTAAGATTGGCTTATGCCCTTAACTAGTCCCCAAACCCAAATTCCTCTTTTGCTTTTAGGCTTTTTCTCTTTGAGCAGACCCTTGTGTCATGGAAAATTACCCCACTGCTAATAACAAAATTGAGGCAGACTCTCATATTTTAACTCAATTAATTAGGGATTTGCCTCTCCTTTTAACCCATATTTCAGGCTTCAACGAACTATCAATCCTAAAAAGAACTCTAACCCTAACTGAACGTGCAAGAGCCCTAATGAACGTATAATGATCTATCTCAACTACATAACCCACTTGAGATATAAGTCTAGGAAACATTGAGTGAATAACCCAATTTGGAGGAAGGTCTTGTATCTGATCCCATATAGGATAATTATTGAAACACATTTCGGATACTTGTGAGCTTTCTTCGTACTTTTTCAAGACCAACAAGCTACCATTGAAACTCCAAGGACTCTTGGATTCAATTCTTTCTACATTCATAACACTTCTGACCTTAAACAAGAAGGGATTTTTGTATAACACCTTTATCTCCATATCATCCTCTACCCCTCAGCTTTTCTTTAGCACATTTAACATTGCAGTAGTGATAACTCCTATTTCCAAAATTAACTTACCTACTAACTATGTTTCTTGTTTCCAATTATTTCTTGCAACAAATCATAAAATCCAGCAAATTGTCAAAGTCCTTACATAAAGAATCCATTGTTCCGCGGGCAACCAAAGATGACAAATCCAAGAGGCCAAAGAACATATACAGCTTTCACCACCAGCACACCCAAGAAGGCAAAGACTATTGCAATAAAGCTTTGAGATTTGAGATTAAACGATCCAATAGTAGAAAATTAAATAGAATTTGATATAGAACCTGTGATATTCCTTCGAATTTGTTTCGAGCAGAAGCGCTTATATCTCATGGGGTTGTAATTTGTAAAAAAAATCCCTCTCTAAAGCACAAGTAGGTTAATGAATTTAATTAGGAATATTCATTGACATGCCTTCAAACAACCATCACGAACCATGGGAAGAAATTTAATTAGGCCAACTCGATGATGGAAAATAAGATGGATGACTGTACTTGGGAATGAAACATGGAAAGAAATGAGTGATTGTTAACAAACAAACTAACATGATGATTGCTCAGTAGAATTCTGAATACGGCAATTTGAAACTTAATTGAATCGAAAGACGAAATTTGATGAATGACGACTAGCACTTCTTGGAGATTTCTTGAAGAGAGGCTAGAGAACGAAATGATTTGGTCATTTCTAACAGATTTGACAACTAAAAATGTAAACAAATATTTGAATAGTTCAACTAATCATGAAATTATCTGAACCTCTTAAATTATTATTTCTGTCAGGTTTTACTACTAAAATATGTAAGAAAGAAGAAATGAGCAAGTGAATAATATCACTTTAGAAAAATAAAAGCTAGTGATTAAGGATACAAAATTTTTATTTTTTTTAAAAATAGAGTATATTTTTCTAGATAACCTTGATGAGAGTATACATCTCTAAATAACTAAAAAAAGAAAGTCGACTTCTTTTTTTTATGATTTTTTTCCCTTTTAAGATCTCAGTAACTTAATTTTTTTTAAACAAGTTGATTACAGTAGACCCCTCGTCCTTTTGCAAAAGTATCAAATGGCCCCATGACCTTTAAAATCTTTCAAACAACACCCTCAACTTTAATTTTTTTTAGCAACGCACCCTATCGTGACTTTCGTCCAACAATCAGACATAAGTCAAAACACGTGGCTTACACGTGATTCTCTTAATGGGAAATAGGGTAAATTCACATCCCATTGCCATGTGTAGCCCATCAACGGACTCTCCCCCACCAACTCAATTTAGGTGGGGTAAAGAGACCATTCGTGTACTTCATCACTCATGAAGGGCTTTCTTCGAAAATCTCTCTAGGGCGAAGGAACCATTCGTGTACTGAGAAAGCTTCAAAATTGGTTGTCTTGTTCGACGGTGGTGCGCACAAGAGGAGGTGGGAGAGGGCATGGTCGTGTATGAGGCTGATATCATAGATGAGACAGTGAAGGTCTTGAAGATCAAAGTCATGGGATTGAAGGTAAAGGGTTTCACAATCTATTTCTTTACTTATATACTCGAAGATTTTTAGAAAACAACAAATTTTTTAGATTATTTTTTACAAAAGCATTAGGGACCACCATTTTTATACTATTCTAAAAAAAGTAGTCCCTAATTTTCTACTAATTTGTCTAGGGATCTGTAGTCTGGTTTACGGTTTGAAATTTTATTGCACATCTGGTATAGGGTTGAGCAAATGAATTAGGGTTTTGGATTCTGGTTTAGGGTTTGACCATATTTTGAGATGTATTGGCATACTATAGTGTATTCTGTGATATATTCTGAGATGTATTTGCATATTGTATAGTATTCTAGGATGTATTTGCATACGATAGTGTATTCTGAGATTTATTTCTATATGTAATGTATTTTGAGATGTATTTTCATACTGTATAGTATTCTGAGATGTATTTACATATCGTAGTGTATTCCGAGATGTATTTGCATACTATAGTGTATTCTGAGATGTATTTGCATATTTTAGTGTATTCTGAGATGTATTTTCATACTGTACAGTATTTTAAGATGCATTTGCATGTTGTAGTGTATTTTGAGATGTATTTGCATATTCTAGTGTATTTTGGAAGTATTTTGCATACTATTGTCTAAATTATTTTCAAGTGATCCTGATTTTACTGAAAATGTGTCAAATGATGGTGAAACCTCTAATGATGAGTTGTTTGAGTCATTGGTTGAACCAGAAGTAGAATATAGTTTTACTAGTACTGATATTAATGTAGCTGACACTGAGAAGGACAACTCAGATGAGTTAAGAAGTTTGGATAGTGAGTTAGATAGAGATGGTGTAAGGCCTAGGAATAGACCTAGGAATCTTGAGTTTTCCCTGGAATAGATATGAGAGATGTATAATTCAAATAGGGTATGTTGTTTAGGTGTACAAATGAGTTTATGCAGGCTGTGAAGGAATACTCTATTAAAAGTGGTAGGGTTCTAAGATTTGTGAAGAATGATAGGGACAAGATTAGGGTTGCATTTTCTAATGGGTGTCCATGGTTTGTATATGTGTCTTTACAAAGAGATGGGAGAACATTTCAAATTAAATCATTCAATGATGTCCATAATTGCAGTAGGACATTTAGGTATAAGTTTGCCAATTCAAGTTGGTTGTCACGAAAATATATGGGGATGTTGAGAAATGTACCTCACTTGAGTGTAAGTTTCATGCAAAATACTATGCAGAATGATCATATGGTGTTGGTTTCCAGGATGCAAGTTTGGAGAGCTAAGAGAAAGGCTACACGTGTGATTCAAGGACCATATGATGACCAATTTAGCCAAATGTGGGTTTATATTGAGGAGCTAAAAGGGTTAATGAGAGCAGTTTAGCTTTTATGAAAATTGAGGGTGGTAGAGGTGGTAGACCTAAGTTTCAAGGGCTCTATATTTGTTTGGAAGCTTGTAAGAAGGGGTTTAAAGAGGGTTGTAGGCTAATGATTGGTCTGGATGGGTGTCACATCAAAGGGCCCCATCCAAGATAATTATTGACTGCACTGAGAATAAATGGGAATAACTCATTGTTCCCAACTGCTTACGCTATAGTGGAGGTTGCAAATTGAGAGTCCTGGGAGTGGTTTTTGACTGCTTTGATTCATGATGTTGAAATTGTAAACAGTTGTGCATGGACATTTATAAGTGATAAGCAAAAATGGTTGAAGCATGCACTGAAGAACTTAGTACCCAATTCAAAGTATAGAAGTTGTGTGTGCCATATGTATGCCAATTTTAAGGAGGATTTCAAAGGTCTCGCATTGAAAAATAGATTGTGGAGTTGTGCTGGGAGTACACAGTAGTTCAGTTCTTGTCTGAATTTGAGAAGCTTAAGGAGGAACATTTAGGGGCTCATGAATGGGCAAAACCTCGTGCTTCATGAACTAGGTCTCATTTTTAGACCATTCCCAAGTGTGATATGCTATCAAACAACCTTTGTGAGTCATTTAATGTTGCAGTTTTGGAAGCTAGGGATAGGCCTATCCTGACTATGCTTGAAAAAATAGGTTATATATGATGATTTGAATGGCAAAGAAAAAAGAGAGTGTCTCTAGGTCGAGTTGTAATGTGTCTCCAAAAACATGTGCATTAGTTTAGAAGAATAAAAGAGATAGTGCATTTTGCCTACCTATATGAGTAGAAGGAGGGAAATTTAAAGTGTTTCATTCTACTAGGCCGGTTAGTGTAGTGAACTTGGAGGCAAAGACTTGTAGTTGTAGGAAATGGGATCTCACCGGCATTTCATGCAGTCATGCCATAGCTGTCATTAGCTACAAACTAGATGATCTTCTTGCTTATGTGGATAGTTATTATATAAAATAGGTATATTTAAAAACATATGGGCCTGTCATTAGTCCCATGACCAGTTCAGAATTGTGGCCCAAATCTTCTAGACCACCACTAATTCCTCATACTTACCATAAATAGCCTGACATGCCTAAGAAATTAAGGACTAGGGATGTTGGTGAACCTCTTTAGACCTTGTGCAGTGCATAGCAATAAATCCAGGGTTGGTGTAGAAATGAAATGCAAACAATGTGGTGAATTGGGTCACAATTGACGAAGGAAAACAAAATAAGAATAGTGGGGGTTTTTTATAACTGGACTAAAGGTCACACTATAGTCTAAGCCCTCTTTTTGGTGATATCCTTTAGCAACTAACCTAACCTTGTGCCTAGTAATAGCTCCATTATGAGTATATTTGATTTTGAACAACCATTTACATCCTACAATGTTTTTCTGAGGAGCAGAGGCAGAAGGCTCCAAGTGTTTTAAGAAATAAAGGCCTGATACTCAGTTTACATAGCCTATTTCCAAACTGGAATCTAGACAACAGAACTAAAAGATGTTGGTAAGAAGCATAATCAGGTCATTTATGGATCAAGATTTCATAGGGAGAAACATAATTAAGAGTAGGAGTAGGCATTCGGTTAATTAAAAAGGTTGTAGTAATGAAAGCAAAGTTTCAAAATATAGGAGGCATAGAGGCATGATGCAACAAAGTTAACCCAGTTTCAACCAAATGCTTGTGTTTTCACTCAGCAACCCCATTTTGTTGAGGAGTATAGGGGCATGATTTTTTATGTATAATGTAATTTTCTTGCAAGAAATGTTGAAAAGGGAGGCTGATGTATTCACCACCCCCATCAGATCTAAAAGTTTTAATCTTGGTAGAGAAAAGATTTTCAACTAATGATTGAACATTTTAAAGACATTTAGCCCACCAGACTTATGCATAATAGCCCCATCAGATCTAAAAGTTTTAATCTTGGTAGAGAAAAGATTTTCAACTAATGATTGAACATTTTAAAGACATTTAGCCCACCAGACTTGTGCATAATAGCCCCATCAGATCTAAAAGTTTTAATCTTGGTAGAGAAAAGATTTTCAACTAATGATTGAACATTTTAAAGACATTTAGCCCACCAGACTTATGCATAATAGGAAATACCCAAGTATAACGAGACATATCATCTATAAAAACTACATAATATTGATGTCCAAGTAAAGAAGGGATGATGGAAGGTCCCCACACATCACTATGTATAAAGATAAATGAGTAAGAGAGATAGACTCAGAGACATGAAAAGGAAGCTTTGTCATTTTATTGGAAATTTCAACTGATACAAACATAGCTATCTAAATGAGATTCAATACAAGGAATTTGTGCAATGTTCAAAATTTTAGTAACAACAAAATGTTCAGGATGTCCAAGCCTATAGTACCAAATAGAGGAAGAATTATTTATGCCAATACATGCCAAAGATTTGGGCAAAGAGGTGGGGACAGGGTATAGGTCATTAAACTAGGTATTTTATGTATTATTTTCCATGTTGCCTTGTCCTAAATAAAGAAACAATGAGCATAAAAAATGAATAAGCAGTTATGTTCAACACAGAACTGATGAACAAAAAGAAAATTAGAAGCCAAATTAGGGCCACAAAGACTTAAGATAGAGAAAAGGATTTAGATGGAATATTAAGGGTACCTGAATCAGTATGTGAAATGGAAAGGGCTTGACCATTTCCAATTGAGCCATGTTTATCACCATTGTACTCAGCAGTATTATAAATGTTATGCATTTCAGGTGTGAGGTGAGTATTGAGACCAGTGTCACTAAGCCATACCTGGGGGTCTGTTGACTATGCGTTTTGAGTGGTGGCATCCATTACAGAGAGATCAGGTGAGGGTCATCTTCCTTGGTAGGAGAAATTGAGTCTATGAAAGCAGTCAGCTGCTGAATGCCCCATCTTTAGGCGGATTTGATACTGTACACGAGTACATTGATTACTGTTGTTACCATCTTAAGAATTTAAAAAAGGGTTAGACTTGAATGGTGTTGATTATTGGGCTGGTGGAGCACCAAGAACTAATGTCAAGGGTGTAAGTGACTAATTTTGAAACCTCCCTCCTCCACCTCTACCTTGATTAAACCTACCAGCATTGTCCTTGTTCCCACGAAAATTATGAAACCCCCTGCCTCTGTTGGTTCCACGATTGGAAAAAAAGCCAAGAAGTGCAGTATTTTGAAAAATAGCTTCTTGATTCTTGTGTTGAGATACAAGAAACTGCTCTTCTGACTTGAGAAGAACATGAATTTCTTCGAGAGAAAGAGGCTCAGCCCTTGTGCGTATGGAAGTCTGGATAGTGTTGAACTTAGTGGGTAAACCATTAAGGGTTAAAATGAGAACATCTTCATCTTCCACGTGGACTGAGATAGTTGAAGGCTTGTATGTGATTTCCTTTATCCGTTGAAGATAAGAATTTATATTCTCTATAGGATTCTTGGAAATTGATTGCAAATCAGATTTCAACTGAAGAAAATCCTTTCAATTGAGTCACAAACCTCCTTCGAAGTTCTGCAACCAATGACATGCGATAACGCCATGGGGGATAATGTCGCATTAATTAGGGTTATCAATGCTTGATCATGTGCCAGCCACTGATCGTATCTGGGATCGACAATTTTTGAATTTGCGTCGATCTTGATCATTCTTGGTGGGCATTTGATTATGCCATCAATAAATCCAAACACAGAATGAGCCTTTAGGATTGCTAAAATTTGATATTTCCACAAGACTGAGTTGCTTGAATCAAGACGAATGGAAATTAGATTGCAGATGTTCGATACGAGGAAAATGAGTGAATGATTGGAAGGCTCTGTATTAACGAGGGGAGAAGAATTTGGGGAAGATATTGGAAGACTCTATTGAGTCGAAGAAGACGTGGGAAGAGCAAGGTTGCTCATCTAAGATTTGATTTGGGAAGATGTAGAGGGAATTTTAAGAGTTTCTTGATCTTGGGTAGAAGAGATTTCTCCACGATCTGCCATGGATCACGACGCTTCTCACTCACGACTCTGATACCATGAAGAAAAATAGAAAAAATAAGAAAGTAGAATAGAGAAGAGAAGGAGAGGAGTGAGCCAGAGAGAAGAGTCTCATCGGGAAGTTTAGGGAAAAGACAAGAATAACCCTAAACTAACTAGATTAACCAAAACAACCTCTTAACTATAACCTTTAACAATCCGCACCTTATTCTTGTCAAGACCAACAATTCATGCAGAGAGAATTGTTGAATACTCAAGTGCCTCTTGTTTTGACCAAATGGTACACAGATAACCATAGATACACAAAAGTCTCTCTTGTTTGGATTGTTGGATGGTATCCAAAAGTTCAAACAAGGGAACACTTTTTGCATCATGCATGGTAAGCTCTTTTGTATTAATTTATTTTTAAATTTAATGCTCAATCAAGCTTTCTCTCCACATGAATTGTTGGTCGGAATGAAAATCAGGTGCCGATTTCCTCACCTAAGCCCCTCCAAGTATGTATGTATGGGGCAATGAACACAAAATATATAAGGTTATATTTTTTTGGCTTTTAAGATGAGTTTATTTAAAATCAGGCCAAATATATTTTTATTGATATGAGAACATTAGAACGAAACGTCAATCAAGGTAACTATTGTATAAACCGTGTGTTGAATAAGTATATGTATAGTAAATTTAAAAGTTAATTACATTTATCGCCCTATATACTATGCACTCAGCACTCCATGCATGCACATTAACTTCCAATCTTTAAAACGACTTTTACTTTTACCCTATTCATTTTTGTTTTTTGGAAAAATACTTTACCCTATTCGATTTAATTTCGTTCATGGTCTTAGGTTAGAGGGTATTAATGCATGCCGGGTCGGCAATGCGGTAATGAGTAAACATGGATAAGGAATAGAAAGACCAAACTCACCACGTTACTACACTTAATACATACGTGCAGATATCAGAATAGAGATTGCCCTTGTTTTTTAATAACCTTCTTGTTTGAGTCTAATATTAAATAGACTGTCATACTTTTTTTCTGAGAATGATTTTTCTTATTTTTTATTTGTATGCGTCTATACTCTAAATTATATTTCTTTTCCTCAAAATTGAATCAAATTTAAATAACACAATAGGTTGATGGAATTGAATCTATTTGTGATCTAGGGGTAATACGGGAACATGGAAAAAAAGCCGAGATGGAAAATAGTTAATGAAACTAAAACCTAAAGTTAAGATAGGGTGTCTGCCACTATTGAAGAGATTAAGCATGGGAAGAGTTGCATATGATACTCCCACGTAAAGCAGTACTAATACAGTTATCTCCATAAAATGTTCCAGAGCCACCGCTAGAGTAAATACACTATCAGCTGTGCAAATCTTAATGGAATGATTTGTGCCTTATTCTCTCTTATATCCTTTGATAATGTAGCTGTTGCTATCAATTTGATTTCAGTAATTCCTTGTAATTTATTTATTATATTTGCCTTGAATAGTTTATTCATTTTTCTGTATTTTTCATTAACACTACTGTATAATCAATGGAAGGCAGCGGCTCTGTATGGTAGAAAGTCATTTAAACAAAAGCTATATTCTCATTTTTCTCATGGTATCATAATGGTGAAAGATCCCATTCAAATAATATGGCAGCACAAGTGTCAGATAAATCAAGAGATGTTCAAAATCAAATGATAATCCATTGCTTGTTCACCATTCTGACAGCCCCACTGCTGTGTTGGTAACGCCACTCCTCTCTGGAGACAACTATGGAATGTGGTCTCATGCAATGACCATGGCACTGCGTGAAAATAAAATAAAATTGGATTTGTCGATGTATCAATTAAGCAACCAAAGGACCACAATGAGTTATACCGATGGAATCGCTGCAATGATTTGGTAAGCTCTTGGATCCTTAACTCAACAGAAAATGAGATACGTAGGAGCATACTCTACGCAGAAACAACTAGAGAGATATGGCTCGATCTTCACCATCTAATTACCCAAACTAATGTGCCAAAGATTTATCAACTAAAGAAGTCCATTGCTGAAACATTACACGATGATTCCTGTGTCCAATTATTTTACTAGATGGAAGGCGTTATTGGAATAACTCAACTCTTTTTCAATATCATAAACTTGCACATGCGGTCATAGCAAAGTCACTACTACTGGCATACAACAAGATCGTGCCATGGAATTTCTTCATGGTTTACATGAACAATATTCTGCTCTCCGAAGCCAAATTCTGTTGATGGATCCATTTCCAAGCGTAACAAAAGTTTACGCTTCAGTGCGACAAGAAGAGAAGCAGCAAGAAATTCACTCTTCATCTCCTTCTGTCACCACACCAGAAGCAGCTGCCCTCGTAGTCAAACCTATAAAATTTTCAGACAATAGATATTCGCGTACGAATCAACCATTTTATCAAAAAAATTATGGTTGGGATGGTAATCGAAAGGGAAAGCTACCTATTCAATGTGGTCATTGTGGTTTAAACAACCACATAGTGGATTTTTGTTATAAAATTCACGGCTTTCCCAACAACGACCAAAGGAATTCTTTCAAAAATAAACGATTGGTTCCTCATCTTCAAGCCTTTCATGTTGAATAAACATTAAATATTATTTTCTAGTGGGTTTTTTCAATTAGAAGTTACAATTTAGAAGTTAGTGGAAACATAAAAGGTCAAGAGTCTTTGTAGATGAAAGGTTTGTGGATGAAAAGTCAAGGGGTGATAGATTTAATTATTTTTCAGTTTTTTTTTTACAAGAGTAGAGTCTATATAAAGGTCTTGTTGATTTCATTTGAAAATATAACTTCGAGGAATACAAAAGTTAAATATTTCAAGTGAGTTTTTTAATTTACAAATTGGTATCAGAGCCAATAGCGAATGTGACGGGTCAAATGCCGCTACCACGACTAACGAAGGCGAACTACGAGAACTGGAGTATTCAAATGAAAACTCTTCTCGGCTCTCAAGATGCATGGGAGGTGGTCGAAGAAGGTTTCGAAGAACCAACAAATACCACGGGATATACGGCGGCTCAAAACAAGGCGTTGAAAGAGGCGCGAGCGAAGGATAAGACGGCATTATACATGTTGTTCCGAGCTGTTGATGAGTCGGGCTTTGAGAAGATTTCCGGTGCAACTACTTCAAAAGAAGCATGGGACATTTTAGGAAAAGTGTTCAAAGGAGCCGACCGAGTCAAGCAAGTGCGTCTCCAAACTCTTCATGGCGAGTTGGAGAGCATGAAGATGAAGGAGTTGGAAAGTGTATTTGACTACATCATGCGTGTACAAGCCGTGGTGAACCAACTCATTCGTAATGGCGAAGCGTTAATCGATGCACGAGTTGTGGAGAAGATTTTAAGATCATTAACCGACAATTTCAAGAATGTTGTGTGCGCAATAGAAGAGTCAAAGGACATTGCGACGCTCACAGTCGACGAGCTTGCCGGTTCTCTCGAGGCACACGAACAACGTAAGAAGAAAAAAAAGGAGGAGACACTCGAGCAAGCACTTCAAACCAAGGCGTCAATCAAAGACGAAAAGGTATTCTATTCTCAAAATTTCCAAGGTAGAGGGCGTGGCCGTGGAAGTTGTGAAAATGGTCGCGGTGGTCAAGGCAGCAGTCATGAGAGGTACTATAAGGAGAAGGGACAGTCGAGCCAACCAAATTGGCGTGGAAGAGGACGCGGTCGAGGAAGAGGCGGCCAGTCGAACTATGCCAACATCGAGTGCTACAAGTGTTACAAGTATGGTCACTATGTGAAGGATTGCAACTCCGACGAATGTTATAATTGTGGTAACGTGGGGCATTTTGCAAAAGATTGTCAAGCCGATAAAAAGGTGGAAGAAACAACCAACCTAGTCTTGAAAGACGAAAATGAAGGCCTTCTCTTGATGGCTCAAAATGAAGTCAAAATCAACAATGACACTCTGTGGTACCTCGACTCGGGGGCAAGGAAACATATGTGCGGTCACGAGTACCTATTCAAAGAGATGCAAAAGATTGAAGATGGTCATATGTCATTTGGAGATGCATCAAAGGTGGAGGTCAAAGGCCGAGGTACGGTTTGTTACTTACAAAAGGATAGCTTAATAGGGTCAATCCAAGATGTTTATTACGTACCAGACCTCAAGACCAACATTTTGAGTATGGGGCAACTCACGGAAAAAGGTTACTCGATACTTTTAAAAGGCCGAGTACTACACTTGAAGGACAAGCAAGGGCGTTTGGTTGCTCTAGTCGAGATGGGAAGAAATCGGATGTACAAACTGAATTTGAGAAGCGTGCGAAAAAAGTGTTTGCGAGTCAATGTAGAAGACAAGGCGTCGCTGTGGCATCTCCGCTTTGGTCACCTACATCAAGGTGGTATAAAAGAGTTACCAAAGAATAACATGGTGCACAGGCTACCGGACATGGACTATGAGGGCAAATTTTGTGAAGAATGTGTGCTTGGCAAGCAAGCGAGAACCTCGTTTCAAAAGAAGGCAGAATATTGAGCTAAACATACTCTCGAGTTGATTCATACCGACATATGTGGACCAATCGCCCTTGAATCTTTCAGTGATAAAAGGTACTTCATTACCTTTATCGATGATTTCTCACGGAAAACTTGGGTTTATTTTCTGAAAGAAAAATCCGAGGCATTCGAGGTGTTCAAAAAGTTCAAAGTGATGGTGGAGAAGGTAGCTGGTAGACACATCAAAGCCGTACGATCCGATAGAGGTGGCGAGTATACTTCGACGGCTTTCATGGAGTATTGCGAGGAGCAAGGCATAAGGAGATTTCTAACCGATACTCTCCTCAACAAAACAGTGTGGCCGAGAGGAAGAACCGGACTATTCTTGACATGGTTCGATCAATGCTCAAGAGCAAGAAGATGCCGAAGGAATTCTGGGCAGAAGTCGTGCAATGTTCCATCTATGTACAAAATCGATGTCCACATGTGAAGGTAGATGATCAAACACCACAAGAGGCATGGAACGGACAAAAGCCGACAGTTTCTCATCTCAAAGTATTCGGTAGTGTGGCTTATGCACACGTACCGGATCAACGAAGAATGAAGCTCGAAGACAAAAGCAAAAGGTATATTTTTATTGGGTATGATGAGAAGATAAAAAGGTACAAGCTACTCGGCCCGATAAGCAAGAAGGTGATGGTGAGTCGTGATGTGTGAGTAAATGAAGCAAGCGAGTGAGACTGGAACAATTCGACAGAGGTTATCATCGAAGTTGGAGAATCATCAGTCGTTGCACCAACAAGTATACCAACAAACTCTGAAACTACCGATGATGAAGATGAACCACAACAACCAAAAATGTGAAGTTTGCAAGATTTGTATGATGCGACAAATGAGGTACACCTTGTATGTCTTTTGGCAGATGCTAAAAATATCAGCTTTGAAGAGGCGGTGCGAGACAAGAAGTGGCAAACTGCCATGAACGAGGAGATTAAGGCGATTGACCGCAACAACACATGGGAGCTAGCAGAATTACCGAAAGGCAGTCAGCCTATTGGTGTGAAGTGGGTGTTCAAGAAAAAGATGAATGCTCAAGGTGAGATAGAACGGTACAAGGCGAGACTTGTTGCGAAGGGATACAAACAAAAGATAGGAATCGACTATGATGAGGTGTTTGCTCCTGTTGCAAGAATGGAGACAATTCGATTACTCATTTCACAAGCTGCTCAATTCAAATGGCAAATATTTCAAATGGATGTCAAGTCGGCATTCTTGAATGGTGTGCTCGAAGAAGATGTCTGCATCGAACAACCACCCGAGTTCATGAAAATCGGAGAAGAGAAGAAGGTGCTAAAATTGAAGAAGGCGCTTTACGGGTTGAAGCAAGCACCGCGGGCATGGAATACACGTATCGATACATATTTCAAGGAGAACGGGTTCAAGCAATGTCCTTACGAGCATGCCCTTTACGCAGAGAAGAATGGAGGTAACGTGTTATTTGTTGCTCTTTATGTCGATGACCTCATTTTTTTTGGGAAACAATGATGAGATGATAGAAGAGTTTAAGGGTACAATGACACGGGAATTTGAGATGACAGATTTGGGCTTGATGAAGTTTTTCCTTGGTTTGGAGGTTAGACAAGTAGAGACGGATATTTTTGTATCACATGAGACATATGCAAAAGAGATTTTGAAGAAGTACAAGGTGGCAAATTGTAATCCGGTATCAACACCAATGGAACCAGGTGCAAAACTCTCGAAGTTGGATGGAGGAGAACGTGTCGATGCGAGTAGATACCGGAGTTTGGAAGGAAGCCTTCGCTATCTCACATGCACAAGGCCAGATATTTAATTAAGTGTCGGTATTATAAGTCGATTCATGGAGGAGCCAGTTTATTCACATTGGAAGGCGGTGAAGCAAATCCTACGGTACATCCAAGGAACGGTGTCACTCGGGTTGTTCTACTCGAAAGCAGAAGATTACAAGTTGGTTGGCTACTCCGACAGCGATTGGTGCGAAGACATAGAAGATCGGAAAAGTACATCGGGATATGTGTTCTTTATGGGAGATACTGCATTTACTTGGCTTTCAAAGAAGCAACCGATCGTGACGCTCTCGACGTGTGAAGCTGAATATGTGGCAGCATCTTGGTGTGTATGTCATGCGATATGGCTTAGAAATTTTTTGAGCAAGATGGAGCTAAAGCAACTAGCTGTAACCGTGATTCAAGTTGACAACAAATCAGCAATTGAGTTGGCAAAGAATCCAGTGAACCATGAAAGAAGCAAACACATTGACGTTCATTTTCACTTTATCCGAGATCATGTGAAGGAAGGAAGTGTGGAATTGGTGCATGTGGCAAGTCAGGATCAAGTTGCGAATATCTTCACAAAACCGCTACCGAAAGTACTTCTCGACAAATGCAAGAAAATGATTGGCATGACGGATGGTAGAACCATTTAAGTTTATGGGGGAGTTTTATTGAATAAACATTAAATGTTATTTTTTAGTGGGTTTTTTCAATTAGAAGTTTCAATTTAGAAGTTACAATTTAGAAGTTAGTGGAAACATAAAAGGTCAAGAGTCTTTGTAGATTAACGGTTTGTAGATGAAAAGCCAAGGGGTGATAGATTTAATTATTTTTCAGTTTTTTTTGTAAGAGTAGAGTCTATATAAAGGTCTTGTTGATTTCATTTGAAAATATAACTTAGAGGAATACAAAAGTTAAATATTTCAAGTGAGTTTTTTAGTTTACATTTCACAACTCGATGATAAAGCCATGGTATCTACCCTTTTGATTACTCAAGAACAATACAACAATATTTTGGCCATGCTTTCAGGTAGCACAACCTCCAATGCTAATTTAACGGGTATAAAATTTAGTGGTAATTGGATTGTTGATACAGGTGCCACCAATCACATGTGTTCTTCTCTGACCCTTTTCTCTTTTTATGCCCCATGTCCCATTCCATTATATGTTGAATTTCCAGATGGTACTTATGCACAAGTTACTCGCATTCGAACATTGAAACTTTACTCTAAGATCCAACTTGAACATGTCTATTATGTCCCTTCTTTTAAATTTAATCTTTTATCAGTTAGTCAATTGACTTGTTCTAAAAGGTTTGCACTTATATTTTTTCATGACCAATGTGTTATTCAGGACCTATATGCGAAGAGTACGATTGAAGCGGGTAGTGTGCATAGTGGACTATACTTGCTCCAATCATGATATGTTGTTTAGTTACTCGGAGTACCAAGATTGACATTTGACATTGGCGGCTCGGACATCCATCATTTCTTTGCTTATCAGAGTTAGCTAAAAGATTACCTTCAATTTCTATTTCCAATAACTAGATTTGTAATGTTTGCCCTCAAGAAAAACAAACTCGTTTAATTTTCCCATCTAGCTCTATATCATCTCATAACCCATTCCAATTAATTCATTGTGATACTTGGGGTAGCTTTTCTCAACCTTCTATTTCTGGTGCACGTTTTTTTCTCGCAATTATTGATGATTTTTCACGATGCACTTGGATTTTTCTTATGGGTTTCAAATCAGATACTTTAATCAATCTCAAGTCTTTTTTTGCCATGGTTAATACCTAATTTAATTTTTAGATAGAAAATATTCGTTTCGGTGAAGGTGATATATGTTATTCTCAAATTCAACAAGTTCGCTCTGATAATGGTAGTGAGATTTTATCCAATAAAATGCAGAATTTTTTCTCGCATAATGGGATTATACACCAGAGAAGTTGTGCTGCCACTGCTGGAATCGCGGCGCATGCAGCGGAGGTGTTTAGTTTAAAGATTTATCGATCGGAAAACAGTTGCGACGTCACAGGTTCCAAAAAATAATTTTTTTCATCGAATCCATTATATGTTTGTACATTAAATCATAGACATTAAAAAAAAAAATTATACTTCTTGTAGTCTATCAAGCGTCATCGCTAGTAACGAACTTAAGTGTAATACCCCGACATTTCGTAAATGGGCATTTTTGAAAAATTGATTTAAAAGATAATATAATTTAAAATTTTGATTTTAAAGATGGATTATTTGTAAGAGAGCTGCCACGGAATGATCGCTCATCGTAAGAGAAAAGGAAGCTTCATCACGACCATTTTGAACAATGAGATGCAAAGAAACAAGTTAGAGATTCTCATCCTGTTTGCGTCACTTGCAACAAAAGCCACGTCGGACAGTGTTATCGAAAGATTAATGCTCGCCTTAAGTGTGGGAAAACTGGGCATTATCTCAATTGTCTGCTGAACAAACAAGGTCAGAACGATAGCACAACAATTAACAGGAATAAAGGAAAGGCATTCACTTTGACACATCAGGAAGCAGGCGATTAAGTTGCAGTTATTGTCGGTATACTTCTTGCTTTTGGGCATTCAATCTTCGCGTTGATTGAACATTGATTTTGTTTTCTTCATTTATGTTTTTTGTTTTAACGTTGGTTGAGTTTTGGATTCTTTTTGGGTATTTTCAGTGTTTTAAAAATGTGGCATCTTTCTTTCGAGGATGAAAGTTTTTTAGAAGGGGAGAATGCACTATCCCGACATTTCGTACATGGACATTTTCGTAAAATTGATTTAAAAGATAATATAATTTTAAATTTTGATTTTAAAGATGGATTATACGTAAAACTATTTTTAATTAGATAAAATTTATTCAAAAGTTGATTTTTTTTTTAAAATTTTAGAAGTGTTTTAGTATATAATTTTAAAACTTACTCACACCATATGCTTATGTATACCCTAGTATTACCCTAACCCTATTTTTATCCTTGATTCCGCATTCTCACCCCTCAATTGAAACCCACTCACACTATATGTGTATACACACTAAGTTAACCCTAACCTAATATATATATATATTCCAAATCTTCATCTCTCCCAGCTCTCCCTCTCGCGCAGCCTCTCTATTGCGAACCCCATTGAAAATCTCTTTCTCTTCCCCTTGGCAGCCTCAGCGAAAGCCTCTTGTCGCCATTCCCTCCGGTAAGCTTCTTCTTTTCTCCTTCTTCTTCTCTTCTTACTCTGTCTTTTCTCTCTCCCTCTGTTTCCTTCTCTCTTGCCCTCTGTTTCTCTGTTTCTCTCTCAATTTCTCTCTCTTTTGCCTTGTCTCTTCCTCTTTGCGATGTCTCTCATTTTCTCTCTTGCTATCCCTCTTTGCTTTCTCCCTACTCTCTCTCTCCTTTTCCATTCTTTTTTTCCTGTTTCTCTTTGTCTTTCTTCATTTGTTCTTCGCTTCTCCCTCTTTTGCTTCATCTTTCTCCTTTTGTTTCTCTCCCCCAATTTCTTTCTTCTTCTCTTCTTTCTCTGTCTTTTCTCTCTCCCTTCGTTTCCCTCTATGTCGCCCTTTGTTTCTCTCTCTCTATCATATGTCCCTCCCACTCTTTATTTCTTTCTCTCCCTCTCTTTGATTTTTTCTATCTCTGTCTCTCTCTGCTTCTCTCTATATCCCTCTCTCTTTTCCCCTCTCAGATTCCCTCACTGTTTTTCTTCCCCTCATTGTTTCTCTCTCTTTATTTTCTCTCTCCCCCCTATTTTTCATTTTCTTGTTCTGCAACTGGTTCTTGCACCCAGTTGGTTCTTTCTTGAACCGGTTACGTCCGAACGAACCGGTTCAATTTAACCAGATCAGTCTGAACCGGCCTAGTCGACAAAACTGAACCTGTCTGGTCTGAGCCAGCCCAGTCTGAACCGTTTGACCCAAAGCTTTATATTTGACTTTTGGACCTGATATATTATTTTCTGACCTCGTTCTGACCGCTTTGCACTATTTTAATTAAATCTCTATTTTCTATTTATATGATATTTAAAATACGTTTGTTTTGATTTATTTCAAAACAATTTAGTGATTATATTTTTTTTTGGATTTCAGGTCATTAATTGTTTCATTCATTCTTCTGCTTCAGGTAAGTGGGCTTACATGATGGTGTGACTCTCATTGTGATAAATGTATATGCTTTGTGTAAGTGAATTTACATTGTAATGTGACCCACGTGTGATAAATGTAATATGTGTTATTCTCATCAACTTTAATTGTCTATAAGCATGTTATGTATATTTATGTTTGTGTAAATTGACTTATATAACAATGCTACTCTGATATTATAATTGTATCATGTATTTATTATCTGTTTAACCTTTTTTTCGATAATTGTTATATTCCATTAACAATTTGATAATCGTTTATTGTTCAGTTATTAATTTGATTATCATGAAATAAATATTTGGGTATGACTGATTTTACGATAGTATGTTATCATATTTGATTCTATTACATGTATCAGTATGCATTATATGATTAATTATTATCATACGTTGGTTTTTGCAAGTTATGAGGTTAATTCATTCAAGTGGTAATTAAGCAAGATATGAACTTAAGCGTGACCCTTAGTTAACAAGAAATCAGGGTTGTTCACATTTTGTTCTGTTAGACAAATGAAGTGTTATCTATTCATGTTTTCGTCATACATAGGGTGTCATTTGTTCATGTTTTGATCATACATTGGGTGTCAACTGTAAATATTTTCCGTCACTCACGAGGTGTCATCTGTCCACGTTTTTCATCACCTATGAGTGCCATCTGTTCTGTCGCCTAATGTGTGTCATCTATTTCGTCGCCCCACGTGTGCCATCTGTTTCGTCGCCCAATTCATCATGATGTGTTTCAGTTAACGTGTGATCAATTCTGACTAGGTTGTTAACTAGGGGATATGCCAAGACAAGATATGATTAAGATTGTTAAATGGTTATGTTTGAGACACGTGTTATCTGCGTGCTACGTTAAGCAATGTCATGATCAAGTACGTTACTTTATTTCATTTATGTTATATGTCAAGTTCAGTTATGTTATGTCATGATTGCATTTATGACATGTGGATGCATGTTATTATGTGAGTTTGCTTATTGAGTATTTTAAAATACTCATTCTCCCACAGTTATTTATGATGCAGGTGGTGATGGTGAGCAGCAAGAGTGAGAGACTGCCATAACCAGTTAGATCAGAGAAATTTATGTTTTCAGTTTATGATTTGATTTAAAACTTAGGAAAATGTTTTATGTTAAACTTGGTTATTTAAGTAGTTTATTTTACGTTATGATTTTCTACGAATTATGATGAGTGAAAGCTTCATGAATTATGAATTTCAAGTTTTAACTTTATTTGAGAATTTAATTCAATTTTTTGAGGTTTTATTAATTATACATTTAAGACATTTTATCAGTACCGCTATTTAATGATTAATATTCTGATCATGGATAAGTTTAATGCTTCCGCTATTTAAGGTCAGGGTTTTTCTATCATGGCTAAATTAAGAATTTTCAATTTGAGAATTTTTTCGAAATTAGGGTTTGTTTCGAATTGGAGATTTTAAAATTGTGTAATTACACGTATGTTTAACCCTCGGGGATCGGGGCATTATAGTTTGGTATCAGAGCAATGATTTTAGATTCTATAAACTTTTCATAGTGAAAAATATGGCATGTCACCTACTCGGCTCCTCCATCACCTTACAAGTCAGGTAAGCATGATATGTATATTTTAATTATTGATTCAGCATGACGTGCTTTAGTTTCATTATGGTATTTTTGTTACGTATATGTTATATTTGTGCAATAAGATTAGGCTTTGCTAAGTCTTGAACTTTAGTTGGTAGTGGAGTAATGGCTCCCCCTACGAGAAACAACAATCATGCATCGGTCGATCCTGCTGTGAACCCTCTGCCAACCATGATCGAAATGTTTCAAGAATTTTTGGAGTTGTTGAGGCAGACAGCAATGACTCGCCCAGCTCAACTACAGCAACCACAACAGGTGACAATGGTCAACGTGCAGCTGATCCACACCTTCAGGAGGCTGAACCCGCCCGAATTTGACGGTCTTTCGTCTGATCCATTGTTAGCTGACGATTGGATTGTGAGATTGGAGCAGATCTTTCAGTTTATGATGTGTTATGAGATTCAAAAGGTTGTTTGTGCAACTTTTATGCTGACGCGGGAAGCTAAAAAATGGTGGGAGCTCACACAAAAAGCTCATGATGTTGTGCATAATCCGGTCACTTGGGATCGATTTAAAGAGATATTTTTCGAGAAGTATTTTCCGATCACCGTCAGAGTGAGCAAGGAGGCTGAATTTCTTAGGTTGGTGCAAGGTAATAGGACTGTTGTAGTTTATAAGAGGAAGTTTGAGGAATTATCTCGCTACGCCACACATTACGTTGATAGCGAGATCAAGAAGGCTCACACGTACGAAAAGGGACTTCGTTCAGAGATAAAGGGCTCTGTGTCACTCCACAAGCATACCACTTATGCAACGGTGATTGAAGCAGCATTGTTAATGGAGCAGAATCTTCCACCAAGAGAGCTGTCACGAAATGATCACTCATCGCAAGAGAAATGGAAGCTTCATCACGACCATTTTGAGCAACAAGATGCAAAGAAACAAGTTAGAGATTCTCATCCTGTTTGCGTCACTTGCAACAAAAGCCACGTCGGACAGTGTTTTCGGAAGATTAATGCTCGCCTTAAGTGTGGGAAAACTGGGCATTATCTCAACGATTGTCCGCTGAACAAACAAGGTCAGAATGATAGCACAACAATCAACAGATAAAGGAAAGACATTCACTTTGACACATCAGGAAGCAGGCGATTAAGTTGGAGTTGTTGTCGGTATACTTCTTGCTTTTGGGCATTCAATCTTCACGTTGATTGAACATTGATTTTGTTTTCTTCATTTGTGTTTTGTGTTTTAACGTTGGTTGAGTTTTGGATTCTTTTTGGGTATTTTCAGTGTTTTAAAAATGTGGCATCGTTCTTTCGAGGATGAAAGTTTTTTTTACAAGGGGAGAATGTACTATCCTAACATTTCGTACATGGACATTTTCATAAAATTGATTTAAAAGATAATATAATTTAAATTTTGATTTTAAAGATGGATTATATGTAAAACTATTTTTAATTAGATAAAATTTATTCAAAGTTTGATTTTTTTAAAATTTTAGAAGTGTTTTAGTATTTAATTTTAAAACTTACTCACACCATATGTTTATGTATACCCTAGTATTACCCTAACCCTATTTTTATCCTTGATTCCCCATTCTCACCCCTCAATTGAAACCCACTTACACTATATGCATATACACACTAAGTTAACCCTAACCTAATATATATATTTCAAATCTTCATCTCTCCCAGCTCTCCCTCTCGCGCAGCCTCTCTGTTGCGAACCCCATTGAAAAACCCATTGTTTCTCCTTCTCCTTCTCTTCCCCTTGGCAGCCCCAGTGAAAGCCTCATGTCGTCATTCCTTCCGATAAGCTTCTTCTTTTCTCCTTCTTCTTCTCTTCTTACTCTGTCTTATCTCTCTCCCTATGTTTCCTTCTCTCTCGCCCTCTGTTTCTCTATTTCTCTCTCAATGTCTCCCTCTTTTACTTTGTCTCTTCCTCTTTGGGCAGTCTCTCATTTTCTCTCTCAGTGTCCCTCTTTGCTTTCTCCCTGCTCTCTCTCTCCGTTTCCATTCTTTTTTTTCCTGTTTCTCTTTGTCTTTCTTCATTTGTTCTTTGCTTCTCCCTCTTTTGCTTCATCTTTCTCCTTTTCTTTCTCTCTCCCAATTTATTTCTTCTTCTCTTCTTTCTCTTTCTTTTCTCTCTCCCTCTGTTTCCCTCTCTCTCGCCCTTTGTTTCTCTCTCTCTCTATCATGTGTCCCTCCCACTCTTTATTTCTTTCTCTCCCTCTCTTTGATTTTTTCTATCTTTATCTCTCTCTGCTTCTCTCTATATCCCTCTCTCTCTCTTCCCCTCTCGGATTTCCTCACTGTTTTTATTCCCCTTTTTGTTTCTCTCTCCTTCTCATTTTCTCTCTCCCCCTATTTTCTCATTTTCTTGTTCTGCAACTGGTTCTTGCACCCAGTTGGTTCTTTCCTTAACTGGTTCCGCCCGAACCGAACAAGTTCAATTTAACCAGACCAGTCTGAACCGGCATGGTCGATAAAACCAAACCGGTCTGGTCTGGGCTAGACCTGTCTGAACCATTTGACCCAAAGCTTTATATTTGACTTTTGGACCTGACCAAACCGGCATGGTCGATAAAACCAAACCAAACCGGTCTGGGCTAGACCTGTCTGAACCATTTGACCCAAAAATATAATCTCTATTTTCTATTTATATGATATTTAAAATGTGTTTGTATTGATTTATTTCAAAACAATTTAGTGATTATATTTTTTTTAGATTTCAGGTCATTAATTGTTTCATTCATTCTTCTGCTTCAGGTGAGTAAGCTTACATGATGGTGTGACTTCGTTGTGATAAATGTATATGCTTTGTGTAAGTGAATTTACATTGTAATGTGACCTAAGAGTAATAAATGTAATATATGTTTTTCTCATCAGTTTTAATTGTCTATAAGCATGTTATGTATATTTATGTTTGTGTACATTGACTTATATAACAATGCGACTCTGTTATTATATTTATATCATGTATTATCTGTTTAACCTTTTTTTGATAATTATTATATTTTGTTAACAATTTGGTAATTCTTTATTCTTCAGTTATTAATTTGATTATCATGAGATAAATATTTGGGTATGACTGGTTTTACGGTAGTATGTTATCATGTTTGATTCTGTTACATGTATCAGTATGCATTATATGATTAATTATTATCATACGTTGGGTTCTGCAAGTTATGAGGTTAATTCATTCAAGTGGTAATTAAGCAAGATATGAACTTAAGCACGACCGTTAGTTAACAAGAAATCAGGAATGTTCACGTTTTGTTCTGTTAAACGAATGGGGTGTTATCTGTTCATGTTTTCGTCACACATAGGGTGTCATCTGTTCATGTTTTGGTCATACATTGGGTGTCATCTGTAAATATTTTCTGTCACTCATGAGATGCCATCTGTCCACTTTTGCCATCGCCTATGAGTGCCATCTGTTCTGTCGCCCAATGTGTGTCATCTGTTTCATCGTCCGACGTGTGCCATCTGTTTCGTCGCCCAATTCATCATGATGTGTTTCAGTCAACGTGTGATCAGTTCTGATTAGGTTCTTAACTAGGCGATATGCCAAGACAAGATATGATTAAGATTGTTAAATGGTTCATTTTGAGACACGTGTTATTCGCGTGCTATTTTAAGACATATCATGATCTAGTACGTTACTTTATTTCGTTAATGTTATATGTCAAGTTCAGTTATATTATGTCATGATTACATTTATGACATGTGGATGCATGTTATTATGTGAGTTTGCTTACTGAGTATTTTAAAATACTCATTCTCCCACAGTTATTTATGATGCAGGTGGTGATGGCGAGCAGCAAGAGTGAGAGACTGTCATAACCAGTTAGATCAGAGAAATTTATGTTTTCAGTTTATGATTTGATTTAAAACTTAGGAAAATGTTTTCCGTTAAACTTGGTTATTTAAGTAGTTTATTTTACGTTATGATTTTCTACGAATTATGATGAGTGAAAGCTTCATGAATTATGGATTTCACGTTTTGACTTTATTTCATAATTTAATTCAGGTTTTCGAGGTTTTATTAATTATGCATTTAAGACACTTTATCACTTCCGCTATTTAATGATTAAGATTTTGATCATGGATAAGTTTAATGCTTCCGCTATTTAAGGTAAAGGTTTTTCTATCATGGGTAAATTAAGAATTTTTAATTTGGGAATTTTCTTAAAATTAGGGTTTGTTTCGAATTGGAGATTTCAAAATTGTGAAATTACACGTATGTTTAACCTTCGGGGATCGGGGCGTTACATTAAGATTCCTCGAACAAATAATGATTGTGAGATGCATACTAAGATCTTCTGAACTAATCCTTATACACATTAGAACGTGTGAGGTCACGTAGAATAATTAAAGAATTTGTTTCTATCTCTAAATGTACTCAACATATGAGATCTAGAGATTTGGAGGACTTTTGTGGCAGAGCTCTAAGAAAGAATTGAAGAATTCGTAGAGCATTTGATTAACAATTAATCACACATATTGCTTTTTTTAGGCCAATAGAATAATATATATATATATAATAGGTTAAGGCTCATTAGGTTTTAGGGTTTACATAAAATAATATATTATTTACAAATTAGCCATTATAATAGGACCCAATACAGTCTGCGCCACACAACAGTATCGTGTGGCAATGCAGTGTGTCGTGAACTACTGTAGTGTCGTGCGGCACTATAAAGCCCCAAGCATCACTGTAGTGTTGTGAACTACTGTAGTGTCGTGAGAGACTACAGAGTCCCACGCACCTGTATAATGTGTTACGTGCCACTATAGTGCCATCTAGCACTGCAGTGTGTCATGCATCACTGATTCAAAAAACACTAATTGATATGTGGCAGCCTAACATGCCAAGTGGCAAATTTTCAAATTTATTATTTATTTTAATCAGATAAATATCTAGATATCAGTTAATTCAAAATCAACTTATTTGTTCACACTTTTCAACTAACTTATCTGTTAGTTTAAATTAACAGATTAGTTAATTGAAATTCAAATTATTATCTCATAATAATTTCATATTATTTAATTTCATAAATCAAATATATTGTCTCAGTTATTGAGTAATATAAAACTAATCGATTTAATCAATTAATTCCACATAATTATCTCATTATTATATACTTGCCCTAGATATTTAATTCCTTTTGTAAGCTAGTCATTTTCTTATGTCCTGAAGCATTCACATCCTAGAATGTGTAGGACAGAGGTGGTTCGGGGACCATGAACCCATAATTTTAAGTTCCAATAAACCACATTATTAATTGAACTCTTTAATTAAATAATCATATTTATTAGTTTCATTATTACTCCACTATAAATATGAAATTGCACTCTTAGTAATTATAGAATTTATTTACAGAGTAATCTCGTGTAGTCTATTGATGTAATCAATTCATGTAGTTTTGTCCTCTAATTATTGGTTCGTAAATTAGAGTTAGTTAAAATTATCATCTTATCTTTATAATTATCTCTTGATCCATAAATACCATTAATTCACTAGTGAACGGTCAATTTACAAGCGTATTATAAATTTGAGCTCAATAATCATTCAGTTCCAGAATTAACACTTAAATGAACAAAATATATGATCCGTTAGAAAAACTTATATTCCAAATCTTATAAGATCATGTTCCCAGCTGTGCATGTCACTGAATCTTCAAAATAAAAGTCACTAGCCTATTTTACAAACAAACTTTAACGAGTGAATCAAAAGATCCAGTAGGCATGAATAGGAGTTCATGAACACTCAAGATTTAGACTGATCTATATATGATCATTTGATTGATGTATATTAAACTTTTATGATAAACGGTAAGTTAATAAAGATATTAATCCAAACCAATCTTGTCGTATATAATCTAATTATATAAAGTACATTCACTAAGATTTGTATCAACATTAACGATCTGGATCTAGATTAGATGCATTCGAAATGCTTAGCGAACTATACTAGCAACCATTCATTAAAGATTTCATATTTTAATATGTTACGGACTATTTTATTTATTATTTATAATTTTAATGCTCTCGTACTAATACAATATCATAGTCTCATTAATGAATGTTAAATTTTCAGCTATGTATATTAATTATTTAATAACAGTTAAGATAATACAATTACAAGAAAAATGTGCTTTTATTAATTTTCAAATAAAATGTCTTTACACATGCTTTGAGGGAACTATGCCCAACAATCTTCCCCCTGCCCTAAATAAAATGTGGCATCTCTCTCAATCCTATATTTCGTACACGACCCTCGAACGACTTCGTAGGAAGTGTCTCGATAAAAGTACTATAAGAAAATTGACATTCTACAAGAGTCGGATATACTCATGAAAAGTAATCCACAGGGATCATGGTGCCTGTGACAGCCCCTCATATTAAAAGTCCGTGTTTTTCATGAGGCGCAACGCCTCCTGTGAAGACCCATATGGTATCTCACTTTTTACACGATTTTTCGACTCCTGTAGAACGTTGTTTAATGAGATTTTATGACTCATGTTATTTTTATTCAACAGGTGTTTTTAATTCTCGTCTAAGTATTTTGTATCCTATAAAGTGAGATACCATAAGGTTCAAAATATTCATATTAAATACTTTCAAAAAGATAATTTTAAATAGCATAAAGAACACCAATATAATAATTGATAACATTAATATTTAATCATTTCAACAAAGTTTTACATTATTTATTTAAAAGGTCTAAGAATCTGAACTGGACACCCCCATATAAACTAGGTTTGGAGTCATTTTATACTCTAAAGGTGTCTTTCTTACAGACTTAAAAGGAATTACATTCAAAATGTAGGTTGTCGTTTAAAATGCATATCCTCATAATATGAGTGGTAGTGATAAGTAGTTTAACATCGACCTAACCATATCCAATAGGGTTTGGTTTCTTATTTCTAAAACACCATTTTTCTATGTCGTTCCAGGTACTATGAGTTAAGATAGAATTTCATACTCCAACAGATAATCTTTGAATTCTAAATCCAAGTATTCACCACATCGATCTGATCGAAGCATTTTCAAAGATTTACATAATTACTTTTCAGATTCAGCATTGAAATCTTTAAGCTTTCCAAAAGTTTCAAACTTTCTATGCATTAAGTAAGTATAACCTAACTGGAGTAATCGTCAATAAAAATGAGGGTACTCATACTCACCTCTAGCTTATATATTGATTAGTCAACATACGTCACTATGTACTAGCTCAACTGGTTCTTTAGCTCTTTGGCCCTTTCTAGAGAAATATCTCTTGGTCATTTTACGCTCTAGACAAGATTCACAAACTGGAAGAGTCCTAACTTTTAGTTCTCTCAAAACACCGTGCTTTTTTAATCAGTTTATTTTATCTAGATTAATATGTCCCAACCTAAGATGTCATAGATATGTATCAACTTCTTGAGAAACCCTTTATCGTTTCTTACTCTTAGGATTTGCTACTTTGAATTATTTAATGTTCATTCAATTGGTTTAAGTATATATACTCCATTTGAAACTTTTGCATGACAAATATCGAATCCATTCTTGAAAATAATAAACATATTATTATTAAAAGAAATATCAAAATTTTGTTCATACAACAAGGATAAAGAAATCAATTTTCTAGAGTATCTAGGAATAAAACAAACATTGCTCAAAATAAGATAGTTATTTCTAAAATTTAAACAGATTGTCCCCAATGCTTACACTAAAACGAGCACACCACTGCCAACTCTAATCATCACCTCGTCATCAGTAAGCTCCCTTAAAGAATCAAGCATCTACAAAGAAGAACATATATGGTTAGTGACTACTGAATCTATAATCCAGGATGACAAATCATATTCCACTAAACAAGTTTCAAGTACAAGTAAATCATATTTTCCTTTCTTATTCAGCTCGGAAAGATACTTGTTACAGTTTTTCTTCCAATGACCTTCAACTCCACAACAGAAACATTTTCCTTTAAGTTTGTTGTCGTTCTTGTTCTTCTTGGCCTTGGGTGATCTCTTAGCTTTCTTTTCTTTCTTATTCTCACTCTTGCTCTTACCATTTTTCTTCTTCATTTTGTTACTATTAACAACAGTGGAAGAAGGCTTTTCCTCAGCAACATTTTCCACGCCCTTTTTGGTCATACTCTTCTTGAGTGACCCAAATGTCTGCAGTTCATTCAACTATGGGGTTTTTTTTAATTATAACTTATTCATAACATAGTTGGTAGGGAACACAGAAAAAGCAGTTGTAAGTGATTCAAGTATAATTCTAACCTGACTTCGCACATCAATGGTAGCCCTTGAATCTAAAATCCTAGCATCATATTTTTGCCGAAAATTTTTCGGGGCATCAGCAGTGGACTCTTCAGGACATTACTCAGTAAGGACAAACTTATGGTTCTTACAAATTAGCATCAAATTCAAATTTGATTTTCATCTTGTAATGTTTCACCATTAAGTTTTTCACGTGCAAGAAAAGTAGGAATGGGGTAGTGCATGGTAGACATACTAATAATTGAAAAGAAATAAACATAAAATCGTTCAATATAATTGAAATAAATATAAAAATTCAGAATATATATGTGATGCATGAATGCAACATATCAAACATATAAACTTAACAATTATTAATCCACGATAAGACAACCTAACAATTAATATGCAACCTTAGGGTCGGTCATATCAATTTTACACTGTCTATGAGACATTCTCATCCTTATTAATTAAACCTTAAAATATCTCATGTTTTCTCTTTTAATAATAAGATATCGTTTATTTGGTCAGTGACAATTATCCACTCAAAACTTAATAGTGACTTTGTAAGTGTGACCCGTTATTTCAGAACCATGACTAAATTTAAAAAATGTTGCCTTAGGGTCGGTCAAGTCTAAAATATCTCACTTAGTCCTATCTTCATAATAAGTCAACATTGATATTGATACAGTTCATAACCTTCCTTAGGGGGACAAAAACAAAGCCGTCTCGAGGCCCTCACTATATCTCACGTTGTTCTACTAATAATGAAGATCATAGGTCACATTCACATGTCAACCTTCTCCCACTCACTATTTTATATTTAATGTGTTTCTAATTAACTAATTAATTAATTCTAAATTAATTACTAGTTACAATAACCCTATGAATGTAAAATTAATTATTAATCCAATCAAATTGGTCGAAGTTCATTTAACATTCTAAAGACCCTAAGACAAAATTAGGTGAACTTAGAAGAACTAATTAATTATATTCATCAAACTTTAATAAAAACACATTTAATAAAGTTAGTTATCTTAAAGACCTAACTAAACACATGCCTTTAGAGTGGTGTGATTACCAAGTTTAACTAAATAAAACTTAGTAGTTTACATTCAATTGATTTCATAAAATAATCCATATAAACATAGTAGGATAATCCTAATAAATCATGTTTCTACAAATGAGATGCATGATAAAATAAAAACTATGTGGGGTTTCATGTATGTCATGTGATCGACTAACGCATAGTCATGATGTTATTAATCAAATCAATGACTATTTATTTAAATAAATACAGTAAATAAATAAATAAGGAACCGAGTGACTATTGAGTATTTCTAAATTTACAACCTTTGAAATAATAGAAATAATTACAAACCAGGACTTCAAGAATTTTCAAGCTTTGATCAAAACTCCTTTAATTAGGATAAACTATTTTTTTAACTAAATAATCTCATTAATTATCTTTTTAAAATTAATAAAATTTGATTAGTCAATAAATAATTTGATGACTCATCAAACTTGGGTCATACCAATCAATTATTTAATTTTAACTTTCAAGAAAACTAAAATCAATAACTAGTTTTTAAAATTACATTAATTTTAAAAAAATAAAACTCTTTTAATTAGGATAAACTATTTTTTAACTAAATAATCTCATTAATTATCTTTTTAAAATTAATAAAATTTGATTAGTCAATAAATAATTTGATGACTCATCAAACTTGGGTCATACCAATCAATTATTTAATTTTAACTTTCAAGAAAACTAAAATCAATAACTAGTTTTTAAAATTACATTAATTTTAAAAAAATAAAAGATAAAAGATTAGGGTTTCACGAAGTATCACAGGGATAGGGCAACACAGTATCAGGATATCTGCAAATAGTACCCCTGCAATCACAGGACTGCCATCGGCGGTGGTAGAAGGACATTCCCACTGCAGCCGTCGGTTGCCCGGTCAGTGGCACTGCCGGCGACACCATCACCGGCTTCTTTGCTGGCGGTGCTACTTCCGGCATCACTGCTGGCACTACTGTCGGCGTCGGAGCTCCATTAGGAAGCTCCTCGTCCTTTTCTTCTCCACATTCATCTCGTCTGTTCTTCATCTTCGTGCGTATGAAAATATTACAACCTAATATTAAAAAAAATTATAAAAATTTCTATGCCACAAACGGCTTACACAAGATCTAAATAAAAAAATTAGAATAAAGCCTAAACCCAAAAGCCACCGTACAATTAACGATTCATTATTAACCATACATAAAAAAATAATCATCCATTCAGAAAAAATATAACCATTCATTCATTCATACATATCAAAATATATATGAAATAATGCAAGAAAACCCGCACACTATTTAATGTATACATATATAAAGATCACTGTGATACCAATTGTTAAAATCGTGGCACGCGCAATAGAGGCGTTTAATTTAAAAATTTTATCGATCGGAAAATAATTGCGACGCCACATGTTCCAAAAATATTTTTTAATGAAAAATAATTTTTCTCATCGGATCATTATTTATCTATACATTAAACCATAGACATACAAAGGAAGGAATTATACCTCTTGTAGTCTACCAAGCGTCTCGCTAACAACAAACTTGAGATTCCACGTACAACAGACTGTGAGATCCACAACAAAATCTTCCGAACCAATCTAAGAACACACTAGGACATGTGTGAGTACCTAGAATAATTTAAGAACATTTTTTTATCTCTAGATATACTCAACACATGATATCTAGAGATTTAAAAACTGACTTTTTGAGTCAGAGCTCTTAGAGAGAATTGGAGAATTCGCAGAGCCTTTGATTAACAATTAACCACACAAATTGCTTTCTTTTTTTAGGCCAATAGAAATATATATANCTATAATGTGTCATGTCAATCCCTGATTCAAAAAACAGTGATTGATATGTGACAGCCCAACATGTCACGTGGTATTTTTTCTAAATTTATTATTTATTTTAATCAGATAAATATCTAGATATTAGTTAATTCAAAATTAACTAATATTATCGCACCTCTCAACTAACTTATCTGTTAGTTCAAAATTAACAGATTAGTTTATTCAAATTCAAATTATTATCTCATAATAATTTAATATTATTTAATTTCATGAATCAAAATATATTTCTCATTTATCAATTAATACAAAACTAATCGATATAATTATTTAATTGCAATTTACAAAATTTATAATAAGTAATTTAATTAATTAATTAATCTCACATAATTATTTCATAATTATATACTTGTCCCAGAAATCTAATTCATTTTGCAAGCTAGTCATTTTCTTATGTCCTAAAACATTCACACCCTATATTGTGTAGTATAGAAGTGGTCGGGGACTATGGACCCATAATTCTAAGCTCCAATAAATCACATTATTACTTATACTCTTTAATTAAATAATTTTATTTATTAATTCAATTATTACTCCACTATAAATATGAAATTGTACTCTTAGTAATTACAGAATATATTTACAAAGTAATCTCGTGTAGTCAATTAATATAATCAATTCATGTAATTTTATCTTTCAATTATTGGTTCGTAAATGAGAGTTGGTCAAAATTACTATTTTACCCTTCTAATTACATAATGATCTTTAAGTACTATTAATTCACTAGTGAACGATCAATTTATAATCGTATTATAAATTTGAGCTCAATAACCATTCAATTCCAAAATTAACACTTAACAGAACCAATATATGATCCGTTAGAAAAGTTTGGCTTCCAAATCTTGTAAGATCATGTTCTCAGCCATGCATGTCACTGAATCTCTGAAACAAAAGTCACTAGCATCTTTTACAAATAAACCTTAATGAGTGAATCAAAAGATCTATAGACACGTATAGGAGTTCATGACTACTCAGGGTTTAGACTAATTTACATATGATCATCTGATTGATGTGTATTAAATATTTATGATAAATGTTAAGTTAATAAAGATATTAATCCACATTGGTTCTGTCTTATATAATCTAATTATATAAAATACATTTACTAATATGTCTATCCGCATCAGCAATCTGGATCTAGATCACATGCATCCAAAATGCTTAGCGAATCGTACTAACAACCATTCACTAAAGATTTCATATTTCAATATATTACAAACTATTTTATTCATTATCTATGATCTTAATTCTCTCATACTAATACAAGATCACAATCTCATTAATGAATATAGAATTTTTAGATATTTATATTAACTATTCAATAATAATTAAGACCATACAATTATAAGAAAAATGTATTTTTATTAATTTTTAAATTAAATATCTTTGCACATGCTTTGAGGGCACTATGCCCAACAGTCATACCTCAACAAAATGAAATTATGGAACGTAAACATAGACACCTTTTAGAAATAGCACGTGCCTTAAAATTCCAAGCACATCTACGTCTTAAATTTTGGGGAGAATGTGCTCTCACAGCAACTTATTTAATTAACTAAACTCCCACACCATTATTAAATGGGAAATCACCACATGAAGTTTTATTAGATGCACCACCCTCATATTCCCACCTTCGGGTTTTTGGATGTTAGGTATTTGCACACAATGCTCATGTTAAGCATAAATTTGATCAACGTGCTAAACCAGCTGTTTTTATCAGTTATCCTTATGGACAAAAAGGATATAGCATTTTTTACATTGCCACTAAATCTATTTTTGTGTCTAGAGATGTCACCTTTTATGAAACTATTTTTCCTTTTCATGATGTTTCTCCAACACAAAATCATTTACAAGTTATTCCCTTGCCTATTGAAGATCATTCACAATTTGATTTTACCCCTAAGGATAATTAAGCTCTGTCTAACACTCAACAAGTTCAGATTACATAAGCACCCATTATCCAACCTGAGCCATCACATTTAGTTCCACTGACCAATCATTTGAAACATCTACTCCACCACCTCCTAGCTTGCGTCCGACTCGGGAACGTCGCCACCATCTTATTTGAGAGATTATCACTGTCATATAGTCACCAATGTTTCACTACATTCTCAAACGTCTCTGAAGCAGATAGGTACTCAATATCCTATTCAGAAATATATATCTTATTCTAACTTTTCTGCTGCACATCGAGCATTTCTTTCCGTAATTTCTTCAACAGATGTACCCAACTCATTTTCTCAAGCAGTAAAGATTCCTCAATGGCGTGATGCCATGGCTGTGCACTTCAGAATAATCACACATGGGATCTTACTTATCTCCCACCCAAAAAGGGCAATCGGATGCAAATAGATCTACAAAATTAAATATAAATCAGATGGAATTTGTCGATGCGAAAAATAGCCTGCATCACCTATCGAGGAGTCCGTCACGCGTTGCTCGGTGATTCTTCCTGGGGTCTGTAAAAATCAAGAACGATCGTAAAAGTAGTAGGCAGGGCACGCGGGGTGCGCCGCCTAATGCACTCCGACGATCAAGTCAGTTGAGTGTTTTAAATAATAATAGCAATATGGAGAATTGCTTGCATGTTTAGCGTATCTTCTTCCTTATTCTTATAAGGAATTCAGATATTCATGGAGAATATTCTCTGATCATGATATTTTAGTTATCATCTTATCCTCTTTAAAAAACCATTGAGATTGCTTGATAGATTTGATATGGGCATATCATTTCTCTGTATGACTGATTATTATATCTTATTGTGACAGAAAAATGATATCGGCTATCTCGAGTAGGCACGATCCTAGATATGAGATTACCTCATCATCTGTGTGGCCTCGATAGTGTAAGTATAGGTGGGGTTGTGTCCATCGATCTGGTTGTGGAGGATGCCTCAGTCATCATGGTGACTTCAGTCATGGAGAAGTCCTCGATTTGGACTCAATATGGGTCCTACCTGAAAAATGAGAGTATTGGGCCTTATTCAGAAATATTATCAATGGGCCTTAGCGCAGTTGTTTTTTCTTCCTTACAGTTTGCCCCACTTCTTGAGTTTAGACCATAACGATAGAAGCGGAAAGTATGTTGTGGAGGGAGCCATGAGCTTTTACCCAAGACTCTGTCTTTGAACTTCATCGAGTGTTAAGTATATGTTGGTGTTGAGATCGACAAACAATAGAGTTTGGTCCAAATATCTAAGTATTTGATGTTGGTTCATGATGACGTCCCAAGAAATCTTGTGACTGAGACTAGCTTTCTTCATATTTCTCAATTAACTTTTGGTAAAAAGGTTGTCATCTTGATTAATCTTGAACTTCTTCATGTGACGACATGTGTGACCATGTCAGACTTGAAGCTATATGGTTTAGGTTTATGCGAGTTGCTCCGAGTAATTATCGGGATCGAGTCCCTATGATTTTCATCTGGCAGTTAGGCGCATGAGTTGGATCGATGGTCATAACAATAAAACTTTTACACTTTTTCTTGAACGCATCGTGAGGATTTGGATTTAGGATTGAATTCTTTTGATCTGGTGTAGGCGATATGACGGCCAGTCCGTTGGGATTGCTTTACTGTCGTTATTAGGTCTTCTTAAAGACAAGATTTTTTCTGAAAGCATGTGTTGCATTCTCGTGTTGATTTATACTTGACCATGTATCTGGTACATTACTTTGGCATATCATGTCGCTTGGCGGATGATGAAGTTATTACACTCAATGGCATGCTTCCCGAGGGTTCTTCTTGCCATCTAGAGTTACATTTTTAAAAACTAAGTCGTGGCTAGAACCCAAAGGTTTTATTACTTTGGTTGTTGACTCTTTCTCGTAACTCAATGTCTGAGTTTATTGGTCTATCCAAGTCACATAGTGATTCGACTGTCTAAGTCGTCTGTTGCTTTGTCTAAAATTTATAGTGATTTCGTAGCATAACTTGGCACAATGAGTGTCTTGGAGCTAGCCTTAAAGAAAACTGAAAGGTTATTCTCTTGGAAAACAAATGACTTTTGAGTATCTATAGAATGATGTCCCCATCATTGTGCCCTAAGTTTGACAATATTCTTAAGTTATTGAATGTCCTTGGCTTCTATGCCCCTAGAATATTGACCAAATGCATCCCATCGAGCGGTGGATTTGTATTTGGTCTTGTTGACATTCTTCATTTGAAATGAATTGCTTGTTCTTCTAAGCTTGTCATTGCATCCCTCTCTGCTTATGTGTTTGCTCATGCAATTCATCAATGCTTTCACTTTCTAACGGAAGGCTTTGTAGCCCTCTTTGCCTCGTTGCTCAAATCTTGTTTGTTGATTCCTTGATGGTGAGGTCCTTTGGAGTCATCTTCAGTAGAGTACCAAATCCTTTGTGATTTGTGAGATTTTGGCAAATCTAGATACCATATTCATCAGTGTGACTAGGGTGTCATTTTCATGATTATGATTCTGGGTACCATAGTTATTTAGGTAACTTCGGGTACATTTATCATCCATCTGACATAGAGTAATATAGTCATCTAGGTGACTTAGGATGCTTAGTCATCAGTGTGACTAGGGGTAGTTAGCCTGTGTGACTTGGAGTCTCATTGTCATCTAAGTGACGTTAGGTGTTATAATCATCTGCGTGTCTTTAGATCCAATGTAGATATCTGGGTGACTTTGCGTGCCTTAGTCATCTGTGTGACTTGGAGTATCATAGTCATCTATGTGACTTGGTGTATCATAGATATCTATGTGATCATCGTAGTCATCTGGTGACTTCAAGTACCATGGAATATTACAATGGTCATTTTACCTTATCTAAGGTCTTTTCTCCTATTCGTCTTAGATAAGTTATGAGGTCTTGGCGACTGTGACCATTATCAAAGTATTTCATCCTATCATCTCGTGTATTTGGGTGCCATAAAATATATTATGGTCTTTTTCCCTAGGCAGGGTCTTTTTCCAATAGTCTTATGTGATAAGGATAACTCGATAGTCCGTCGCCTTGGATGAGATATCTTTGCCCTTCGTAGGGTATTTTCCAGATCATCTTATATGATAAGGATGCCTCGTTAGGTCGTCACCCTGGGTGAGGTCTTTCATCTTAGGGTTCTTTGACCTCGGGTGCCACGGGATACTTCCGTGGTCCTTTTGCCTTATGTAAGGTCTTTCTCTGAATCATCCTTAGTGATTAGGAGGCATCGTTAGGCTGTTGACTTGGTTGAAGCCTTTCGTCTGATCATCTCGTGTGCTCGGGTGCCACAGAATACTTTGGTGGTCCTTTTGCCTTATGTGAGATCTTTCCTCGGATCATCCTTAGTGATCAGGAGGCCTTGTTAAGCCGTTGCCTTTATCGAGGTCTTTCATCCAAGCATCTTGTGTGCTCGGGTGCCACGAGATATTTTCGTGGTCCTTTTACCCTTTATAGGGTCTTTTCTTCTAGTCATCTCTGGTGAGCAGGAGGCCTCGACAGTCATGACCTTTATCATGGTCTTTCCAAGCATCTCATGTGCTCGGGATAGCTGCTCTACGGAGCACTCTTTTAATCATTCCTTCAATTTTAGAACTTTGCTATGATTTTCCCCCATCCTTGTGTTTAGGTTGAGAATCTTCGCTGAAATGCGAGCCAAGCTTCATATTCAATTTCATTTTTTGATGTCCTGAATCTGAAGCACATCGCCCTTTCGGTAATGGTCTCCTCTGATGTTTTGAGTATCAGTCTTACTTTGCTTCTGCATGCGTTTGCAAAGCCATCCACGTTGAGCACCCCTTCCATGTCTGAAGGTTCTTTCCCTGTGCCTCTATCCATTGTGTCATCTTACGTGACATATTTTGTACAGCTCAAGTCCTCTTTCTCTTGGGGTGTCGTTATCTTTACCAAAAATTTAGTGAGTTCTTGAGCCTTGATTACGATCTAAAGTTCGTGTCTTATGTCAAACTCTCCAAGCGCTTCATCGTCTTCTGCATGTACTCTTGGAACATTTTGTAGACTAAGCGTTGATAGGTGATTCCTATGTTCTTCAGTCCAAGCGACAAGGCTTTGTAGCAATAAGTCTTCCTCTTAATCACAAAGGTCACTCTTCTTTGGGTCTGATGGATGCATGAGTATCTAATTGTACCTGGATGAAGCATCCATGAGACTGAGCATCTCATGCCCTGTTGTAGCGTCCATCAATTGATTAATTTTTGGAATAAGGAAGTCGTCCCTTGGGCATGCCATATTCGGGTCATTAAAACTATACAGGCCTTCCACTTTTCGTTCTTCATCTTTCCCTTTACCGTATTGGCAAGCAGTCTAGGTAGTGGATCTCTCAGGTCTCAATAATTATGCTTGCTCTCTCGCGGGAGCGTTTATGTAATCTATGACCTCTCGAGTCTTGATAATTATGCCTGGTCTCTCATAGGAGCATTTGTGTAATTTGTAACATCTCCGATCTTGATAATCATGTTTGATATCTTCTAGGGTATTGGTGTAATTTTTTACTTATACGGTCTTGATAATTATGCTCACTCTCTCATGGGAGCGTTGGTGTACACTGTGGTCTCTTGGTTATTAATAATCATGCTTGCTCTCTCGTGAGAGCATTTGCATCATATGTGACCTCTCAGGTCTCGATAATTATGTTCATTCTCTCATGGGACCGTTTGCGTAATTTATGACCTCTCGGGTCTTGATAATTATGTTCGCTCTCTTATGGGAGCATTGTATATTTCGTGATCTCTCCAGTCTTGATAATTATGTTCTCTCTCGTGGGAGCGTTTGCATATTTTGTGACCTTTCCGGTCTTGATAATTATGTTCGCTCTCTCGTCGGAGCGTTGCATATTTCGTGTCCTCTTCAATCTTCATAATTATGTTGGAGCATTGGTGTAATCTCTTACTTCTCGGTCTTAATAATTATGCTCGCTCTTTTGGAAGCATTGGCGTAATCTTGGATCTTGACTTAAGATTTCTCTCTCGAGGGAGCCTCGACTTATGACTTCTCAGATCTTCGTAAATATGCTTGCTCACTCATGGGAGCATTTGCGTAATCTGTGATCTCTCAGATCTTTGATAATTAAGATTGCTCTCTCGCGGGAGCATTTGCATAATTTGTGACCTCTTGAGTTTTTGCAATCATACTTGCTCTCTCGTCGGAGCATTTTTCCTGTTTTAACTGCACTTATATATTCCTAGAGGATTTGCATCGTACTTTTATTTCTTATTTAATATCCCTTATCAATCGGGCCCAAATGATTTATAGACCTCGTGCTGAGGTATCATGATGATATAATTAAGAGATTATGAGACTTTATATTATGTCCTAGGATCTCATTTCTTATAATGACTTTATGCTTAATATCACACTAAATTAAAGTGTTTTAAAAAATATTCTTAAAAGGAATAGTAAATTTGAGAATGATAAATAACGTACCTAAAAAATTTAAAGAAGATCATTTATGTGACTCTTAATTTTGAGATAATAAAAATCTAAAATAATGCAGATCTGAGTTTTGTGGTGAATCTTGAAACTTGCTCTTGTCTAAGATGTTAAATAATATTTATTTATTATTTTTCTCAAAATTTTAATGAAGATCATCGATGTGACTTATGATTTTGAGAGAATAACAAATTTAGAATGATACTGATCAGAGCTGTGTGGTCCGCATCCCGATCTTGAAGCTCAGTCATGTCTGAGATATTAAATAATATTGATGCAAATAATTACATTATTCTCCTGACATTAATAGCACATCAAATAATGTGAATTAATTAAAGAGAATTTTATAATTTAATCACATTAAAATGAATAATAAGTAAATAAATAAATATAAAATAAATAATAATTATTGTGCATAAATAAATCTTCCCTTGAATTTATATTTATTGCATATTTGCTCCGCTATTTTTCTTTTACTCAGAATTAGGCAACATTGACTTATTGGGCCAGGCCTGTGAAAAGCAAGGGTTAGACGCTGGGCTTTCTAACTTGGGCTATTTGAGCACTGTGAGGCCTGTACAAAAGGGGCCGGGACACAGGCTGGGATTGTAAGGAGCCGAGGGCCAGGCCGCGGGTCAGTTAGCGGTAACGCGAACTGGGCTTTCTTGGACTATCTATGGAGCTCAACCCACAAACAATGGTCAATAACCTGCTGGTCGATAACAAGTCGAAGTCAGGTGCGGGTCCCGCGCTCGGGCATTTTTGGAATCGGACTTTGAGCCGAGCTTGTGTGGGCTTACTCTGTTTTCCACGGGCCACTGCAGCAACCTCTTTGCGCAATTTTTATGGAGCAACAGGTCATGTAACGGGTAGGTTAACCTGATAAGATGGAAGTGGGTAGAGATGAAGGGTGTCGCCACCGGCGGCGCGTGAGGGCGCGTGCGGCCACTTCCGGCAACGTTTCAGGACTGAAAATTGCTCCATCTTGATGGAAATCTTCATCTGAACATATTTTCGGGAGCTTTAAAGTCTGAAAATGCTCCATTTTGCGTAGATATGAGATTCCATGTTTTGCAACAGAGGAGTTCATTTTCCGTCATTCTTCATGGCGATTTTGAGCTTGAAAATCCTCCATTTTGCGTAGATCTGAAGCAACAAATTTATCTTTCCCTAAGTTGTAGATCTGAGTTACACGTTCGGTAATGGAGGAGGTTTTTCTCCTCAGCTTTCATGGCAGTTCTTGGCCTGGGCAAGGCCTGACACCATTGTAGGAGAAGCCGCGAGTGTGTTCGGCGACAGATCACGCGGCTGCAATTGACGATGGTGGCAGCTCCGTGAAGGTTCGAGGCTTTTTTGGTGAGGCTTTTCGACGATGGTGGCAGCTTCGCGGTTCGAGACTTCAGGCAGACAACATCGTTGCTCAACGACAACGACGATGTTCAACGGAAGGCTGTCAATGTGCGGTGATGAAGTCAACAGCTGTTCTTCGGGCAATAACGATGATTCGTTGATCCCATTATTCATCTCCTTCATGATTCTTTAACCCGTTTTGGATCATTTCACTATTGTTGAGACCATCGTGGTGGTGGATAGAATTTTTTGATCAATTTTGAAAATAGGAGTTTTATGTTCCAACAGACGGCGTCAAACTGTTGATGCGAAAAATATGTCTACATCGATTGTTGAGGAGTCTGTCACGACGTCGATGGGTGTCCTTCCTAATACACTCCGACGATCAAGTCAGTGGAGTGTTTAATATAATAATAATATGAAGAATTGCTTATGGTTGTTAGGGATCATTATATATTAATAATGATTTTTATTATCAGTCAAATGTCCGGGTTCATTGTATCTTCTTTCTTATTCTAATAAGGAATGAAGATAATAATGGAGAATATTCTATGGTGAGAATATTTTGGTTATCATCTTATTATTTTAACAACATTGAGATTGCCCGATAGATTTTATGTATGCATATCTCTTCTCTGTATGACTGATTATTATATCTTATTGTGATAGGAAAACGACATCGGCTATCTTGAGTAGGCACGGTCCTAGGTATGAGATTACATTGTCATTCGTGTGACCTGATAGTGTACGTATAGGTGGGGTCGTGTCCATCGATCTGGTCGATGAGAGTGCCTCGATCATAATGGTGACTTCGGTCACGGAAGAGTCCTCGGTTTAGACTCAATATGAGCCCTACCTGAAAAATGAGAGTATTGAGCCTTGTTCAAAAATATTGTTTATGGGATTTAGCCTGAGTGTTTTTTTTCCCTACAGGACTATTGACAAATATAAAGTTTGCTTAGTCACTGAGAGCTTTACTCAAGTGGAAGGGCTTGATTGTCATGATACATTTACACCAGTAGCTAAACTTGCTACAGTTCATGTTCTAATCTCAATTGCCTCTATCAAGAACTGATCTCTTCACCAACTTGACGTAAATAATGCATTTCTTCACGGTGACTTACAAGAAGTTTATTTGAAAGTTTCACCTGGATTTGCTCGTAAAGGGAAGACACATGTTTATAGATTGAATAAATCATTATATAGATTGAAGCAAGCTTCATGCTAATGGTTTGCCAAACTTTCTGTCACCCTTGTGAAGCATGTTTTCTTCATTCAAAGGGTGACTACTCCTTGTTCACACGCATGATTGATAATTGTAGTACATTTGTTCTTGTATACGTTGATGATATAATTATAACGGGCAATGACGGCAATACAACATCTAATATATTTCCTTGTTGATAAATTCAATATTAAAGATCTGGGTCGATTGAAATATTTTATTGGCATTGAGTTCTCTCGCTCACGTCAAATAATCTTTCTATGTCAACGTAAATATACATTGGTTATTCTTAAGGACAGCGGTTTACTTGGAGCTAAGACATCTGACCTTCTTATGGAACAAAATCCCCATTTAACTATAGCTGAAGGAACGATCCTACTTGATCCATATGTCTATCGTAGACTCGTCGGACGTCTCATTTATTTAACTGTTACTAGATCATACATCGCCTATTCAGTTAATATCCTAAGACAATTCATGCAAGCTCCTCATACTAGTCATATGGATGCTGCTACAAGGGTATTGCGTTACCTTAAAGCGTCTCCAAGGAAAGGAATATTACTCTCATCATCAAGCCCATTTCACCTATATGGGTTTTGTGACTTTGATTGGGCAGGTTGCCCAATGACTCATCGCTCCACCACAGGTTATTGTATCTTGCTTGGTATATATCATATATCATGGAAAACAAATAAGCTAAGTAAAGTTTCACGATCCTCGACCGAAGCAGATTATCGTGCCATAGCTACACTCACTTCAGAACTTCAATGGTTAAAATACCTCCTCAATGATCTTGGTATCTCTCATCCTACACCAATCAGTTTGTATTATGACAATCAAGTAGCCATTCACATTGCTGAGAATCTAGTTTTTCATGAACGTACAAAATATATAGAACTTGATTATCATTTTGTTCATGAGTAAATTGTTGATATATTTACCAAACCATTGGGAAAAAGTTCATTTCATCATCTTATTAGCAAGCTGGGCGTTACTCATGTATCCGCTCCACCTTGAAGGGGAGTATCAGCTGTGCAAATCTCAAGGGAATTATTTATGCCTTATTCTCTCTAATTTCCTTTGATAATATAGTCGTAGCTATCAATTTGATTTCACTAATTCCTTGTAATTTGTTTATTATATTTGTCGTGTATAGTTTATTCCCTTTTCTGTGTTTTCTCATTTAATGTATTAACACTACTATATAATCAGTGGAAGGCAGCGTCTCTGTATGGTAGAACGCCATTTAAACAAAAGTTATATTCTCATTTTTGAGTAGGCGGATTGGTACGAGTGCAAAAAACGGATTGAACTTAAAATATTTTTTGGATATATACATTTTCTTGGAGTGATAGACAAGATATCTAGATACGGTGGCATCCAATCATTCAAAGGAGCTGAATAAGGATACTGACCTTAACATCCTAGCACACTAATGAATCCACAAAAAAATATACTTATGAATGAGAAAGCGAACACTTCTCAAATACTAGTCTTGCATTCAAAACACTCTAGGTCAAACGCTTTTACAACGACTAGGGTGTCTAAAGTTGTAGGAGGGAACAACAGTACAAGGATAAGTAATTTTTAAAGAAATCTATTAGGGTGCGTTTGGTATAGGTGTAAGTTTGCTTGGATGCCTGGAAAGTGAGGTAATGTAAGAGATTACTTTGTTTGTTGTGAAAGTTATTCAGAGTTTTGATATTTCTAGAAAGTGAAGATACTCTGCTTCGAGGGTATCTTGATGCCCCTATAAATTGAGGGGTATTCTCATTCCCTGCATCCTTAACATTTATTCACTTCACTCACTTCATATTCTTCTCATCATTACTATCATCAAAATGGTTAGCTCTCTCCGTATATATATCTCTCTCTCTAATTTCCTAGACTAGTTTAGACTACAAAATATTTTAGCTCTTTACAATTTAGATCTTAATTTCTTCCCATCACTCTAACTTGCTCATTTCTAAGAGCCAAAGGGAAAATTTAAAAATTAATATAACATTTTCTTACATATTTCATCAAAACAAACAAAGTATTTAATATTATCACCATAATATCATAACATTTACAATTATCACCAAACAAAATAATATTAACTTTTCAGACATATACTTTCTCACAATTATATTTCAGTAATTTTATTTCGAAAATTATTTACTCACAATTTTATACCAAACGACCCCTTACATTTTTAATACTATTTACGATTATGATTATAGACTATTTTTCCTCATAGATAAACTTTAGACTACTAAAAACATTTATAACTAAACATGAACCTTACTAAGGAAATTAAAAAAAAAACTAACGTGAGAATTATGAAACAAGTCAAAATCATGCATCGGGATGATGGTTGTAGAAACAATTCACATTTATAAGTTAGCATATTAATACGCGTGATTAACATACTAATACACGTGACATAAAAACATACGAAAGTGATGTAAAAACATACGAAAATATAATTGTTAAGCAAAAGAATGATTTGACATTGTATAGCGTTTAATTTGACATTTGACAAATTTCCATTTATTGCACCAGACACAATAAATCAATCAGTTTTGTACGATTACTCATTCTTTTTAGCTTTTCAATTTGAACAAAGATAAAATGCTCTTAAAGCTGGAGACACAAGTTTTATTTTTACTGGAAGCTACAGAATTTATTCAATGATGATCTGTCCTTTCTGTATTTTCTTTCGATTAAATATCTATGAATCTCGTTACTATATATTAATATAATTAATTAATAATGTTATTAAAAGAAAGTTGTAAAATTTTTTGAAAGAAAATTAAATTTAGCTTATATGTTTCGTGAACTCTATTACGAATTATTGTAATCTTATTTGGTACATGACCAGAAAAGACTATAAGCACACAACCTTTCAATGGAACAACTTAAGAAATGTGATTGATTAAATTGAGAATAAGAGCTTGCTTATGGAAATTGATCATAAATGATGACTAATAATACCTTTTTGGTCTTTCATTAGGGCAAACAAAAGCAACTTAGCCGTTCTAAGACGCTGCACGCGCAAGGAATATGATTAAAAAGATTACTGTTTAATCATGTTGTCCTTTGATGCAAAACTAGCTCCAACATAAAGGAACAGGGAAAGCTTAAATAATTAGAATTTCAAAGATTAGTACATGATCTCTATGATGAATCAATCAAGAACTATCATCAAATGAATGAAAAGCAACTCGGGTTAACTGAATTAATAAAGTAAATGGTAAGTAGCTTATGTATGCTAGTAAATTAAGAAAATGGATTGAAATGATATACTCTCATTGTTCCTCTCTCTCTCTAGCACTTTTTTAACATTACCGTTTATCTAGTTGTATTAGGCTATTAGTTTCTCTTCTCACATATTTAATTACCAATCTACTTTTGAGGTAGAGGTTGTTAAATGATATTTAAAGATGAACTAAGAATGCGAAAACCAAACGCATAAAGACTATGCACCGATTAAGAATGCCATAGTTCAATTGATTTCATACTTTCAGAAAGTGGGAGTTAATTAATCAACTCATATACGTGGGGATATGGGTTAATTTTTATGTTTTTTTCAGTGACATAAACATGTTTATGTACAGTTTTTTTTTATTATTATTCGTCTTAAGTACTCAGATTTTTTTTTGGCTAAAGGAAGACATCATATCATTAAAAAGAAAGAGGTAATACAAGAATAAGTGGCATACCCCAGCAAATAGACAAAACAACCTCAAAAAGGCAAAGAAAAAAATTAAGTGAATCAGTACATCTCCAACTAGGCTGACACTTTCTGGACACCCACTGATTAGTCTTGTTAAAATTTTTCCTTAAAAAAACTCCAGTGGAGAAAACTCAAGAAAGGAAAAATAATACTAGACCTACAAAGCCAGCTACAAAAGAAAACAAACCACATAAATCAAGATTCTGAATTAACAGAATTAAGACTTAAGACATCTAGAAAATGAAGTGAAATAACAATGAGATAGAAGAAAGCAAACCCTTGTAGTCAGCCCAAGAAAGCATGTCCCTCGAACAATGAATGAAAGCAACTCTTAAGTGCTCAGAATTAAATACACAAAGTTATATACCTAACGCATTGTATGAAGGATAAAATTTTTATATACTGTGTTTAATGAGGATAGAAGTTCTATGTTTAGCTGAAGAGAAATAAATGAAAAGATTTGTCATCTGTTTCTTTAGCCTTCACATTTGTGCTTTTTCTTTAATTATCTTTTTACTGTCATTTTGGGTCCTCTCTTTTTGTTTTGATAACAGTTAGATGCTGGGATGGGATCGGAATCCAAAACCTAAAACGTTCACTCTCTTCTTTTACTTCATTGTGAGCTCACCCACTATGTTAATTAGTGTTTCATATCATAATAAAAGTTAAGGTTTTCGTTTTCTTTTCTTATAATTGTCAGCAACGTGCATGCGCGGAACGGTGATTAAAAAAATTATTTTTTTCATGAAAAATAAATTTGGAGTGGCCACCAATCATTTTAGGGTGTGATTAGTCACACAATTTTAAGATGAAAATTTTCGTCTACGAAAACTCAAAGTTGATTCGGCAGTCGTTTGTGTGTGGGAATGTATTAGCACCCCACAGCACCCAGTATAAAATGGTTACCAAATTTAATCAAATCCTATCCATTTTTTTATTTTAAGACAAAGGTTAAAGAAATTCATTTTTGAATGTCTCATTCGGTGCATTTTGTATCATACAAATGAACAAAATAAATTACATTTAATGGATGGTTCAAAGACTATTGAGAAATTATTTTTTGTATTCTTGTATCCTTTTAAATCAAAGTATTTTTAGAGTTATTCTCGGTATCCCAAAAATAACTCATCACCTCAATATGTCGAGAAGTTTGGTATCCCAAAAATCTCAAATTCCGTCTTCGGCTTTTGTTTAGTGAAAATTAAATAATGGAAGTAACAAAATTTAAATCTAATTGTAAAAAAAATATAATTCATACATACATGAACATTAACTCTAATAATAAGAGAATAATGTAAGAATCACATTATAAGCATGACAATATAAAAATGCTAAATAAATAAATAATGTAAAAAAATAAATGTCAATAATTACAACAAAAGGGAAGTCAAAGAATAGAGATAAAGATATAGGATGTCAAATTATAGAAAACATAAAATATTGAGATTATATAAAACATGCATAAAAAATAATACATGCAAGAATAAAGTAAAAAAAATGAAAGAAATGGAAAGAAAAAAAAAATTAAACAAAAAAAATTAAGGAAATGCCACGGTAATACCGTGGCTTTTTCCAGTTGCAACAGAGGAAAGCTTACTCTGTCGCAAAACAAGGCAACAGAGGAAAGCTTCCTCTGTTGCAAATATTGCAACAAAGGAGAATTTCCTCTATTGCAATTGTTTGAACAGAGGAAAATCTCCTCTCTTTTTTACTTTTTTTTGTAATATAATATATTTTGATATAATAATAATAGAAATAATAATAATAATATTAAATAAATAAATGATAAAAAATTGAAAGAAAGATGATGAAAAATAATAGATTTTTTTTACATAAATATGTTCATTTTTTTTTTATTTTTTGACTACTTAGTCTTCTAATTATCATTTTTCTTCTCTTCCCTTATTAGTCATTGCTAATCAAATAGCAAATGGGATGATTATGGATGATAATTAGTTCAAACAAGTGTCGCAAAAATGATGAACATAATTTTTAAAAAGAAAAGACTTGTAGGAAAATTGAAAATTTCAAAATCTTAGATATTTGCATAATCTTGTAGAGAGATTTTACTCTCTATTTTATGCATTGTTATGTGTGAAAAATTATCCTAGGGGATCTTTGCATCAAGTGTACACTTTCAACCCATTAAAGGGTTGATTCACATTGAGTTAATTTTTTCATCCCTCAAAAGCTTTATCCTCATCCTCATTAATTGAGTTGATGACAAAGACATCTCATTATCCAACTTGTAAAGAAATCATCAATGCAGGAAATTAAAGGGTTAAGATTTAAAGTAGGAGAAATGATAAAAAATGAACAATCAACTTATGTATGAAAAAAAGATATCAACTACATGAATATGAAGAAGAGAGATGAACAAGATATATTATGAGCAAATGTACAAGACATTTAAGCTACCTTAAGAAAAAGAATGGAAGAAGATGAAAATAATAGAAGTGTAGAACCTATTCCTCTCTCTAAAATCACCTCTCTTTTTCACTTCAATCCCTCTCTTTCTCACTCTAAAAAATGGCTTCATTTTCTCCACTCCAAAGAGACCCCCCTCAAGTGAAGACCTCACCCCTATTTATATGCAAAATTAGGGTTTGCCTTTTCTACTTTTAGTCTTTTTTGCTCACTTTTTACTTTTTTAGTCCTTGGACCACTTTTCTTATTTTAGTATTGGACTAGTTTTCAAATTATACATATAGTCTTAGACTATTATACGAGCCAAAATACAAAGTATGTATATTTAATGTATTAGACCGGACAAAATAAAATATCTCATGCCAATCCTTATAAACCTCCGTCATCTTCTCTATGATCCTTTTTATGTTCTTATTGGTTGCTTCCACTGCTCCGTTCATTTTTGGACGATAAGGAGATGAATTATGATGCTTAATTTTGAATTGTTCACGTAATTCTTTCATCATCTTGTTATTTAAATTTTTCCAATTATCTATGATGATCCTTCCAGATAGACCATATCGACAAATTATCTCTTTTTTAATAAACTTAACAACTGCACTTCTGGTTACACTCGAGTAAGAACTTGCCTCCACCCATTTGGTAAAATAATCTATAGAGACCAAAATGAAACGATACGTGTTAGAGGCTTTGGGTGTGATGGGATAAATGATGTCTATGCCCCACATAGAGAACGGCCAAGGCGCGGCCATTACATGTAAAAAGGATGTGGCTACGTGAATTTTATCCGCATAAATTTGACATTTATGACATTTCTTGGCGTACTTGATGCAGTCAGATTCTAGAGTTAACCAATAATATCCTGCTCTCAAGATTTTTTTGGCCATCATATATCCATTAGCATGAACTCCACAAATTCCTTCATGAACTTCCTCTATGATTTGATTCGCTTACCTTACATCAACACATCGTAAGAGCATCATATCATGGTTTCTTTTGTAGAGTATTTCACCATTCAAGAAGAAACCCATGGAAAATCTTCTAATAGTGTGTTTATCATTCTCAGAAGCTTTGGATGGATATTCTTCATTATTTATATACTGCTTGATGTCGTAATACCATAATCTTATGACTAGCTCTTCTTCAATACTCATACAGTGAGCAGGAAAATCTCGCTTCTCAATTTTTATGGGTTGCACTTCTTCCTTAAAGTTTGCGGTGAACGTGGATGCTAGAGTTGCCAATGCATCTGCAATTTGATTATTCTCTCTAGGTATATGGTCAAATGAGATCACTTCAAAAGTTCGGCTTAGCTTAATTACATGTTTGTTGTAAGATACCAGCTTGGAGTCTCTAGCTTCCCATTCCCCGTTTAGTTGTCGTATCACTAATAACGAATCTTCGTACACTCGAAGCTTCCTTATCTTCATAGCATAAACTGCTTGAATTCCCATGGAACATGCCTCATATTCTGCCACATTGTTTGTGCAGTCAAAGCATAGTTTTGCCGTGAATGGGAACAACTTTCCCTCAGGAGATATGAGGATTGCTCCAATTCCATGTCCTACATCATTAGACGCGCCATCAAATAACATTGTCCACAATTTTGGATCCATAAATTCTCCTTCATTTTTTAATATGACTGATATGTTCTCATCAGGAAAATCAAACTTCATAAGCTCATAATCTTATACTGGTTGATCTGCAAGATAATCAGCAAGTACACTTCCTTTCATTGATTTTCTCGTGATAAACAATATCAAATTCCGTGAGCAACATTTTTCATTAAGCGATTCACCCAGAAAGTGATGGCTTTTCAAAGATATATTTGATTGGATCCATCTTTTAAATTAACCAAGTGGTGTGGTATAACATAGACTGTCTAAGCCGATGAGCAAACCAGGCTAATGCACAACACGTTTTCTCCAACATCGAATAATTAGCCTCATAATTTGTGAACCTTTTGCTTAAATAGTATATTGCTTAAATAGTATATTGCTTGTTCTTTCCTTCCAGAGGTGTCATGTTGACCAAGTATGCAACCCATGGATTTTCCTGTTACTATAAGATACAAAATGAGTGGACGCCCTAGAGTTGGAGGAACAAGTATAGGCGAATTTTGCAAGTATTGTTTGATCTTCTAAAAAAAAAATTGACAATCCTCATTCCATCCTTCTGTATCAATTTTGCGGAGAAGTTTAAAGATAGGTTCACAAGTTACAGTTAGCTATGAGATGAACCAGGTTATGTAATTTAATCTCTCCAAGAAACCTCTAACTTCCTTTTGAGTTTGAGATGGCGACATATCAATGATGGCTCAAACCTTGCCAGAGTCAACTTTTATTCATTCCTTGCTCACGAAAAATAGTTTTTCTGAAGACGTTGCGAAAGTACATTTTGTCGGGTTAAGCTTTAACTGGAACTTTCTCAACCGTCCAAATAGTTTTCACAAAATGACCGTATGATCTTCCCCTTGACGAGATTTGGCAATCATATCATTAACGTACACTTCGATTTCTTTATGCATCATATCATGAAACAGTGTTACCATTGCCCGCTGGTAAGTCGCCCCTGCATTCTTCAGACCAAATGGCATAACCTTATAAAAATGTACCACACAAAGTTATAAAAGTCATCTTTTCACGGTCTTCAGGAGCCATTTTGATTTGGTTATACCCAAAAAACCATCCATGAAAGAGAAGGTTGAATGTCCTGCAGTGTTATCTACTAAGACATCAATATGAGGTCATGGAAAATTATCCTTGGGGCTTGCCCGATTTAAGTCTCTATAATCAACGCACACCCTTACTTTCCCATTTTTCTTCAGTACTGGTACTATGTTAGCAACCCATTCAGGGTATTTTGCTACTTCTAGAAAACTCGTATCTACTTGCGTTTTAACTTCTTCTTTTATCTGTACCAGCATGTCTGGTTTCATTTTCCGTAACTTTTGTCGCACTGGTTTACTTTCGGGCATAAATGGTAAATGATGAACCACGATATCAGTGTCTAGACCTGGCATATCTTGGTAAGATCATTCAAAGACTTCAATATACTCTTTGAGTAAGTCAATTAATTCTCGGAGGCTTTGGCTTATCATAGAAGTACCGATTTGGACCTCTTTCGTCTCTCCCTCCAATCCCAAATTTATCACATCCGTTAACTCTTGATATGGTTGAGTTATTTTTTCATCCTCCTCTACCATTCTTAAAATTTCTGGAGATCGTTCGAAATTATCCTCGTCACTTTCATCTAACTCTACGGTAAGAATGTGATTGTCAAAGTTATTGGTTATGTTCTTGTTTTCAAAATCACCGTTCTCGAACCTGAATCGGATTATTGGATGAAAAGAATGCGAGAAAAAAAAATAAACAATGCATGAGTATGGACAACATTTGAGAAATGAAAAAAGTAGACATAAAAAGAAGAACAAAAAGAACTGGAATTATATTTATCATTAGTAAAAGGAGACGAAACAAGTTTTTAGATTTTCATTCAAAGAGATGGCATGAAAAAGACGAGAACACAGGCCCATAACAATGAAATTCCTAAGGCATTGGGTAGCTCGGTGACAGCCCAGTTGTTAAGCTCATGATCTGAATCGTATCGTGAAACAAAGTCCTCTATATTTGCACCTGATGATTTTTCCAAGATTGCGGATATTGAAAGCTGGGTGATATCTTCCTCAAGGTTGTATTGCTCTATTGTAACTGTCTCTTTGAATGAAATCCTCCCACTTCTGAAGGATTCAGAAATATGAGGTATGATTGCTATTTCCACATCGAATTCCCTATTTTCAAGCCTAGCAATACTCTTTTCTTTCTTTTGAGCTTCCACTCTGCCTCTATCATCCTTGGTCGGTCTATATCCAAGTCCAAACCTTTGCTCATTCTTGTCCCAGTCGATTAACTTATTTATGCCTTGATGCTCACTCCCGAGTCCCTTACTTGGCTGGTATCCCCCTTTTATCATAAACTTTACAACCATCTGAGATGCTTTTGATAGGTTTGGCGTTTGAGAGGGTTTCCCACTAGCAACAAACGTGGTGATCGCAATCTCAAATGATCGAAATAAACACTCCAATGCTTCTTCTGCCGCCTCAACATATAGCATGGTTGTTGGCTTGGATACCAATAAATCATTTTCCCCATATATACAAATGAGTTTATGATCCATTATGAATTTCATCTTCTGATGTAAGTAAGATGGTACCGCCCCAGCAGAGTGAATCCATGGTCGACCCAAAAGGAAATTGTATGCTGGATTTATGTCAATCACTTGGAAAATAATATTGAATATGCATGGTCCAATTCGAATTGGTATCTTTAGATCTCCGATTACTTCTCTTCGGGTACCGTCGAATGCTCTTACTATCATAATGCTCGGCCGCATATGTGTCGCGTCCACAGAGAGCTTTGCTAGTGTGGATCTTGGCATTACATTTAGAGATGAGTCATTATCAATCAATACTTTTGCAACAACATAATCCCTACATTTTACGGATATATGTAGAGCTCTGGTGTGCCCAGTACCATCGACCGGGATTTCATCATCTGTGAAAGTGATAAAATTCAGTGCGGTAATATTTTTCACAATTCCACTCAACTTCTCCACCGTAATGTCATGACAGACATATGCTTGATTCAAAACCTTCAACAATGCTTGGCGGTGCGGTTCAGAATTAAGAAAAAGTGATAGTAAGGATATGCGAGCAGGTAAGTGATTGAGTTGCTCTATCACCTTATACTCACTTTATTTAATAAGCTTTAGAAATTCACATACTTCTTCAAACACTGCTCTTTCTTTCTCCGTACCTCTAATTATATCTGGGTCTATCATTTGGCCGCCATGCATTTCTCCTTGGATATCATGACCATTGTCGCCTTCTTTGTCCTTCCCTTTCCTTTGCCTTTCAAACTCATCTCTTTTATCCATTTTCAAAACTTCTGGCATGTAGCATCTGCCACTACTCGTCATCCCACCTACTCCCAAAATATTAGTTATGGGGAGATCGAGTTCAGACGAATTTAGCTCTTGAGTTTCATCGTTACCGCTTGTAATGACCTCATATCCGTACGTCCATGGTACTGCTCTTGAATCTTTGTAAGCAAACACACTCGGTATTTGAATGGTGATAGGCATCGGAGCATAAGACGTAGTGGTGTGAGTTGACTTTTCCTCATAATGTATTGTGAGAGGTTTTGGGATATAGGACGACATTTCAACATTAACTTCAGATGATTCTTTACTTATCATGAGGACTAAAGAGTCATCTTTCTGGTATTCCCTTTCTCCTTTATGACTTATTGTAAGTATCTTTGCATACAAAAACTTTTGCACTTCCATTTTAAAATCAGCACATTCCTCAATTGTATGCCCCGTCACATTCTTATGAAACAAACAATCGAAGTCATGCATAGGCTTCCTAGAAACGCCCTCATCCTTTGAGCGTGTTGAGTAGGTGTACCCTGCTCTAGAAAAAAGATGGAAAAGTGTTTCCATTAACGTGCTCACATCTTCCATGTCCCTCTTTCCATATGAAAAATATTCCTCAATTGCATTTACGGCAGGATTCTCATGATTTGGTAAAGGGCTGGAATTGATATATGGATTCCCATTAGCCTTTTTGAATTTCAACCATCCAGCCTTGATCAGTGCCTATACTCTACCTTTTAATGCCGTGCAATTTTCAGTCGAATGTCCCACTGCCCCAGCATGATAATCACAACGAGCAGTCGGATCATACCACATTGGGTATAGTGGTTGTGGAGGTTTATAAGGAATTGGCACCAATGATTATTCCGTATCAATTAAGGTAAGAGTTATGTATATGACATGGGGATTGGATCATACTGGATAAAACGTTGATTTTTTCTATTTTCCCTCAGAGGATGATCAGCCTGACCAACATTTTACTGGTGAGTCGGTGGTCTGAAACCCGGTCTCGAGTTGTTTTGAAATGTTGATTGTTGAGAGCCATAATTGTACGAAATTTGTGAGGTATTTGCCACATATGATGTCACAGATTTGGTCCCCTCACTATACTTTGGAAATCCTGATCCCAGGTTCACAGCTTGTGATGGGTACCCGGAATTGATCATCTGTACATCCCCTTCTTTTTGCTTCAATGGAGGCCCCTTTTTATTGATGATGTATCTGATCCGATTTCCAAAATTCTTCCATTCTTTATCATGTACTCAATCCTTTCACCAATCACTATGATGTCAGAGAAGTTGTTTGAAGCGTTTCCAATCATCCTGTCATAAAATTGAGGTCTCAAGGTGTTAATAAACATTCCAGCCATCTCCTTGTCTGACAATGGGGGGTGTACCTAAGAAGCTAATTCCCTCCACCTTTGTCCATATTCTTTAAAGCCTTCTGTGGGCTTTTTATCCATCCTTTGTAAGTCCAAACGATCAGAGGCTATGTCTATGTTGTACTTATATTGTCTTAGAAAAGCATCTGCTAGATCTTTCCACCTTCGAATATGTTGGTTATCCAATTAGATATACCAACGAGATGCGGCCCCCATCAAACTATCTTGAAAGAAATGAATCAGCAGCTTATCATCATTTGCACAAGCAGCCATTTTTCTGCAGTACATAATAAGGTGACTTCTGGAGCACGTATTACCATCATATTTTTCAAACTCAGGTAGTTTGAATTTATGTGGGATGTTCACATCAGGGACCAAACATAATTTGGTGGCATCAATGATACCGTATACATCAAATCCTTCAAAAGCACGTAATCTCTCCTCTAGAAAGTCCAATTTGTCTTTAGATCGTGGGTCGTCACTTGGCTTGGTAATAGGCTTCTGCATCTTTAGGTCATCCACATCGGTTATGATGATTGGCTCATTAGTGAGTTTTCCTTGTGGAGTGAAAGCTTGGTTGTGATCACATGCCATTGCGGATGGGTTGTACACAGTTTTCCTTGTCTGCATTGTTTCCTGGGCATTTGGAAATGGATGATGCTGGATATTTATTGGTGGTGAAGTATACTGAAACTGGTCAACCTGATGATGTTGATAGGCTAAAGTGGAGTATCGTTTGGCAGTTGATTTTGTGATGATTGAGCCCCGTGCGGATTTTCAAAACAAGCATTTCCCTTACTTGCGGTGAGGAGTTCGATAACTTTAGCCATTTGCTCTTTTAGCTCCCTAATCTCTTCCTTCATTTCCTCTCACGATTGCTCTCTTTCTTGCTCGTCCATAACCCTAACTTGAGCTCAAGTTCGATAGGGATGTCGAAGTTGTCGAGCTATCTTGAAAAAATTTCTTTAAAATAAATAAAAATAAAGCAATGAGATGTAGATTTTTGCTAATAAAAAGAAGAAATAATGAGAGTAAATTTATGCATGAGAAATGATACTGCGCAAAGTGAAGGTTCTAAAGTAATCAATTTCATTCAATTAGTAGAGCCATCCACTATATTTGAGTATGTAGAAGTCAATTACATTACTTCATAATATGAGTTCATACAAAACGACCAAAATGACCCAAATCCCGGTTGACTTCTTTCGAAAACTTAGACAAGTTCTCCCCATTAGGATGGATGTGCAAGACATTTCTCTTCAAAAATGAAGCTTGTTCCGCCAAATTTCCCGCTCTTACAGCCATGCCTTTAAGCCATTCCATAGCCTGCCTAGATCATTGTCGAATCAAGTTGTACTCTTGTTATAGCAACTGATAATCATATCTCAGTATATCGACATTAGCATAATTGTTTCTTTCCAATTTCTCTGCCACGTTCTGATAAGCTCTAACTTGGTGCTCAAGGCTTACGATGACTTTCAATAGTTCTTCAGAATCATTTGTTGACTCAGTCTTCTTAACTTTCTGATTCTCTAAATCAACTTGCAAATTATCAACGATTCATCGTAAAGCGTCATATTGCTCTTCTAACTCGACGATGTACGCATTTTTCTTATCAACAGTTCCCTTCAACTCTTCTAAAATTTTTCGTACCAGTTTATTTTTCCTCTCTAACTTCATGATTTGATCCTCTTGTTCGTAGATTACCCCTCGCAAGTTCTCATTGTCTTCCACCATCTTTCTAATTTTGTTGCTCAATTGGCGAGTGTCAGTTCCCAACTCTGAGTTTTTTCGCTTCAGATATGCCCGATCCTCAACCTTATTTCTCAACTTTATGAGTCGTTCTTCAGCTTCGATTATGTGTTTCTCAGACAAATTCGCCTCAACTGCTAGTCGTTTGTTTTCTTCCAAGAGGGCTATAACTTTTTGACACTCCTCATATAACTCATCTAGCTCCTCCTTTTTAGCAATCTATTGATGAACTTCCAGTTATTTGGCTGATGGTACATACTCAACTGGTAAGGCAATAATTATTTTGTTTCTACTCTCAGGCCATGCTTCATACTCATTTGTGTAGTTCATGCGATTCTTCTCATTTCACATCCTTCTTGTTATTTTCCAAGCTCCAATCAGCTGCTGCAGTTTTTGTTCAATTTCTTGACAATCGTAACTAACTTCAATATCCTTCAATGCATGCGTGGTGGGGATAAACTTTCTCATGTATAATTGACGGAGTGCCATTAGCGGAGCATAACTAGTACAACGCCATGGTCTCGGGAGCGGAACCCATTGAAAATCGCCACATCTATAGATCATTGGTGTTAACGACATCCAATGGGTTTTTCAAATAACATCCTCATATGTCAACTTGGATAGGTATGAGAGCCAAGCTCCTTTTGTTGGAAACTGCGAATTCCATTTGGCCATTCCAAATTCTACAATAGGGATCCTTGTCTTCATCCATGAACTTGAGAACTTAACTTGTGGACATTTGAAATCTAGCAGACATCTTAGATGGCTGAGAATCCAAATACACAAAAGAGTTGAAGAGCCGATGAACTTTCCTTTTACAGACACTCGGATGTGATTCAAAGAACGGATAGTCTCAGCGAGAATTTAGATAACAGGGTTAACACTATGTTCGACTTGAAGGAACATTTTTATCACTTTATCATCCATATAACCTTGGATCTTTCGAAATAACACGGTGCCATAAATACACAGAGCATAAAGAGTCATGCCCTTATCCTTCTTCAAGAAATTTTGGGTGAGATCTAGGAGGTAATCCAACGGCACACACTCATTTCCCCTTTAACTTTCAACCTTTTCTCAATCTCAGATGCATGGACAATACCCAAGAGCTTAGACAAAGCTCTCTTCAATGTGAGCTTTTTGTCATAGTTATAAACTTTGTCTGCATTTTACAACGGGACATTCAGTAGTGCTTGATATTCTTCAATTGTGGGAGTAAGATCGATTATTCTGAAGGTGAAACATCTATAATGAGGGTCCTAGAAATGCATTAAAGCTTCAAGGACGGGAACGTTGACTACAATATACATTAGATAAGCTATATGACCATATTTTCCTATAAACAAACTTTTCTACTGTGGTGAAAAATCCTCCCATATCTTTTTCAAACTCTCCAAGTCAATGCGTGAGAACTCTATCTTAGTGATTGATGATAGAAGAACAACGTCTTCCTTTTTCACACAATCTCATTTATGTTTCTGCGACTCCTCTGACCATTAGGCTACCGTAACTTGGTCTTCTATCACACTCGAAGTGGGAGTTATGGTCTCTAAAATATGAATGAATTGAATAATTCTTTACAATCCCATTACGCAGCATGATGCATGTATGCAAAACAGAAAGATGAAGTTAGAAGCAAAACAATTAAGAAAAGACATGTTTAAGTGACACAAGACATAGATACATGCACAAAATTATTCATGATTTCAGTAGAAATCTAACGTTGGTCATGATGTGGGCTCTAAAAACACAATACATGTGTGGTTGAGCTCTAAAAATCTCTTAATAGGCTATCAGATTATCCACACTGTTATCTGAATAGAGTAACAGGGGCTCCAAAATGGTATCCTTAAAGGGTCGACCTGAGTGAGAACTTTCATGAGCCTACACTAGAACCTCAATTCCACAAAGGCATTCCACTACTCATTCTCGTTAATCCTAAAGGGAAAGCCCAGGTATGGGGCTAGTATATGTGTGTGAATATTAGGAATTATGCAAACAAACATATATCTAAAAAGAAACTTTGTACAACTATAAGCCTGAAAAAGAAAAACAATGAATCAAATAAACAAACAAAGAGCCATAAAAGAAGGACAACATGAGATAAATTTTTAGCTTGACTCTCTATCGATCTAAAAATGGTTAGACCGATTGCATCCCCAGTGGAGTCGCCAAGATGTCGCAACATGCACGTGACGCGGAGCGGCGATTAAAAAATCATTTTTTGCATGAAATAGAAATTTGGAGTCGCCACCAATCATTTTAGGGTGTGATTGGTCACCCAATTTTTTGGTCAACAAAAACTCAAAGTTGGTTCGGGAGTCGTTTGTGTGTGGGAAGGTATTAGCACCCCACAACATCCATTATAAAATGGTTACCAAATTTAATCAAATGCTATCAAATTTTTTATTTTAAGGCAAATGTTAAAGAAATTCATTTTTGAATGTCCTATTTGGTGCATTTTGTATCATAAAAAAGAACAAAATAAATTACCTTTAATGGGTGGTTCAAAGACTATTGAGAAATTAGTTTTTGTATTCTTGTATCCTTTTAAATCAAAGCATCTCTAGAGTTATTCTTGGTATCCCAAGAATAACTCCTCACCTCAGTAGTTCAAGAAGTTTGATATCCTGAAAATCTCAAAGTCCGTCGTCGGGGTTTGTTTAGTGAAAATTAAATAATGGAAGTAAAAAATTTTAAATCTAATTGTAAAAAAATATAATCCACACATACATGAACATTAACTCTAATAATAAGGGAATAATACAAGAATCACATTATAAGCATGACGATATAAAAATGCTAAATAAATAAATAATATAAAAAAATAAATATTAATAATTACAACAAAAGGGAAGTAAAATAATAGAGATAAAGTTATAGGATGTCAAATTATAGAAAACATAAAATATTGAGATTATATAAAACATGCATAAAAAAATAATACATGTAAGCATAAAGTAAAAAAACAACACTATATAAAAAATGAAAGAAAAAGAAATTTAAACAAAAAAAATTAAGGAAAAGCCACGGTAATACAGTGGCTTTTCCAACTGCAACAGAGGAAGACTTTCCTCTGTTGCAAAACATGGCAACAGAGGAAAATATCCTCTGATTTTTACTTCTTTTTTTATAATATAATATATTATGATATAATAATAATAGTAATAATAATAATATAAAAAAAATAAAAAATGATAAAAAAATTGAAAGAAAAATGATGAAAAACAATAGATTTTTATTTTACATAAATATGTCCATTTTTTTATTTTTTGATTACTTAGTCTTCTAATTACCATTTTTTCTTCCTTCCCTTATTAGTCATTGCTAATCAAATAGTAAAATGGATGATCATGGATGATAATTAGTTCAAACAAGTGTCGCAAAAATGATGAACATAATTTTTTAAAAAGAAAAGACTTGTAGGAAAATTGTAAATTTCAAAAACTTAGATATTTGCATAATCTTGTAGAGATGTTTTACTCTCTATTTTATGCATTGTTATGTGTGAGAAATTATCCTAGGGGATCTTTGCATCAAGTGTACACTTTCAACCCATTAAAGGGTTGATTCACATTGAGTTAATTTTTCCACCCCTCAAAACTTTATCTTCATCCTTATTAATTGAGTTGATGACAAAGACATCTCAATGCATGAAATTATAAAAAAATCATCAATACATGAAATTAAAGGGTTAAGATTTAAAGTAGGAGAAATGATAAAAAATGAACAATCAAAATATTTCTCTGATATTTCATATATAAACAAATCTACTCAAATCTCTCTCTCGCCCCCACCCTTCTCCCCCCCCCCCCCCCCCCCCCCNTCTCCCTCTCTCCATCTCTCTATCTCTCTCTCAAAATTGATGCAATACTAAAACAGTAGAAAACATTAAATGAGTATTTACATCAAAATAAAGTAATTTACTTATTTTGTCTATTTACCGTTATCATTTTAATTTTTAAACTATAATATTTGTATTCTAATACTCTAGTTCTATAATCAATATTCTTAGTCACTCGATTTTATTTGTAAATTGGTTAATTCTATGTAAATTGATTAACTCACTATAAATCGGTCAGCCTCTAAAAAATGTTTATAAATAGTATTGCATTGATAATTATTTAGTTCTATGGAATCTGATTCTATTATTTGTAATTAGATTATATTTTCTATAATTCACAATTTACAATTATACATGATGATGAAACTATGAAGTTAATTCTATGTCAATCATCATTGACATGCATATATCACCTTTCATAGTTATTCATGACTACTGACTTTTTTTACATATACAATCATATTATGTGTGTATAGCTACAACAATATACTTTATATAATTATACGAGACTAACAATACATAATCTTGGCAATAATGTATATTTATATGTATTATACTTTGTTGAATGATATAAATTTTACTTATGAGCCAATATCATTAACATGACCATGAACACTATATATTAACATCACTCGTTCTATGTGCCAATATCTATTAGCATTTGTCTTGTTAGAAAATAACTTACATCATATGGCTCTTGCAATCAACAAATAGAAGTATCTTGTAAAAAAAGAAATTCAACCTTATGGAGTTACAAATAAACTACCTTGAGAGGTATATTTGGAAAAAAAAGGAAAGAAATAAAGAGGTATCTCCTAATACTCAAATTAGTATTAAATAAGTTAAATCTTGCCCATATCCTTTATATTAAGGAGAATTGAAATAAAAAATTAAATTTTAAATAGAAAATCAATAATTATCCGAAGAGTTGAAACAAAAATCAAGTTTAAATTAAATAAATCAAACCATTTTAAAAGAAAAATAGAAAAAATGGAACTAAATGATTTGTTGGCATATTAGTTTTAAATTAAATAAGTCAAAGTACTTTACAAGGAAAAGGTGAACTAAAAGACGGAACTAAAATTTGAGGAGAATTCAAACAAAAAATTTCAATTTCACCCAGAAAATCCAATAATCAACCGAAGAATTGAAACGGAACATCAATTTTAAACTAAATACATCAAACTGATAGAAAAAGTGGAATAAAAAAATGGAACTAAAAAATTGTTGGCATATTAACGTTTTAGCCAAAGTACTTCATATAAAAGAAGAATTAAATCACTCTAGGGGTAAATGAGTCTAACAAAAATTGGTTAAAGTTAAAAAAATCACTCTAGGGGTAAATAAGTCTAAATATTTTATAATTTGATAAAAATCTAATGTGATGTGTAAACATTATTATTTGATGTATTTCATATTAGTTTTACCATTTCTCTTTTACTTAATTATTTGATCTACCATGAGCCAATTAAATTCAAATTTATAGAAGCTGCTCATTCAAATTTATAGAAGCTAGCAGCTGAGTTCAAAGTTTCTTGAAGATTTTTCAGTAGCTTGTAATGTATAAAGGGGTATTTTTTATTTTGTTATTGATAAATAAAAAGTATATTAAACAATGAGATAGAACTCGTTTCAATGAGCTTTTTTTTACTTCATAGTTAGCTTAGTATATGGTAATGGTAACTTTTAAAGGATCTTTCTTCGATATAGGGGCCCTCCAATCCCATGTCTCCCTCTCATTTATTTCCATGACTCTCATTTCATCATCTCTCATATATCATGATTTGAATCTGTCTCGTTCTTCTTTAAAAAATAATTTAGAATGATTAACTAATTGATCAAGTTTTAAATAATTAATAGATGAATCAATTATTTATAAATTAGTATTTTATAACTCATTAAAATGATTTGATGAAGTATTCTATGAGTAATTATCGCATCAGTTGATCATTTAAAACTTGATCAAGTTTTATCATGATTTGAATCTGTCTCATTCTTCTTAAAAAAATAATTTTAGAGTGATCAAGTTTTAAATATTAAGTGATGTGTTAATCATTTATATGTTAGTGTTTTATGACTCATTAAAATAATTTAATAAATTATTCTATGAGTAATTACCACATCAGTTGATCATTTAAAACCCGATCAATAATTTGATCAGTGTAGAATTCCTTTTAAAAAATAATATTTTAGACAGAATGTAAAAAACTTTCATATATTCAGACACGTTTTATATACTTGGAAGGCAATAAATATATCTTCTTTCTACTTGTTCCAAGCTAGTGTAGAAAAATGATCAAAGGCAAGAAAAAACATATTGAGTGTGTTATTACACACACCCGATAAGCAATAACTATGAATGAACAGGTAAAAAATATTCATTGTCACGTGGATAAAAGGAACTTACCCATGACTCATGAGAAGCACCGAAAAAATAGGAATGGATTAATAAGTAAAGTCGTAAGATATTCACAGAACGGGTAAACATCACTTCAAGAGCGGAAACCGACACCTCGATAACGGGGATCATCGCTTAAAAAATGAGAACCACACCCGATAAGCAATAACTATGAATGAATAGGTAAAAAATATTTACTGTCACGTGGATAAAAGGAACTTACCCAGGACTTAAGAGAAGTACCGAAAAAGAAGAAATGGATGACTAAGTAAAGTCACGAGATATTCACAGAACGAGTAAATATCACTTCAAGAGCGAGAACCGACATTTCAAGAACAGGGATCATCGCTTAAAAAATGAGAACCAACATATCGAGAACGGGGGATCATCGCTTCAAGAATAGGAACCGACATCTCGAGAACATGGGTCATTACCTCAAGGATGGGGAAGAATATCAAAACGGGCAAAGGGGTTCAGATTGACAATCAAGTGGTTGTGATTAATTGAGTGCTGCACCGCTCAGACAAGGCAGGTTTGTAGGCCACCAAGTGATCTTGACTAATTGGCTCGGAACCACAAAAAACTATCATGCGGTAGTAATTGATGGGAGGCTGAGTGTGACAGATGTAAAATAAAGAAGAAAAGAGATCCCCACAAATGAGTGTTATCCTAGGCCTAATGAGTACATCATTTGATATTTTTATTTGATTGATTATTTTTAATTAAACTCATGTAATTGAGGAAGTTTATATAAAGCCAATATATTTAATAAAACAGTACACTTTGGACTCTGGAGAATTTTGGATTATCGACAACTCTTTCTATCTCATACTTACACAAATTTTATGTTTATTAATACATTTTTGCCTTAATCTTGAGGAGGATGGGAAAAATCATTTACATTTTATTGCTTTCATTGAGAGCCTGAAAAAAAGGCTCAAGAAGCCTACCCTACAAAACCGTAAACATGCCTAGAACCAGATCCAACACGGCTCTAAATGGAGACAACATGCCTAGAAATGAAGACGAGCCTGCAGATCAACCAATCCCGCCCACAGAAATGCTACAGATGATCCTGAACGGGATGCACGAGATGGAAAAAAGGAATACCGAAGCAATTCATGATGCGTGTCAGGATGTACAAGAGAAAATCAACACGCTACAACAGGAACTCATGAAAACACGAGAAGAAGTGAGCCAGTGGATGAATGATGACAAATAGGAAACCCACTCTGAGGGCGACCAACGAGACAAAAGGCAAGGGGACCGCGAGAATGACAGAAGCATGCGACGAGAAGAAGAAGTCCAATCGTAAAACCTTGTAAAGGAAATTACGGGAGAGGTTTGGTAACCCCGAATCATGTCAAAAGAAGCAGTCGAGGGGTTGTTCGAACAAAAAAATGATGTAGATAAGGAATCTCAGGAGTACGGGAAAGAACGACCTTGAGTCTCTCATCAGTACAAAGCCCTAAAGTTCTAGCAGAACCTATACCTAAAAAATTCACCACTCCTAGGTTCAAATGTTATGAAGGAAAGTCAGATCCCGTAGACCAACTTCGACGATTCAGACAAGACATGACGCTGTACCAACATGACGACGGCTTTGAAGTGGTAGCTCTCCTTACCAATGCACTTAATCACTAACTTCGCTATTATGTCCTCCATTTTTATAGAAGAATACTTAACATACCGTACCATCATGGAAGACTCGGAACATATGATGACGATTTCCACCAACGAAGGGGAGTCCCTGCGGGAATACACTCACCGCTTCAAAGATAAACTGGCCAAGGTTGAGAACTGCGATGACCGGTTCGCCAGATTGGCCTTCTGACAAGGTCTGGACCCGGAGTCACCCTTCTTTGAGGACTTGTTTAAAGTGAAACTCATTTCCATGGAAGTGGTTTTTCAACGGGCACGAGCCTATATTACATTGGAAAAAGAAAATAAAAGTTTGTGAAAAATGATTGAACGAAAGGTAGAAGATTTCTGGAAGCGAGAAAGAAGCTCAAGATCTAAAGGGAGGAAGCATGACGAAATAGAAAGAACGGATGGGAAGAAGGCCCAACAGAAAATAAATTTCCACCGAAGGCGAGATTTTGATAGGACCCACTCGAGGGACAAGATCTACACACCGTTTACCATCCTAGTCAACCAAATACTGGAGACAATTAAAGATAAACATTGGCTGAAAAGACCAGCCCCATTCACTAGGGAACCTAACTATAAAGACAAAGACAAATATTGCTCCTATCATAAGAGTAACAGACATTACACGCAAGATTGCTTCCAGCTCAAAAACTACATTGAGCAACTGATCAAAGAGGGATACCATAGCCAATTTGTGAAAAGAAATGAACAAAAACATGAGATTGACAAAGACGACCGGGAAGAGGATATGAAGGATAGGGGAAACAACCCCTACGCATTGTCGACATAGTTATAGCATTAATACAGCAAGAAGGGACAACAAAAAAGGAAAGGAATATATACTACAAACGGCCAATGTTAGAAAAACATCAGTTGAAGCCCTCAAGTGGCAACGGGAACTCACCGCTTGTGTATGGAAACTCCGATCTAGAAAATGATGAAGACCACAATGATGCCCTCATCATTTCAATTCAGGTTGGCAACTTCTTTTTAAGGAGAGTCTTGCTAGACGATGGAAGCGCTGTAAACATCTTGTATCGGGCAACCGTGGAGAAAATGTCCATGGGGGATAAAAAAATTACAAAGAACATCACAGCCGTTGATCGGATTCAACAGAGTCATTAGATACTCAGAAGGAATCCTAACGCTCCCAATAAGCGTAGACCCATTTAACCATATGGACGAATTCATGGTACCGGGAGCAAAATCCCATACAACGCAGTCTTAGGAAAGACCTGGCTCCACAAAATGAAGGTTGTACCCTCAACATTCTACCAAGTATTGAAATACCCGTCCCCAGAAGGAGTGAAAACAATAAAAGGCGACCACACCATGACTCGTATCTATACAGTACTCGCTTTAGAGTCTGCAAAGAAAAAAGCTATAATAAAGGTCGAGGGACCCGCAGATCTATAGCAATATAAGGAGACGGGCACGATGACCCAAGGTACGAGGCGGGAGAGGAAACAGAGCCCACATGTTTAGACACAGGATAGGGGAAACAACCCCTACTGATAGGGGAAACAACCCCTACTGATAGGGGAAACAACCCCTACTGAGTATAGGGGAAACAACCCCTACTGAGTACGACGTCTATTACTACAAAGTAATACCCTTTGGCTTAAAAAATGTTGGCGTAAATTTTCAAAGGCTGGTGAACAAAGTTTTCCGCGAGCGAATTGGAAAGAATATGGAAGTCTACGTTGATGATATGTTGGTCGAAAGTAAGAAGCGGGAACACCACATTCAGGACCTTGAAGAAGTCTTCTCTATTGTAAGGCAAAATTCCATGAAGCTAAACTTGGAGAAATGTACTTTGAGGGTGTCAGCGCGAAAGTTCCTTGGACATATAATTACAGAACGGGGAATCAAAACGAACCCCATGAGGTTCCCACGGAACCTTAAAGAAATACAGGGTTCAACGGGAAGATTAGCCACTTTAAACAGGTTCATCTCTAGGTCAACAGACAGATGTAAATCTTTTTTCAAAAGATTGTGGAAAAACTCCGCAAGTGGTTGGAATGAGAACTGTGAAGAACCCTTTACCAAAATTAAAGAGTACATGACTACCTCCATTTTCCAAACCTATTCCCGGTGAGAAACTTCTGATATATGTAATCGTCTTAACATGGGCAGTTAGCACAGTACTCATCAAAGAAGAACAAAAGAAATAAAAACATGCATACTTTGTAAGTAAAATCCCTGTAGTGGCGGAAACAAGGAATAAACAAATAAAGAAACTGGTATAAGCAGTTATAACTGCAGCTAGGAAGTTGAGGCCCTACTTCTAAGCCCACAACATCAAAATATTAACCGATTCTCCCACTAAAAGCCTTCTGAACTAAACAGATACAAGCGAAAGAATAGTAAAATGGCCAATTGTGTAAAACCAATACGACATCAATTACGAGCCCCGAGCGTCAATAAAAGGACAGGCATTAGCGAACTTCGTAGCTGACTTCACAGGAGGAGAAGTTGAACGGGAAGCTCACCAAACAGAAGAAAGTGGAGCCAGGACGCTCTTTGTAGATGGTGCTTCAAACAGTAGAGGAGCAGGAGTAGGAGTGGTGGCACAAACTCCCTTTAAGGAAATATTAGAGCATTCCATCTCCTTCGAATTTAATGCATCAAATAATGAAGCAGAGTATGAAACACTAATTACGGGAATATCCCTGCTAAGGGAATATGATGTAACTAAAGTTAAGATTTTATGTGATTCCATGTTGATCATAAAACATGTTTCACGAGAGAATACATAGCAAAAGATGAACGAATGATAAAAGCCATTCTCCAAAAATGGGGCTCGTGCTTAGAGCATTCATTACACATCGTCAAAGAGCAATGGGGTCAAATGAATAAGTAAAAAGTATTTATTGCCACATAGACAAAAGGAACTTACCCATGACTCATGAAAAGTGCAAAAAAGCAAAAAACGGATGACTGACTGAAGTCATGAGATATTCACTGAACAGGTAAACATTACTTCAAGAACGGGAATCGACATCTCGAGAACGGGGATCATCTCTTCAAAATGGGAATCGACATCTCGAGAACAGGGATCATCTCTTCAAAAACGGGATCATTGCTTCAAGAACAGAAACTGACATCTCCAGAACGGGGGATCATTGCTTCAAGAACAGGAACTGACATCTCGAGAATGGGGGTCATTACCTCAAGGACGGGGTAGAATATCATAACGGGAAAAGTGGTGCAGACTGACAATCAAGTGGTTGCGTTTGATTGAGTAGGTTGCACCGTTCAGGCAAGACAGGTTGGTAGGTCACCAAGTGGTTGGCTAATTGGCTGGAAATCACAGAAAACTGTCATGCGGTAGTAATTGATGGACGGCTGAGTGTGACAGATGTAAAATAAATAAAAAATGAGATCCCCAGAAATGAGTGTTATCCTAGGCCTGATGCGTACATCATATGATATTTTTATTTGTTTGATTATTTTTAATTAAACTCATGTAATTGAGGAAGTCTATATAAATCTAATATATTTAATAAAATAGTACACTTTGGAATCTGTGGAATTTTAGATTGTTGACATCTCTTTCTATCATACTTACACAAATTTTATACTTAATAATACATTTTTACTTAATCTTGAGGAAGACGGGAAAAATTTATGTGCTATTCTTACTGAAGCTTATGCAGTTCTTTTGGGTATCGAATACTCTTCACATGTCGGTCTTTCTAACAATAATATTTTCTCTGATTCTTCTATCTTAATTAATGATATCAAAGTTTGTAATCACACAGCTCAGGATGTTGCTCCTGTAGTACCCGGCACTATTCATCTAACATGTGGCTTTAATCGAGTGACATTTTCTCATTGTCCTAGAGAGAATAATTATTCGACGGATGCTTATGCTAGGATGGGTAAATATGTTTCAGATAAAAGGTTTTAAAGAGGCTTGTCAAAAGGGTCTTTTTTAGCTTTATTCCAATTGAGACTCCACTTGTGTTCGTTCCGCCTCTTTCTTTTACGTTGGTTAGTCAAGGTTAGATGATGAAGGTACTAAGGAGGTGCTAGCTTAGTTGGGATGTCTTGGTGCACTTATTGATTTCCTTCTCCAACTTGAGTTTGTTGTTTTAAGTCCCGGGCTATGCCCCCTGCACTTATGTATTCTCTTATTTATTAATGAAGGGATATTTCTATTGGAGTATTTTTCATCCTTTCTATTCTCTTTGACCAAAAAAAAAATTTGTTGCCATATCAATTTTAAACTAAATAAATCAAAGTACTCTGTAAGGAAAAGGTGAACTAAAAATGGAACTTAAATTTAAGGAGAGAATTAAAAAAAAATTCAATTTCATACAGAAAATCCAATAATCAACCGAAGAATTGAAACAAAGCATCAGTTTAAACTAAATAAATCAAAGGGTTTTAAAAAAGAAAAGTGGGACGAAAAAAGGGAACTAAAATTTTTTTTTACATATTAATTTTAAACTAAAATAGTCAAAGTACTTTATAGAAAAAAAGAACTAAAAAACAATCACTCTAGAGGTAAATGAGTCTAACAAAAATTGGCTAAAGTTAAAAAAAGATAAAATTGATAGAAATCTAAATAATTAAAAACTTGATAAAAATCTAATGTGATGTGTAAATATTATTATTTATTGCATTTCATATTATTTTACCACTCGTCTTTGATCTTAATTATTCGGTCTACCACGAGCCAATTAAATTCAAATTTATAGAATTAGCTGCTGAAAATTTCCAAGTTTCTTTGAAGATTTTTAAGTAGCTTGTAATGTATATAGGGGCATTTTTACTTTTTTATTGATAAATAAAAAGTATATTTAAACAATGAGATAGAGTACATGATTTCAATGATCTTTTTTTACTTCATCCTTACTTAGCATATGGCAATTAATGGTAATTTTTAAAGGATCTTTCTTCGATATAGGCGCCCTCCAATCTCATGTTTCTCTCTCATTTATTTTCATGACTCTTATTTCATCTCTCTCATTTATCATGATTTGAATCTGTCTCGTTTTTCTTAAAAAATCATTTTAAAATGATTAAATAATTGATAAAATTTTAAATAATTAAGAGATGTATCAATTATTTATAAATTAATATTTTATGACTCATTAGAATGATTTGGTGAAGTATCCTATGAGTGATTGTTACATCAGTTAATCATTTAAAACTTGATCAGTTACTCGATCAGTATAGAGTTTCTGTTAAAAACGGTATTTTAGCTAGAATTTCAAAAACTTTCATATATTTAGACAAGTTTTCTATACTTGGAAGGCAATAAATATATCAGCTATCTACTTGTTGAGAAAGTACTTCCACGCTAGTGTAGAAAACTGATCAAGGCAAGAAAAAAACATATTGATTGTGTGTTATTACACACACCCGATCAAGGAATGAATATGAAATATAACATTTTTGGTAACTAGTTAAATGATATTGTTACTGTCTTTTTTGGGTAAAATGATATTATTTTTAAAACAACTAAAGTTATTGATAATTGTATAAGTACATCATGGCAACAAGTTGAACTAAGAGCAAAATGAAAAATGGTCTTATATATTTTCTATTGAATCTTCTGAGTGAATAATACAGGAACCTTTTTGGCCTTTATACACAAAAGATAAAAGGAAGAAGAAGGAAAAAAGTTAGTTACAATTGCTGACAGAAGAGAGAGAAAAATTAAAGAATCTGTCACTCAATGATTAGCTTAGAATAACCTTTGGATTTGCCAATCATTGAGTGAAAACTGTGCATTTGTTGCAACAGAATTGTACACTGTCATGAGCGTGCTTAGCTGGTCTTGTTGCTGAGGTGGAGGAAAAATTGATCGAGGACTTATGTCGCATAAAGTAGTTGGACGAGTTGCATGGGCTGCATGTAGAAGGTGAGAAATTGTCTTATATGTTCGAGAAACCTGTGTTAAGCTTACTGAGGTGAGCTTGAAGTACTGGTTTTTATCAACACCCCCCGCAAGCTAAATGGGGAGGGAACCACCTTTAGCTTGGCAACGAATGTGTGAAATGAAGTAGGAGCTAGAGGTTTGGTTAAGACATTTGCTACTTGATCAGAAGAGGGGATATATCTGATGTCGATAACTTTGGATTGAAGCTTTTCCCTGATGAAGTGCATGTCAATCTCTATGTTCTTAGTCCGAGAGTGAAAAATTGGGTTGGAAGCGAGAGAGATTGAACTCTGATTATCACACCACATGATGAGAGAACTGGTCAAGTTGATATGCAACTCTTTAAATAGAGATAGAAGTCACATAACTTCAGAAGTAGCTAAGGCCAATGCTATATATTTAGACTCAGTACTAGATTGTGCAATAACTGTCTATTTTTTGGAGCTCCAGATGATCAAGTTAGGTTCTATGAAGATGCAATAGACACTAGTCAATTTCCTATCATCAATTGAGCTTGCCTAATCCGCATCAGTGAAGCAAGATAGAGATAAAGATGTGGCAGGACTGGAATGGAGATCAAGCTGAGTTGTGTCCTTAAGATATCTGAGAATTCTTTTGCAGGATTTCTAGTGGTCAACTGTTGGATGAGCTTGAAATTGACTGAGTTTGTTTACAGCAAAATTAATGTCAGGACGTGTCATAGTAAAGTATTGCAAAGCAGCAAGAACACTTCTATACAAAGTTTGATTAGAGAATGGTGTGCCTTCTTAGCTGAGTTTTGTAGCTGGACACATGGGTGTAGAGCTGACTTTGGCTGAATGCATGTTGGTTTGGTGAGTAAGTCTTGAATATGCTTTCTTTGAGTAAGGTAAAGACATGTAGAGTTCTTGAGTGCCTCAAAACCTAAAAAGTAACTTAGAGAACCAAGTGTTTTGAGAGTAAACTGAGTGTGTAATTGAGAGATTAGATCTATTATGAGTGTGGGATTGTTGCCAGTGACCAAGATGTCATCAACATATATGAGGACTAGAAGAATGCCCTTGCTTGTGGACTGAATGAACAAAGATGTGTCAGAGACTGAGTTGTGGAACCCCCAACCTGCTAGATCAGTTTTAATTCTATCAAACTAGGTCGTTGGAGCTTGCCTTAGACGATACAAAGCCTTGTGAAGTTGATAGACATGTTTTGGCTTAGAATAGTCCTCAAAACCAGGTAGTCATTTCATGTATACAGTTTCTTGAAGAGTTCCATGAACAAAAGTATTATTGATGTCCAACTGTTATATATCCCACCCAAAGGTGACTGCCAAGGTAATCCTGACTCAAATTGTGCATGGTTTGATGACTGGGTTGTATGTTTTAAAAAAATTAACCCATAGTACTTGTTGAAACCATTGTGTAACTAATCTGGCTTTGTACTTGTGAACTGAGCCATCTGTGTTCTTTTAACTCTAAAGACTCATATGTTTTCAACAACTTGCATATGAGATGTTTGAGGAACCAATGTCTAAGTGTTGTTTTTCAGCAATGCCTCATACTCAGTAGTCATTGTATATTTACTAAGGGGATTGGCTAGGGCATCAATAATAGAGGTCAGTTCAATTGGTTCAATCAGAGAAGCAGTGAACACTTTTGGCTTCTAGGAACCTATTTTGGACCTTGTGATCATAGGATGAGCCGACTGTTTTGTGATTGAGAGGCTATTGAAAAGGAAACATTATGAGGGTTTATTAGAATTGGTAGGATTGATGGTGGATGAGATAAGAGAGGTAAATGAGTGTGTAATGAGGTAGATGGTGTAGATAAGTGTGCAGGTGAAACAGTGGGTGAACGGGTCAGAAAAGGGACGGCAGAGATGGGAAAAGAATAATTAGGACTAGACAAAGAGTTACATGAGTGTTGATTTGCTGAAGTATTGTAATGTTGAGAACAAGATTGAGAAGATTCTTCCTCAAGTGTGTCCTTGAAAAAGATTGTACCTGACTGAGCATTAAAGGAAGGAAGTTGTAGAGTGATTGAAGGACTTATTTACGAGTTGGTGAGCTAGTTAAGGTAGGATATGGGAACTCAGTTTCATTCAACAAGACACTGCTAGAAATATATGATCTGCCATTTTTGGTTCAAAACAAACATACCCTTTGTGATATGGATTGTATCCAACAAAGATACATTTAGTCATGTGGAAAGAGAATTTGTGTTGGTGATATGGTCTAAGGTAGGGGGAGCATGAACAACAAAAAATTTTAAGCGTTGCATAGTTGCCTGGTTTACAAAATAAGGTCTGAAAAGGAGTTTGAAGCTTAAGGACATAAGTGGAAAGAAGATAGATGAGTGTGATAGCAGTGGAGAAGGCCTCCCACCAGAACTGTAAGGGTAAATGAGCATGTGCAAGAAGGGAAATGCCATTTTCAATTATATGTATGTATTTCCTCTCTATTCTCCCATTTTGTTGATGTGTATGGGGGCATGGATGTCTAAAAGTATTGCCTAGTTGTTGAAGGATGCGTTTTAGTTTTCTATATTCCCCTCCCCAGTCAGTTTGTAGACAAGTAATTTTATATTGAAGTTGTCTTTCAACATATGCATTGAAGTTTAAGAATGTTTGATGAGTTTCAGACTTTAATTTTGAGGGAAATATCCAAGTGTATCTGCTGAAATCATCCACAAAACTGACATAATATCTAAAACCATCTTTGGACAGAATTGGTGCAGGTCCCCAAACATCCGAGTGAAGTAATTGAAATGGTTTGGTTGCTTGAGAATGAGATATGGGATAGGAAAATTGATGATGTTTACCCAATGCACAAGAATCACAGAAGCTAAGTTTGCTTGTATTAACATTAGTAAGGTTTACAAGCGTGAAAACATGACTCAATACAGTGGAGGAGGGGTGACCTAGCTTCTGATGCCACATGTTTGCATTATTTATATAATTAGGTCTAGCAGAACTTGTAGAAATTGAACTGGAACTGACAGAAGCAGTGAAGGCTAGAGGATGAGGTTGATTGATGAACTTGGAGTTGAGGTACATGAGAAATTTTTGCTTGGACAATGGGAACTGATACAGTCCTCGTTTAAGGGCACCCTGCAACAGAACCTCCCTCACACTCTTGTCCTTCACAAAATAATGTTTATTGTCAAACTCAACAGTAACATGATTGGAACAAGTTAATTGAGACACACTAAGCAAATTCTTAGTAACAGCAGGCACGCAGAATTGATTGAAGAGATAAGAACTTGTTTTTTGTTTAAAGTTGGTATGTGAGAATAGCCAGTGTGTGAGATTCTTAGCAGCTTACCATCTCCAATCGTAATAGATAAGGGGTGATATGTGAGCTTGCTGCACTGTCCATATACCAAGCTGCATCATCAACTGAGTTGGAGTGTTCGAGCTTTTGATTGAGAAGTAAAAATTTGTTCAAAGGTCCTCCAAACTTCATGGGATGTGAGGCATCTAACTACATGTCTAAACATTGTCGCTATGATATATGCAAGTACCAGCTCATTAAATGTTGATCTGTCCTCCTCCAATTGATGTAGTTTGGATTAAGAATAAAGGGTGCTTCATTAAGTAAAGTTTATTGTGTATTGTTGTCCAAAACTTGGGGGGCTCGTGGGTTAGGAATAAATTCGTCTGGCATTTGCACAAAACCAAGGAGGTAGGGCTCTAAGTCATAGGCTCTTACAATTGATAATATCTTATATTTCCAGAAAACATAATTATTTCTGTCGAAACGTATTGAAATTGTGACATGTTGTTTGGCAGTATATTTGACAAGTTCAAGGCAGAATTACAATTCAAATGTGAAGTCATAATCGGGGATGGAATGGTGTTGGCAACATAGGGATTTGAGGTATTATTTTTTGTTGTATTGACTGGTGCAGCATTGTTAATCATCTCTTTTTCAGAGGACGCTAAGGCAGAATTTGAGCTCGAGCTTGGTCGAGTTGTCATTCCAAAAAAAGATGCAAACGGGTCTGTGGCTCTGATACTAAGTTGAACTAAGAGCAAAATGAAAAATGATTTTATCTATTTTCTATCAAATCTTCTGAGTGAATAATACATGAGCCTTTTTTGCCTTTATATACATAAAAGATAAAAGGAAGAAGGAATAAAATTAGTTACAATTACTGATAGAAGAGAGAGAAAACAAAAAGAATCTGTAACTCAATGATTGACTTAGAATAACCTTTGGATTTTTTAATCATTGAGTGACGACCGTGCATTTGTTGTAATAGAATTGCACACTGTCATGAGCGTGCTTAGTAGGTCTTGTTGCTGAGGTGGAGGGAAATTTGATCGAGGACTTATGTGGCATGAAGTAGCTGGACGAGTTGCATGAGCTGTATGTAGAAGGTGAGAAATTGTCTTCGGTGTTCGAGAAACATATGCCGGGCTTACTGAGATGAGTTTGAAGTACTGCTTTTTTATCAACACAACATGTTTTCCATTTTGGAAAAATCTAAAAGGATCCAAAATATAAACCAATGCAAAAAGGTAATTAATCTTTACGAATAAACTTTAAGATTGGCTACACTAAAATATATGGTTTCTTTTTCTACTTGCTAAAATTATTTTTGGACTTTGTAAGTTTGGAAGAAAAAATTATAAATGGTTGAGATGGAGTGTCAATGATGGGAGAAATATTGATATCTGGGATGATGCTTGGACTCTGAGGCCTTATACTTTCAAAATCTTGACACCTAAAATTTCTGAATTTTCTAAAGTTAGGGATGTTTTTCGGCTGGATAGAGGGGGTTGGAATATCCAGTTAATTAATTCATTTCTTTGGCAAAAGGACAACAGGATCATCAGACAAATTCTGGTTAGTACACACGACAATTTAGATAATCAAGTATGGCATCACTCGGCATCAGGGCAGTACACTGTGAAATCGGGTTATAGGGTGGCTTGTTTTTTTCACAGAAATGGTAGTATGAGCAAGAAAGGTGAGGGAAAATCAAGCTCTTGCTTGGTCAACAAACAAGTATGGAAGTCGGTCTGGAAATTAAAAGTTCCCCCTAAACTTAAAGACTTTACCTGGAGATGTTTGAACACATCTATTTCTTGTAAAGGAAATCTGGTAAGGAGAGGAATGAAATATTGACCATGTTTGTCACATTTGTGGGTTTGGGGAGGAATCTGTTAAACATAGTTTTTTCTCTTATTGTTTTTCTTCTTAATTTTGGTTTGTTAGTCCCCTAATCTAGATTCATGCAGACTTGAAGGCGCCTCCTTTCTTGATTTTTGGATGTTAATTGTCTATAAAATAGAGAAGCACCTTGATCAGGATTGGCTCATGCAGTGGTTTATTTTCGGCCTTTTGAGACTCTGGAAATGCATGAGTAAACTTGTTTTGAACTGTCATTTTTGATCTATTAGATGCAGTTAAAGTGGTGAAGTGCATATTGAGAGATGGATCTCATCTTCCGATGGAGTTGTTGGTATTCCTCCTCGTAGTCAATTTTCTACTTCAGTGAAAGTTCGGGGTTGGAGACTTCATTTGAATGCAGCTTGGGATGTAGAGAGCAGTACATCTGGTTTGGGTTGGTGTCTCTGGGATCCAGGTGGTAATCTATCTGTTGCAGGTATTGGTAAGAGATCTGACATTTCTTGTGCTATTCTTGCTAAGGCTTATGTTCTTCTTTGGGCTATCGAATACTCTTTATATGTCGGCCTTTCTGACATTAGTATTTTCTCTAATTCTTTTATCTTAATTAATGATATCAAAGCTTGTAATCACAGAGCTCGGGATGTTGCTCCTGTAGTCACCGACATTATTCATCTAATATATAGCTTTAATCGAGTGACTTTCTCTCATTGTCCTAGGGAGAATAATTATTTGACAGATGTTTGTGCTAGAATGGGTAAATATGCATCAGGTGATATTGCTTTGAATATCTTGGAGGATAGATTTCATTCTGTTTTTAACTTTTTTGGTTTCTAATCCTTGTTTACAGCTAGTATTCTTTTTTATTTTTTGGATTTTCCCTCATTGGAGTTTTTTCCAGAAAAGGTTTTAACAAGGCTAGCCAGGAGTGTCTTTTTTAGCTTTATTCCAGTTGAGACTCCACTTGTGTTGTTCGTTCCGCCTCTTTTTTTTTTTATTTTGGTTGGTCAAGGTTAAATAATAAGGATGCGAAAGAGGTGCTAGTTTAGCTGTGATGATAGTCTTTTTGGGTAAAATGATATTGTTTTTAAAACAACTAAAGTTATTGTTAATTGTATATGTACATCATGGCAACATGTTTTCCATTTTGGAAAAATCTAAAAGGATCATGCGAGAAATACAACTAATGCAAAAAGTAATTAATCTTTACAAATAAACTTTAAGATTGGTTACACTAAACTATATGGTTTCTTTTTCTACTTGTCAAAATTATTTTTGAACTTTGAAAGTTTGGAAGAAAAAAATAAGATGAAAATTAAAAGGAGAGAGAAGGAAAAGTTAAGGAATTTGATGAAAATAGCCCACTTCATTCTTAGACTCTTTTGTTGGAATTAATTTATTTTTTTAATTTCTGAAAAATATAATATAATGGAGTATAATGAAAATAGGATGAGAAGTTCCTTATAAATACGCCACTTTTATGTTTAGGTACTAAATTTTGTTTTGCTTGAAAATGAAGTAAGTTTTGCATGAGTGCATGAATCCTAGCTAGTTGTTTGATCTCCTTCATGCAGTTCTCGTTCTAATTCGAATTTACATTTTCTCACTCTTTCATTATTTCTATAGATAATCTCATTTCTTTCATTAGATAATCTCATTTCTTTCACATACTTCATTTTTTTCCTTTTCCACTAACATTTCCACGAATCTACTAAGTTACATTCATTTAACTAAAACAAATAGAAATGAATTCTCTACAATTTTTTTCCTCTCGCTCATAGTTTTAGAGATCCAAACAAAACCAAAAATAACTTTCTCCGAGATTGAAACCTAGGCTACATTTCGATATGTCAGATAGTATGATAGAAAGAATAAATTGTATATCTAAACTGAATTTCTTTCCTTTGTTCATTCAAATGTAAAAATTAGAAAAATAGCTAGTGAAAAGATAAAAACAATTTGTTACTTTTATTATATTTCTTTTATTTTTTTTCTCATTCTCTTTATAGTCCTCATAATTTTTAGATCCAAATATAACCTAAAAATTTTTAACTTAACAAAGGAATTGGATGATCATTAAGCTCACATCCTTTGTCATACAAACATGCTTCATTTTTAAGTTTGATGTACTATAAAACACACTCTAATTTCAATAAGGGGTCCCTATGGAAAAATCATAAATCTTTTAACATTTCTTTATTTTTTTTGTTATTTATAATGATTTTGATTTGAAATGGGTTAGGCTCCTTCTACACCCATATCCGGCCAAAGCTCCACGTTTTGTAATATTCAAAATACTACCCGGCCATTTGATCTGTTTATTATATATACCTCTATATAGCATAACGTCATCTCATCTCACACACAACTTTTATTAATTTCCCATTATACCCTTTTCAATCCTCTCTCTTTTGCCCTTTCTCATCAATACTTATGGGCTTATTTTCTTAACAAATCATATATTTTCTCTCCATCTTATATATTCAAAGAAAGAAAGAAGATCAAGAAAGAATAAAAGGGTTTTATTTTCACAGAAAGAGAGCAATTCATGGATTCATCAGCTACTTTACAAGGCCGTGCACATTCTCAAATTGTCCTTAAAGAATGTGACATTATGTTTCCGGCCGCTTATAAACACACGTCTTCTCGCCGGACTTTTTCGTTTTCTTCCTTATCGTCGCTCTCATCTTCGTCTTCTTCTCTCGGATCGTCTTACTTCCCCGAGGATTCCTCACTTACTCCGATCACCCCACTTCGTTACTCTGGTGTTCCTTTCTCTTGGGAACATGCCCCAGGAATTCCCAAGAAACAAACATCCAAAAAGAAAGAATCTTTAACGAGCCATCTACCATTGCCTCCTCCTACCACTCCAACAACATCGAAACGATTCAATTTCGACGAAAAGAAGAAGAATTCAAAGGAAACTATTGAAAAAGATCCATTCTTTGCTGCCTTGGTTGAGTGTTCTAAAGACAATGATGAAGAACAAAGCAATTATTTTTGGAATAGTGGTGGAAAGGTATCAAGGAGTATAAGTGATAGGTTTGGATTGATCAATCTTTATGCTTCTTGCAAGAGAACTTGTGCCATTTCAGAATCAATTATTTATATTCCAAGTTCTTCTAGTCGACCCTCCTTTGATCTCACTACAAGTTCCCGTCTCAAACACTCTTTCAGATAGGTGTTTCAAATTTTGTTCATTGTTTGTTATCAAAAGATGACTTTCCCATTCGTCATTTTCTTTTCTTTCTTTCCTTGTCCTTTGTAGGAGAGGACAAAGCTAGGCTGTCACAAACTTCTATAAGTGTTATTGTAACACTTGAATTAATTTTTTAAGTATTACTTGGAAGTTGTGGTGCTGAATTGCTTTGTTCACTTCATGATTAGGATTGTTTTTTTTGTTGGGGTATTACTAAAATATTTGTATAAATATATAATTGTGTTTATGGTATTAGTTGTGATGTTTTGATGTTTATGAGTGTAGAGTGAGACTTACATCATCCCATGTGTAGGCTTCAATATCAGTATGACTTTTTTATATCTTTGATTCTTTACATAAATTTTCTTGCCTTTCACCGTATCAGATTTTTTTTATGATTCTTTTATCTATCCTGAACATTTGAGTTTGAGGTGAATTATGATAGACTGTATCAAATAAATACTTTGAATTTCAAAAATTAATTAAGTTATAAAATGAGGTTAATCTGACTCTTTTATAATTGATCTGAGATAACTTTAACCGTGCATAATATAAATCTAGCTCAGTAAGTCAAGAATGACTTTGCAAGGATTCAAAATCTCAGTAATTGAGTCAATTATGTGGGGACGAGCACACCCATCAGACTATTGAAAGTGTTGTCCTCTTTCTATATAAATTATTAATCTGCAAATAAAGCACATTATTGGCATTATTGTATGAAGGTAGTCGAGCTACCAGGCTTCGTGTCAAATAAACTAATCATCAGTAGGGATTGGTACTCAACTTGTGTTATTTTTTTAATACCACTCTGGTTTAGATACTTCTTGTCTTGAAAATTTCCCTTCCTCAGCACATTTTTTCATGTTCTTCAAAACATAAAATAATGAATCATGACCAAGAGGAAAAGAAGAGAAGATTTATTACTTCAAGATTTTAAGAGAAAAGAGGTCTGACTTCTTTTGTAGATTTCTTAACTTTGAAGGGATACTGTCTTGGACTTCTTACTACTTTTTGCAAATTCCATGAAATTTCAGTCAGGCAATGTTTCACACTATATGATGGGTTTTCTTGTAGTGAATTGTTTTGTCCCTCTGAAAACTATTCAAGTTGTAAACATAGTATTACATATTAATATATATATATATATATGTAGATACAGACACAAACATATATGTATGTATAAATGTACGTGTGTTTTATCCTATGTTTGTGTATAAATTTCTTTGATGAGTTTACATAGAGAAGAAAGAATTTAATTGTATGCATACATAATTTCTTTCTAAAAAATGAAATAATAAAAGCATACCATTAATTAATTATTCACTCACCACATTACATTAAAATTGCACTAGATACCATAATAATTAGTACGTTTTTGTCTCTCTCTCACACAAATTTTTTCAAAATGATAAATTCAGTTTTTTTGTCAAGTAGCTAGTTGAACTTGAGGACAACAGCTTATTAATTACGTAGAAGACTTTTGAGTTTCAATCAGTGACATGAATAGCTGCAAAATGAAGAAAGATTTTTTGGAATTTGGAAAATTGATCATCCACAAGTTTAATGGTGTATGATCCTCCAACTAATCCTCGAAATTTTTTTTACCCTATGTAATAGTAATTGGTCATAAAAGAAATTTAATTTTCTTCAAAAAAAAATTGGGACACCACAATTAATAAAATCACTTTGAAATTTCTTTTATTTTTTGTAAATGATTTTAGTTGGTCTCTATAATTCTAATTTGGTTAATTTGGTCCTAATAATAATTATTATATCATTCAGTCAATTTGATCCCATAGTTTATATTTTCTCTTAGTTTGGTCCTTTGGACCCCTCAACCTCAAAGTCATTATCACACATGAATCCCGCTTGTATAGGATAGCACATATCTTATCATGTTTCATGAATTTTCACCTCTCATTAACTTATTTTTGTTACTTCAGTTTAAATCTATCTCAGCTTTATAACAAACAATCATTCTAGTGTACACTGTTATAAACAATTGTTAACAAAAATATTACGTGTTAATGAGACAAAGTGAGAGTGTACCACGATAAAGTTTTAAATAAATTATAACTACACAGGGAACAAATTACGTGTTATTGAGACACAGTGAATCATATAACCATAAAATTTTAACTAAACTGTAACTATGTAGGCACAATAAACTATTAAAATTGAGGTGAAATTATAGGAAGTTATGATAATTTTTCTTGTGGGCAGATTGTGCATCTAGGATCCATTTTGCATAAGGTTCAAGGCCAATATATTTTATTTTTCTTTTGAACATTGTTATAAGTTTTCTTCAATGATTATATTGGGACAGAAACATCCTAATTGAATCTTGTGTTGGGGGTCTCTGTCAAGGTGACAAAGATTTCTCTTTCGAATTTTCTTTTTTACTTTGTGTATGATGAAAGAGCAATAAGAGCATGGTGCACTGGTTTCCATTTTTCTTGTATAAAAGTGAGAGTGCAGAAAGATGAAAAGTTATGATGAAGAAGAGGTTCACCATTAACTTTTCTTTGTGGTACAGTTGTTTTATATTTTTTTATTCCTTCTTTATTTATAATTAAATTCAACTAAGTTGCACCACCTTGGCACCTTGTATCAAAGCTAATAATTATTTATTTATTTACCGAACCCAAAAAGAAAATGGTCAACATTAAAGTGCAGGTTTGACATTTGCATGCATTGAATATTTTGTTTACTTCCGATTGTTGTCACTATTCATGTTTGTAAATTGTAAAACATATTTTTGCTCTCTCTTTTATATAATTTATTAACGGACCAAAAACAAGCAGACGTCTGCTTAAGATAAGATTTATTTATTAGAGACAACATCATCAACACCACTGATCATGGAATTCTATTTAACTGATCATGGAATTCTATTTATTAAATATGCGCATTAAACCATTTGAGGGCAAGGTTTTTAGACAAAGTGGGAGTATACAAAGTCCAGAAACATCATTCTTTTCCGCAATTTAAAGTGTGCAAATAAAATTTTCTCTTTGAAGGTGTAATTTTACAAGTTAATTTTTCCTTTATTCCCATTTTTACAAGTTAATTTTTTCCTTTATTCCCTATGCTAAATATAATATATCGTTACGTGGTTCTTCTCTTACAAGCGTACAAGTGTAAGTGTACAAATGTACGTATAAAAGAATATATGTAAATGTTGTAATTGAATCATACTACTTAGATGCATACCAAATTTCGTATCATGGCATGAGCACGACACAACTTTAAGGACAATGGTTCCAGAAGTCTCAATTTAATTCTTTCATTTTTCTTATATTATCTTTTGTTGATTCCTAATTGAACAAGTATAAAATCTTTGTCAGGTCACGTGGATAAAGGAAAATCAATCACAGGAGAATGAGCAGATAACTGTCATGGCAGAACGGAAAGGAGGGAATCAAGACCAAAGATACAATCCAACGGACAGATTTGATCTAATAATTAAGGCTAATATACATAATTTTGGGGGATATTTGGCTATCGCATGAATGAATCTATATCTCCCTAAATACGGGAATATTCCCCCAATATCTAGCGATAATTATATAGATACGAGAATATTCTTCATATATTTAGTGATAATTTCATTATTAAGATATATGTTATCAGATTCTTTAAAAGCCTATAAATACAAGCTACTTGTAAACATTATTCATTCAATACAAGCCAAGCAAGAACACATTATTCGAGCATCGCAATTACTCTCTTTCTAAAATTCTTAATCGTTCTTCGAGTGTGAGAAAAAAACATTATACATTTTGATGTTTTCATTGAAAGTAAACAGAAAACCTCAAGAAGAAACCCTTTTAAAACCAAATAATGCCTAGAGCCAGATCAAACACGGCCCTTAGTGAAGGAAACAGAACTGGGAACGAGGTGGATCATGTTAACCAACCCGCTCCCCCAGTTGAGATGCTCCAAACAATCTTGAATGGGATGTAGGAAATAGAGCAGAGGAATGCTGAAACGATACGCAATGCGTGGCAGACAGTGAAAGACCAAATCAACATGCTACAATAGGATTTTGCATAGACACGTACAGAGGTTAGCCAACGAACCAACCGCGAAGAACGAGAAAACCGTTCAGAATGAGGCGGGAGGATAATGAGAACAACAAAAACGTGCAAATGAAGTGGTAGAAATCCACTCCCAACTCCATATGAAAGAGACAACGGGAAAAGCCCAACTGCCAAAAGTCATGCAGAAGCGGCTGATTTCAGCAAACTTTTCTTCTCTTCTTCCAACGTGATGTAGGTTTTTTCCCGCTGGCACATTTCAGCCATAGTCAATGGTTGAACTTTGATAGGTCCTTGAAGATGGGCGAGTTTGGGTCTAGCCCCCGTCTGAAAGCAAGTCTGGCAACTCGGTCTTCATAATTCTCCACCTTAGTCATCCCCTCTTTGAATATGTGGGTATATTCATGCAAAGTTCCTCCTTTCTTTGCAAAAATAGTTAGGAGGTATTCTGTGTCCTCCATCACTACACGATATGTAGAATACTGCTCCAAAAAGATAGTAGACATGACAGTAAAGTTAGTAACTGAATGAGCGGAACCCCAATGAGTCTGGAAAGAAAGAAAGATGATGGAGTTCAAGAATCTGGGGTTGATCTAGAGTCACTCACCAGAACCCCACTAAGTCTAGAAATCTTAGCGACCCCAATACTAAAAATTTTATGGCTCCTAAATTCAAGTACTACGAAGGAAAGTCCAATCCGATGGACCATCTCAGACGTTTTAAAAAAGTTATGGCGTTGTATCAACACGAGGACACACTAATGTGTCAAATGTTCCCTACTAGTCTGGACGGAACTTCTTTAAAATGGTATTTATTCCCTTCCCGCTCATTAGGTTACTAACTTTACTAGTATGCCTACTGTCTTTTGGAGCAGTATTCTTCATATCATGCGGTGATGTAGGACACAGAATACTCCTAACTATTTTTGCCAAGAAAGGAGAAACTATGAGTGAATATACCCACAGATTCAAAGAGGGGATGACTAAGGTGGAGAATTGTGACGACCGAGTTGCCAGACTTGGTTTCAGATGGGGGCTAGACCCAAACTCGCCCCTCTTCGAGGACCTATCAAAGTTTAAACCATTGACTATGGTTGAAACATTCCAACGGGAAAAAACCTATATCACGTTGGAGGAAGAGAAGAAACGTTTGCTAAAATTGGCAGAGCGGAGGTATGATAAGTCCTGAAAGGAAGAACAGAACTCCGGGAACGAGTGTAAGAGAATGCAAAGAAATGAGAAAGATAGTGAACAGAGTGATAGTAAGTGGGACAAAACTGAAAGCCAACGGAGATACGCTGACAATGTTCATCTCAAAGATAAAGTTTACACACCGTTCACAGTGTCAATAAACCAAGTCCTTAATATGATAAAAGATAAGCCTTAGTTGAAGAGGTTGGCCCTGCTCACAAAGGAGCCGCACTATAAAGACAAAGATAAAATTGCTCATACCACAGGAGTAGTGGACATTACATAAAGGACTGCTTCCAACTGAAGGATTACGTTGAGAAATTAGTCAAAGATGGTTACCTCAATCAGTATGTCAAAAGAGAATAATCAATACGGGAGAACGAAAAGGATGTTCATGACGGGGAGAAACGTGATAAAGGGAAGCAACCACTCCAGATTGTTGATACCATTATTGCACTGACAGGATAAAAGGGAACCACAAGGAAGGAAAGGAAAGTATATTGTAAGAAGCCAATGCTAGAGGAGAACTGGGAACGAGGAAATTCTTCAAATGACAACAGGAATCTCTAGTTGATATTCGACGAATTGGATCTAGAGCATGATGAGCGTCACAATGACACATTAGTCATTTTGATACAAGTTGGAAACTGTTTGCTGAGGATAGTACTGATTGATGACGGGAGTGCCGTCAATATTCTACACTGCTCCACACTTGAGAAAATGTCCATGGGAAATCAATCAACGGCTGGAGGGACCTTGACAACCACTGATAGGTTTCAACGGGGCCGTTAGTTACTCTGAAAGAATCATTGTTCTTCCCGTTAATGCTGAGCCGTTCAACTACCTCACGAAATTTTTGGCGTTAAATACTTCATCCCCTTATAATGCCATCCTAGGGAGGACTTGGCTGCATAAGATGAAAGCTGTGTCGTCAATGTTAGACCAAGTGTTGAAATATCCATCTCCAGAGGGGATCAAGACCATAAGGGGTGATTAAACTGCTACCCATATCTACGTTGTAACTATACTAGAGTCAGTTAAAACCTCCTCTATAACAATGGTTCCCTCATTTGTTAAAGAAATGTTGAGTATTATTATTCCCATATGAAGTATAAGTTTTGAGCATTTCCATTAAAATTCTGTTGATTCCCAAAAGAACCCTTCTTCTTCCCAAAAATCGGTGTTGGTTATCATATTTACAGCACTTTCACTCAAAGTCAATTGTCTCTCACTTCTATTATCATGACACATCAGTAGAGATTGCATCTCTTCAACTGATATATCATTTATTCTTGAAATGACGTTGACCATAACAGGGTCATATCTTGCTCGTAATCCATTAGAATGTTTAGCATTAGATCCAGTTTTGATATATGGCTCCCAACAACTCCAAGTGCATCTTACTAACAATCTCATCTTTTCACACAATTCTGTGATTGTTGTGTTTTCTTTACTTTCAGTTTGTAGGCTTTTCTTTAGTCGCATTAACCTTACTTTTGATTACCTTCCAAGGTTCTTCTGCAAGGAGCTCCATACCTATGTTGATGTATTATATTGGGCAATTGTTCCTAAGATACCTTCTAACATTGATGCCCTAAGCCAACTTAATAACAATTAATCTTTTTTTAACCAAATACTGAATTCAGGGTTGACACTTCTATTTGTAAGTGTCTTTTCTGGTTTCTTGGTAAGACCAAGAACAATGTCATGCATTCCATGTGCAATAATGGCAGGAAGAACTTGTGATATCTAAATCACATAATTTTCTCTACTTAGCTTTGTCGACACTAAACTACTAAGTGTGTGTTGAAGATATTGTTCATGCTTGAAGCTGAGTTGTTTGGAATGTCCGTATTGCCTCCATTGCTTGTTTCAGTGCTTCCTTCTTCTTGATTTTCCATTGACGCAAGTCTCTATGAATCTGATACCATGAAAGATTAAGGGAAGAACTCAAATAAGACAGTTGAGAAAGAAATAGGATTAAGGAAGAAGTAGAATTCAAGAAGCATTCAATATTGAACAATCCTGAGGCAATGATCTTCCATTAAATTTAATACACTCTTAACAATCATACATGAGTATTATATGTGTTAGTTACATAATGAACAAGGCTATAACAGAAAGGAAAGGAGGCTAATTGATCTAAGATAGTTAGCTCGATATCAGTTTGATAGTAAAGACTTACTATCAAACTGATTAGGTAATCTCTCTTTGCTCATTTGAAGAGTAATCAACCTTGACATGTTGAACTATTGACTTGACATCATCATTAGCATGCTAAAGTGTCATCTTAACATACAAAGATCAACAAAACCATTTTAGAGCATTTTTTTTTGTCTTAAAGTCATTTTAAAACAATGTTATATGGAGTAAAATTTATTGATTAATTTTTTTCTTTTAATTTTGCATTAGAAAGCATTTGAATACTAAGGTAATTGCATCCGTCCATTTTTTTCAAGTCAACATTTCAATGGCAAACAATTGAATGGTAAGTGAATATTTGGTACATTTCATATACTTTATTCATAGGAAATTATCATTATAGAAATATTTTTATACATTAATATCATCCATTGATATTGATAAATTCCAACTTTACTTGGATGTTAGACTTTCAAAGTAATAATTTATCCTATCATTACTTATATAATTTGTTTTGATTATGTTTTATTTTTTGACTTTCTCAATTAAATAGTTGTTGTTTTAATTTTTTTTAATGCTGAATGATATAGAAACTAAATAAAATGAATTCATTGTTAATTTATTATTTTCAACTTTTTTATCTCTGCGTGTACCACATGTGTTTATTATCTTAAATCTAATAATTTATAAGCGACGGATGATATTCTCAGTGATCAATTTCTTTGGTCGAAACTTTTCTTTTCATATTTTCTTTGATCAAAATTAATTGGTGCAGTTTTGTATTATTTGCATCTTAGTAGGGACTTTTAATTATTAAGGTTTAGAAATAAAAACTAAATAACCTACATTGCTTGTAATCGGATTACTCTTCCGGTTGGACACCTTGGCTCTTGAAGATATTTTTTATCAAATAAAAAGTAAAATTCTTAGTAGACCACCTTAAGTATTTATATCATTAATAATTTAAAATTATATTAAACTTTTTTTAAAATATGATAATGAGTCTATAAATATTCTAATAGTAATGGGATTAGGCGTGGTAGACTGGAAAACGCAGATATCTCTTTGGTAATCAAAAGTACTAATTTCCTAATTTTATATCATTTATTTTGTGGATTACATTTCATGATGAAATCAACTTCGTGGTGGATGCTCCATCATAACTCCTGCATATATTTTAGGTCACCGTACCTATAAATAAATTATTTTTCTAAAGAGTGTTATCCTTTAACCCTGATATGTATATAAATCATCTCATATTAGAGATAGAACTCTCTGATCGTATTGCCTTACCTACAAAATTTTTTACCACATAATGAGATTAATCAATGAACTTTTTTTAACTGTGATTAGAATGCACAAAACCACATGCCCAAGTAATAAACTGATGTTATTAGCTGAAAGGGCTTGGGTAATCTTTTGATCTGTTAAAGTTTCTGATTCTGATTGAAGAGTTATTTTTCAATAGATTAATGTAAGTTAATCATAATTAAAGATCACATGATGAGAATTTACTTTAAAATAAACTGTGATAGCTTTTTATTTTTGGAAAGACATACAAGTGACCTCTAATTTGAGTGAAGAAGTGAAATCTATGTTGTGTCAAACTAATATTTATATCGTTAGGTGGGTTAATAGGGAGTTAAACTTAGTCGTTGCTGATGTTATTTCTAATAGGAGATGGAGTTTCTCAATTTTTGTCTGTTTACCAAAATATATTTGTAGTTTATTTGATAGTAAAAGAGAGTTGTTGAAATGTTGCATGACTCTCTTTATTATAACTCTTGCATTCATATTTTTTTCATGATATTCTAATTTGTTATAAAAAAAAAAGAACTAAGCTGATTTAGTAAGGGCTCATCAAAGTATCTTGAACCCTAAATCCCGTCCGATCCCGTCTTGAATCTAAATTTTAAAATTTTGTACTGTTCTGAATTTTTTTGCGTGGGGATTGAGATTGCACTTTTTAACTGGGTCGAGATTTTTGTCTCACTCAAACCCTTACGGAATGCCTGTCCCACGATCTCATCCATCAATCCCGCGCTCGGGCCCGTATTTAGGCCCACGTAAATATATTAATATTAAAATTTATTTTCTTAAGATATATTGGAATAAAAAAAATTCTTAAAAATACTTGCCCGGAGTGTTGAGCAACAAAGAGCCGTTGCAACAACGCTGTTGGATAGCATTGTCAATTGCTCAATGTTACATATCATCGTCCCGTCTCGGGACTCATCTCGAGGGTCCGTCTAGTACCAATCATGTGAGACGAGACTAGATTGAGATTTTTATTTCAAGACGGGACAATCTCATCCTATTTATTAATCAACGTCCCGTAAAGACAGGATGTGACCAACAAAATTTAGACCGTGACGTCCCGTCTCAATCTGCTGATGATGCTAGTGATGTGAGAGTTTAAAATGATATTTTATAAGTTATATCATATTTGTGCAGGCTAAATAGATGATTATGTATTCGAATAAATCATAAAACAATAATAATATTCTCAACTCTTTCTATATAATCTTTGTGATGCACCATATATCACAGTTTGCCAACAGTATATATATCATGATTGCATTACAGTATCTGAAAAAATACTCAAGAGACAACATCCATGCTGACTTATCTCTAGGAATAGACCCCACTATTGGAGACGTCATTTTAAGTCGCACAAGAAACGAATGACTACAAAAATAATAAGTAATTTGAACAATTACTTCAAATGCAGTACTGATCCTATGATCACTATTACTTTATTTGGGCTGATTACAATTTTGCCGTCATCTATCACCCTTTGAAACTTTGAAAACAGTAAACAATTAGGTCCATAAACTATCCAATCAGTTACAAAAAAAACTTCATCTAAATTCAATAATTGACCCACTAGTTTTATCACGTGTAGACGAAAATTAACTCTTATCTTTCCACATTGTCTGCAAAATGACCTTCATCGTCTCTCATAAAAACTCAAACTATAAAGCTAATCAAAATATGAAAAAAAAAACATTAGGGTCGATAAACTTATTATTACGTACGGTTTGTAAATCAAGGTAAACCTACACTTTGGGCAGTTGCTAGTAGACATTACTTTAAGTTTTTTCAACCGTGAGATATTACCATGGATAATAACGTAAACCACTTTGTTGGTTGAAACGTAAAGTAGAATGAACAATACCTCTAGTTGACCATTAGGTCGTACATCTCACAAAAACAAATAAAAAAATCTTTTTGAAAAAACAAGATCGCCATTGATAAAGACATACCTATTAACATCCTATCAAATTATCACTACTATGAAAAAAGCCTTTTACGCCGGTAATGATCCGTTGTCTATTACTATAACCATAGAGATTCACAGTTATCTACGTAAGTATCGTATAATTTTTTTTACATTTTATAACGGTAGATCAAAAAATGTCATAAATAAAATCTTTACGAGAGTAATTTTAATAAACGCCGTTAAAGGTTAATAATGCTACCATGACATTTACGTGATAAACGTGTTATTTTTGTATGTCATCATAAATAGTAAAATGATTAACGATGTATGCTATATATGACATCGTGAGAAGTGAATGACCATCGTGTTTTATGGAGATTTTTACGACGGTTTTTCTTACCACCATCGTACAAGAAATTAACATCGTCAATAATCTTCTTCCCTATTATAATGTTTTATTTTCCGCGCCGTGTATAATGGCATGACAGTCAATTTTGTTGAGATTATTACGACATTTTTTATCACCACCATCGTACAAGATGATTTTTGCCGTTGTAATTAATTATCCTTATTATGACGTTACATTTATTTATTGTCGTCAATGTTCCAGTTCTAGATGAGAAAACCTACAATGAATAGAAAATGATCAAACATTAAGATTTTCATATATTTTTCTCCCCATTGTACAAGATGATTTTTTCCGTTCTATTTCATTATACCTTATTACAACGTTACGTTTATTTACCGTCGCCAATGTTCCAGTTCTAGATGAGAAAACTCATAATGAATAGAAAATAATTAAATATTAAGATTGTCATGTATTTTTCTCAAGTCTACAATACATGACAAATTCAGGAAACTCCATAGGGGAAATGTGCTTATCTACATATCTACAATACAGACATTGAGAAACATAAAATCTCATGAAAATTAATAAATTGAAGCTTCTGTCATTTTGCAGATAGTCTTTTATCGTTTGCCCAGTTACTTTCAAGTTCTTTCTTTTTGTTTAGTTGTCCAACCTGCACAATAAATTTTTCTAAACTTTGAGCATTACATTTATATACGTCAAACTTCACCATCAATGATAAAAAATTTGATGCAGTACACGAGAGACTATATTCAATCAGGCAAAGAAATAATCAACAAGAAAAGCAAATGACTGAAGAACACCTTGTAGAAATTAGTAAACTCCATTGTTATTTCCCTTAGAAAGCATCCTTCAACTAGCTAAATTGTGACAAAGTAATACTCATGCTCCCATAATAGTTAGATTTCAAAGGGACATTAGGACAATCAAAACATAAAGCAACCCCCCAATAAATGAAATCATATTTTCAGCATGACCTTATAGTTTAAATTGCCTTTGACAACTCATAAGTAATACATAAGAAGATAATAAAAGGGCAAGAAAAACAAATACAAGCAAATATATTGTTTCAAACCAGGATACGCAGAATTCTCATGGATATTCAGTGGGATCATTTATAATATTAATAGCTAGATTTCAAAGCGAACATGTTTGCCAAATATGAAAAGTAAGACAAATGCTATTTCGACTGTGAAGAGAGAGGACCAATCTCATGATTACCTACCTTAGATGAACCAGTGGCATATGATTTCAATTTGTATAAAACGGTAAATTGTATGGAAGTATATGGCATAACCATCAGTAAAGCTGGAACATTGCCACGCTAAAAACACTCAGTTCAGAAAGTAGTAACCTAGGGAAACTTATGGGGATTTAGAAGCATCATGAATCATGACCGAAAAAATAGAAGCGAAATATAGCTGTTATGGTTATAAAAACTTCTTAGTTGTCCTCGAGTCGAGGAAACTAGAAACCTAATCAAACTCGAAGAAAAGATAAGTAGGCCAACTAAATGGTTCTAAGTTCTACCCAATCCATCCACTAAGGACACTAACAACCTGAAAATCTGAACATAACTTCTGGATACTACTTAAGGAAAAAAAAAAACCAATGGAAGCTACATAATTTCAGACAGTATACCCTTAAGCCTTCTTCCCTGGAATATTCCAGTATACTTTGATGGTCTGGATAAAGTTTTGTGCAGCATCGCCCATGACGTTGTGGGCTCCAATTGAACCTGCCAAGAGGCATGAGTAACAGTACATCTGAGTTCACTATGAACATGATTACACATTGATAGTCCCTAATAGTAATTGAGAAAAGAACTACCAAGAGGGTTTGTCTTTATCAAGATTAGTAGGAAAAAGCTGTAAGTCTCTATCCCCGCGCGCTTTAGCTGCCCGCACTCTTCTGCCATTGCCAGAGACCTCTCTCCTCAGCTCTAAATTATAGCCTAAAACAAATTTATGCCACAAACAGGCTACTCAGAATAATCATAACTTGCTCGAACTCACAATCAATTGAAAATTAAAAGAATGGCATAAAACTACAACTCCATTACAACAACAAGCAACGAAACTGAGAACTCAAATAAACTCACTTGTAATACTTTAATTTTTGTATTACTCTTAATTCTATTTTCAAATGAAATGACCAAAGCCTTCATATAGACTCTAAAACTAAAAAAACTGAAAAACAATTAAATCTATCACCCCTTAGCCTTTCATCTACAAAAACTCTTGACCTTTTATGTTTCCTAACTCCTAAATTTAAAACCCACTAAAAATGCATTTAATGTTAATTCAACAAAACTTCCCCATAAACTTAAATGCTTCTACCATCCGTCATACCAATCATTTTCTTGCATTTATCGAGAAGTACTTTTGGTAGCGGTTTTGTGAAAATATCCGCAACTTGATCATGATTTGCCACATGCACCAACTCCACACTTTCTTCCTTCAAATGATCTCGGATAAAGTGAAAACGAACGTCAATATGTTTGCTTCTTTCATGGTTCACTGGATTATTTGCCAACTCAATTGCTGATTTATTGTCAACTTGAATCATGGTTGCAGCTAGTTGCTTTAGCTCCATCTTGCTCAACAAATTTCTAAACCATATCGCATGACATACACACCAAGATGCTGCCACATATTCGGCTTCACACGTCGAGAGCGTCACGATTGGTTGCTTCTTTGAAAGCCAAGTAAATGCAGTATCTCCCATAAAGAACACATATCCTGATGTACTTTTCCGATCGTCTATGTCTCCGCACTAATCGCTGTCAGAGTAACCAACCAACTTGTAATCTTCTGCTTTCGAGTAGAACAACCCGAGTGACACCGTTCCTTGGATGTACCGTAGGATTCGCTTCACCTCCTTCCAATGTGAATAAACCGGCTCCTCCATGAACTGACTTATAATACCGACACTTAATGAAAGATCTGGCCTTGTGCATGTGAGATAGCGAAGGCTTTCTACCAAACTCTGGTATCTACTCGCATCGACACGTTCTCCTCCATCGAACTTTGAGAGTTTTGCACCTGGTTCCATTGGTGTTGATACCGGGTTGCAATTTGTCATCTTGTACTTCTTTAAAATCTCTTTTGCATATGTCTCATGTGATACAAAAATACCCGTCTGTACTTGTCTAACCTCCAAACCAAGAAAAAACTTCATCAAGCCCAAATCTGACATCATGAATTCCCGTGTCATTGTGCCCTTAAACTCTTCTATCATCTCATCATTGTTTCCCATAAAAATGAGGTCATCGACATAAAGAGCAACAAATAACACGTTATCTCCATTCTTCTTTGCGTAAAGGGCATGCTCGTAGGGACATTGCTTGAACCCGTTCTCCTTGAAATATGTATCGATACGTGTATTCCATGCCCGCGGTGCTTGCTTCAACCCGTAAAGCGCCTTCTTCAATTTTAGCACCTTCTTCTCTTCTACAACTTTCATGTACCCAGGTGGTTGTCCAATGTAGACATCTTCTTCGAGCACACCATTCAAGAATGCCGACTTGACATCCATTTGAAATATTGGCCATTTGAATTGAGCAGCTTGTGAAATGAGTAATTGGATTGTCTCCATTCTTGAAACAGGAGCAAACACCTCGTCATAGTCGATTCCTATCTTTTGCTTGTATCCCTTCGCAACAAGTCTCGCCTTGTACCGTTCTATCTCGCCTTGAGCATTCATCTTTTTCTTGAACACCCACTTCACACCAATAGGCTGACTGCCTTTCGACAATTCTGCTAGCTCTCATGTGTTGTTACGGTCAATCGTCTTAATCTCCTCGTTCATGGCAGTTTTCCACTTCTTGTCTCGCATCGCCTTTTCAAAGCTGATATTTACAGCATCTGCCAAAAGACATACAAGGTGTACCTCATTTGTCGAGTCATATAAATCTTACAAACTTCGCATTTTTGGTTGTCGTGGTTCATCTTCATCATCGGTAGTTTAAGAGTTTATTGGTATACTTGTTGGTGCAACGACTGATGATTCTCCAACTTCGATGATAACCTCCATCGAATTGTTCCAGTCCTACTCGCTTGCTTCATTTACTCGCACATCACGACTCACCATCACCTTCTTGCTTATCAGGTCGAGTAGCTTGTACCCTTTTGTCTTTTCATCATACCCAATAAAAATATACCTTTTGCTTTTGTCTTCGAGCTTCATTCTTCGTTGATTTGGTACGTGTGCATAAGCCACACTACCGAACACTTTGAGATGAGAAATTTTCAGCTTTTGTCCGCTCCATGCCTCTTGTGGTGTTTGATCATCTAACTTCACATGTGGACATCGATTTTGTACATAGATGAAACATTGCACGGCTTCTGCCCAGAATGCTTTCGACAGCTTCTTGCTCTTGAGCATTGATCGAACCATGTCGAGAATAGTCCGGTTCTTCCTCTCGGCCACACCGTTTTGTTGAGGAGAGTATGGTGCGGTTAGAAATCTCCTTATGCCTTGCTCCTCGCAATATTCCATGAAAGCCGTTGAAGTATACTCGCCACCTCTATCGGATCGTACGAATTTGGTGTGTCTACCATCTGCCTTCTCCACCATCACTTTGAACTTTTTGAACACCTCGAATGCTTCGGATTTTTCTTTCAGAAAATAAACCCAAGTTTCCCGTGAGAAATCATCGATAAAGGTAATGAAGTACCTTTTACCACTGAAAGATTCAGGAGCGATTGGTCCACATATGTCGGTATGAATCAACTCGAGAGTATGTTTAGCTCGATATTCTGCCTTCTTTTGAAACGAGGTTCTCGCTTGCTTGCCAAGCACATTCTTCACAAAATTTTCCCTCATAGTCCATGTCCGGCAGCCCGTGCGCCATGTTCTTCTTTGCTAACTCTTTTAGACCACCTTGATGTAGGTGACCAAAGCGGAGATGCCACAGCGACGCCTTGTCTTCTACGTTGACTAGCAAACATTTTTCTCGCACGCTTCTCAAATTCAGTTTGTACATCCGATTTCTTCCCATCTCGATTAGAGCAACCAGACGCCTTTGCTTGTCCTTCAAGTGTAGTACTCGATCTTTTAAAAGTATCGAGTAACATTTCTCCGTGAGTCGCCCTATACTCAAAATGTTGGTCTTGAGGTCTGGTACGTAATAAACATCTTGGATTGACCCTATTAAGCCATCCTTTTGTAAGTAACAAACCGTACCTCGCCCTTTGACCTCCACCTTTGATGCATTTTCAAATGACACATGACCATCTTCAATCTGTTGCATCTCTTTGAATAGGTACTCGTGACCGCACATATGGTTGCTTGCCCCCGAGTCGAGGTACCACAGAGTGTCATTGTTGATGTTGACTTCATTTTGAGCCATCAAGAGAAGGCCTTCATTCGCTTCGTCTTCCAAGACTAAGTTGGTTGTTTCTTCCACCTTTTTATCGGCTCGACAATCTTTTGCAAAATGCCCCATGTTACCACAATTATAACATTTGTCAGAGTTGCAATCCTTCGCATAGTGACCATACTTGTAACACTTGTAGCACTCGATGTTGGAATAGTTCAACCGGCCGCCTCTTCCTCGACTGCTTCCTCTTCCACGCCAATTTGGTTGGCTCGATTGTCCCTTCTCCTTATAGTACCTCTCATGATTGCTGCCTTGACCACGGCGACCATTTTCACGACTTCCACGGCCACGCCCTCTACCTCAGAAATTTTGAGAATAGAATACCTTTTCGTCTTTGATTGACGCCTTGGTTTGAAGTGCTTGCTCGAGTGTCTCCTCCTTTTTCTTCTTCTTACGTTGTTCGTGTGCCTTTGACTCTTCTATTACGCACACAACATTCTCAAAATTGTCGGTTAATGATCTCAAAATCTTCTCCACAACTTGCGCATCGGTTAGCGCTTCGCCATTACGAATGAGTTGGTTCACCACGGCTTGTACATGCGTGATGTAGTCAGATACACTTTCTGACTCCTTCATCTTCATGCTCTCCAACTCACCACGAAGAGTTTGGAGAGGCACTTGCTTGACTCGGTCGGCTCCTTTGAACACTTTTCCTAAAATGTCCCACGCTTCTTTTAAAGTAGTTGCACTGGCAATCTTCTCAAAGCCCGACTCATCAACAGCTCAGAACAACATGTACAATGCCGTCTTATCCTTCGCTCACGCCTCTTTCAACGCCTTGTTTTGAGCCGCCGTATATCCCGTGGTATTTGTTGGTTCTTCGAACCCTTCTTCGACCACCTCCCATGCATCTTGAGAGCCGAGAAGAACTTTCATTTGAATGCTCCAGTTCTCGTAGTTCGCCTTCGTTAGTCGTGGTAGCGGCATTTGACCCGTCACATTCGTCATTGGCTCTGATACCAATTTGAGAACTCAAATAAACTCACTTGTAATACTTTAACTTTTGTATTCCTCTTAGTTCTATTTTCAAATGAAATCACCAAGACCTTTATATAGACTCTAAAACTAAAAAAAACTGAAAAACAATTAAATCTATCACCCATTGGCCTTTCATCTACAAAACCTCTTGACCTTTTATGTTTCCTAACTCCTAAATATAAAACCCACTAAAAATGACATTTAATGTTTATTCAACAGAAACTATAACGAAATTCAAACATAGTAGAGATATGCCAAAAAGGAAAATAATCCAAACCTTAAATGATAGATGAAATTAGGGCTTAACTTCGAACAATTTTAGAATCAAAGGGTAAAGCTTTTCTCCTGAGGCCCAATGTAAAGAGGGTCAATTTTCATAGAGCATATAATTTACCAAACTTAATGAATGAAAGAAAAGAAGTTGAAGCAAAGCGAATAGATTAAATACTCACAGAGCTCTGGCCATGTTGGTGATGAGCTTCTTAGAATCTTCAAAGAAGAAAGAGACTAAAGACAATCAAGAATAAAAAGAATTTGAGAGAAGAAGATGAGAGCCAAGAGAGAGTGTGACGAAGAGAAGGAAGAAAAATCTGTATTTTGTTATTATTATTAAAAACAAAATCATAGAACAACAAGCTATCAAATAAGATACTTAGAACAGAACTAACAACTAAACTGTCACTAACTATAAGTTAATCAAAACTAATTAATTACTCTTTACATCCCCAGCAAACTGATGGCGGGTTGAAAATGCATCAGTTTGTCTCGTAAGAAAGTAAAACGAGGAGTACAAAGAGATTTTGTAAAAAGATCGATGAGTTGAAAGAGAGTATCAATATGTTGAACTTTGAGATCATTCTTGATGACACGTTCATGAATGAAGTGATAGTCAACTTCCACATATTTTGTATGAGCGTGCAATACTGGGTTAGAAGTAAGAGCAAAAGCAGAAGTGTTATCACAATAAATGGTAGGAGGTTTCGGAAGAAAATAATGAAGATCACAAAAAATTTGCCAAATCTAAGATAGATCAGCTGTCGTGTTTGTAAGAGATTTGTATTCAACCTCAGTTGATGAACGAACAATGGTGGGTTATTTTTTAGCACACCAAGAAACCAAATTATTGCCGAGAAATACTACAAATCTTGTAGTGGATCTCCTATCAAAAGGATCACATGCCTAATCTGAGTCACTAAAGGCCTGCAAGCAAAAGGACTCTGGTTTAAAATGTATGCCATGAGTGATAGTACCAATAATATAGCGAGGAATACGTTTGACAGCAGACATGTGAGTAAAAGTAGGAGCATGCATGTATTGACAGACCTGATTAACAACAAGACTAATATCAGGTCTAATAAAAATTAAATACTATAAAGATCCAACAAGACTACAATATTTAGTGATATCCGAAAGAGGAGAACCAACATGAGCATATAAAGGACATTTAGTAGAACACGGTGAAGAACATGGTTTAGCATTAATCATTCTAGCTTTCAAAAGAAAATCATTTGCATACTTTTGTTGGTTAACAACGATACCACTAGAATTTCTAGTAACCTCAAGACCTAAGAAGTATTTAAGAGGTTCAAGGTCAGACATATCAAACCTGTCATGCAACGAATAAATGAGTTGATCAATGAATAAAGAATCAGTACCAGTAATTATAATGTCATCAACATATAAAAGAAGATAAGTAACTATGTTATCCATATGTTTCACAAACAAAGAAGAATCTGCCTTAGAGGCAGTAAATCTAAGACCATGCAAAAAAGAAGTAAAAGTGTCAAACCAGGCTCAAGGAGCCTATTTAAGACCATACAAAGACTTGTGCAGTTTACAAATATAATTAGGATACTGAGAACTAATAAAACCCGGAGGTTGAATCATATGAACATCTTCATTCAAATGACCATAGAGAAAAGCATTTTTAACATCTAATTATCGTAATGACCAGTTAAACTGAACAGCTAAGAAAATAATGATACGAATAGTAGAATGTTTAATAACAGTACTAAATGTCTCATTATAATCAAATCCAGCTTCCTAGTAGAAGCCTTTGGTAACAAGTCTTGCCTTGTGCCGACCAATAGACCCATTAGGGTTGTACTTAAGTTTGTAGACCCATTTACAACCGATTAAATTTGTGTTAGGAGGGAGAGGAACTAAAGACCAAGTGATTTGACTCAATAAGGCATCGTACTCGATGTTCATAGCCGAAATCCATTTAGGATCTTTAGAGGCAGCAGAGAAGTTGGTTGGTTCACATTCATTAGAGAAACAAGAAGTAAGAAAATCATGTTTTTTTTATATGCCCGACTTTGATCTAATAGTCATACTATGGGTATTGGAGGAAATGGAGGGTCTGGACGCTGCTGGAACAGATTCAGTAGGGGGCTGAGATTTAGTTTGGGTAAGGGTAGAGACAGTGGGTTGTTTCTCAGTTTGAGGAAGAGTAGAAACAGTGGGTTGAGGCTCAGTGTGGGGAATGATAGAAGTAGTAGGGGAAATATGAGGCAGCAGAGTAGTAGGAGTACGAGAACCTGCATTAGAAGTCATGGAATTACAATTTTTCAGAGTGTGCAGTAAAGGTAACAAAGATTCAGTGGAGCCGGTAGAATGATTAACATGAGAAACATTATTGTGAGTCTTAGATAAATTAGCATACGAAAAAATAGACTCATCAAAGATCACATGCCTAGAGGTATAAAGCTTATCATTAGTAAAATCGTAGCATAGATAGCCTTTATAATCCAAAGCATATCCTAGAAATATACAATGAACAATTTTATGCTGAAATTTATTAGAATTGTAAGATTTGATACAAGGATAACAAGCACAACCAAATATATGCAGATAAGTATAATAATGTATTTTCCCAAACAAAAATTCAAAGGGGACTTATTATTTAAAGAAGGAGAAGGCATCTAATTAATCAAATAAATAGCAGTATTAAATGCATAAAACCATAAATGTAAGCACAAACAAGCACTATAGAACAAAGCAAAAGCAGTCTTAGCAATATGTCTATTTTTTCGTTGAGCTATACCGTTCTACTCACGAGTATAAGGACAAGACTTTTGATGTATAAAGCCATTATTTTGCAAAAGAAATATTTAAATGATAAGCTAGAATACTCATCACCCACATTGGTCTGAAGGGTTTTGATAGGTTGAGATAGAATCTTATCAACAAAAATTTAAAAGTTTGAAAGATAATTTACCTCAAATTTAAGTTTGATTTGAAATATCCAAGTATACTTGGACATCTCCTCAATAAAAAATATAATACCTATAACCTTGAATAGAAAGAAGAGGAGATGGACCCCAAACATTACTATGAACAAGCAGAAGAGGTAAAAAAGACACAATTTGAGATATAGGAAAAGAAAATTTAGACATTTTGCTATAGAGACAGCCAGTACACCTACAACTAATAGATTTTGAAAAATCAGTAGAATTACAATTCAAGTTTGCAGAATTTAAAATAGTTCTAAACACAGAATTTAAAACGTGTCCTAGCCTATCATGCTAAGTCTTGTCAATGGTCTCGGTACCAAGAAGTGCAGTAGGTGTATTACAATGATCGATCTTGTGTGAAACAAGAAAATAAGATGGAATGGGATAAAGCTCATTATTACCATGTCCTTTGAACATGACCTCTTTAAGAAGTAAAATTCATAAAAAAAGAACGTAAACTTTTATCTTTACAACACTGATAAATAAAAAATAGATTAGCAGATACATTAGGAACACAATATAGAGTATGCATATCAAAAGAATGTGAGGGAGTCGATAAAGAACTTGAACCCAAGTGAGATATGGAAATACCTTGACCATTACCAATTGCAACCGTGTCTTCACCAGTAAATTCACTAGGAGAGAAGATATTGTTTAACTCAGCAGTAAGGTGTGTGTTGCAACCGGTGTCGATTAACCAAATTTGTGAATCAGAGGATGTCATAGCTTCCATTGCAGCCAAAGTATCATAAGGGTTTTTCCCTTGGTATGAGTAATTCATACGATGATAACAGCCGATTGTCGAAGGACCAGGTTTGAGAAAAATTTGACATTGAATCTCAGAAAATTTTGTTCCCGGCATTAAAATCCCGTGAACCAAAAGACCAGGAAAAGGGCTGTGATATACGTTCTGGATAGTTTAGGGAGGGGGCGTACCAAGAATTGAAGGCAAAGGATTGGAATTCTGAAATTTACCTCTTGAATTAGAATTTAGGCCATTGGAGAAACGACCATCTCTGTTTGAACCATGAAAATTTCATTCCCGATTATTCCCGCTGGAAAAAGCTTGAAACTGAGCGGCGACCAAGGTAGTAGAGGATAAAAAAAATTGTGCTTTTGTTGTTGGCTTTCAAGAAACTTTTCTTCAACTTTCAAGAGAACATGAAGCTCCTCCGACGACATCAGTTTAGTGTGTGTACGAATCGACGTTCTAACCATATTGTATTTAGTGGGTAATCAATTTAGTGTGTAGATTATCCTCGATCGGAATGGAAACAGCGGCCAATTTGTCCTTAAGCTGCTTAATTCTTTGAATGCAAGTGTCAAGATTTTCGTTTGTTTTTTTGGACACGGATTGGATATCGTATTTCAATTAAAGAATGTTGGACTAAGAGATGGAGAAGCACCGACGCTCGATCGAATTGCAGACATCCCTTTAAGTTTTACATTCAACGACGTAGGAAAGAGTCGTAGGAGAAAGAGTAGTGTTGATGAGCGTAACAAGGGCCTGATCTTGCGCCATCTAGAAATCAAAATTGGGGCTGAGATTAGAGGTGAGTTCCCCCTTTTTGTTGGCAAGAAATCTGTTAGGGCAAGAAATAGTGCCATCAATGTAACCATAAACAAGATGAGCTTTAAGAATTGAAGAAATTTGATACTTCCAAAGAATAAAATTGGATGAATCAAGATGTATGGAGATCAAATTACAAATATTTGAGAGAAGAAAAATAGGTGATTGAAGTTGAGGGTCAACTCCATGAATTGGGGCAGCACACGTTGAGTTTTGGGAGGAAGAAGAAATAATTATGGTGGTAGTTGATGAAGAAGATGAAGAATCAGTAGCCATAGACGTCAGTCTTTGAGAGAAGAAAATGAAAACAAAGAGAGAGAGAGAGAGAGAGACGAAGAGAAGCAAGAAAATTCTGTATTTTATTATTATTATTAAAAACAAAATCAGAGAAGAACAAGCTATTAAATAGGATAGTTAGGATAGAACTAACAACTCAACTGCCACTAACTATAAGCTAACCAAAACTAACTAATTACTCTTTACAGAGACAACCTCGCCATAAAATCTACACTACTATCATCTTGGAGCTTCTTAAGCTGGTAAAATTGATCATCCAAATGAGAGACGCAACGGTAATCACAGACAGGGAAAGCGAGAGAGAGAGAGAGAGCATGCAACGCAGTTGGGAGAACAAATTCCAAAGCGAGAAACATTGGACAGAAAGGCTCCATGGTTGAAAGAGCTATAAGAGGACATAGATGAGCAAAATGAGGTATAGAATTTGCATACATACAACTAAATTATAGAACAAGGACTAAAAATGCAAAAAAAAAATTAAAATGTTTAGGGTGTTTCCCCATCCACAAGCAATGTGGCGATGCGCGTCGCACCTCAAGTGGGGAACTCGACATTCAAGGACTTCCAAAGGAAGAAGGCTGAGCTTATCTGGTCGGACACCATGAATCTTGGGCTCCATAGACCGATGCTCAGAAAAAGAAGGAGCAAGGCTAGAGTTCGACAAAAGAGCTCGGGTAATTCCCGAGCGCAATGTCATCACTACCCGCCAAAAGTAGGACCCCATAAGTCCAATCATCATGATTAAGTATCGTGATAGCCTCCAAAGGGTCATGTCTACATTAAATTTTTATCACTTTATGTCAAGGTCACATCACTTCCGTCCAATCAACGGCCGATGACGATATACATCGTGTTTCATGAAGCTTCCCCCACACGACTCTGAGAACCTTGTTTGACACATTTCCACTAACTCGAGGACTCAGGTATAACATCTATGGCTAATCGACAGAAGAGGTACGCCTATTCTCCCCCACAAAAGTTACTCCAAGAGATCGACCATTGACTAACTTAACCATCGGAGGCTCCTCGACGAGGAAACCACCCACTGGTTCTCCTCATCTTGGAGTTCTTTGTTTGTGTTTCTTGTAGACTTGAAGGACACAAGGAGCCCTATTTGAAGGTAGGAATGCATGCAGATCACCATTAAGGTCTTCGACCAAAATCTTCATTTGGAAAGGAGCATCACCCCACGGGGTGATTACAGGAATATTACTGTGGCAGTTTTCAGGCTGAAACAGTTGGCACCGTCTATGGGAAATGACTGTAAAGTTGTCGTCACCTCTCCTATAACGGGAGATAGGTTCGATATTCTGCATTGATAGGATTTGGGATGGGAAGGAGGATTCACCCTTCTATCCGTCGGGAACGACACTCACCACCATTCTAGTGACAACCCAATAAAGGAAGCAAGATATGGTGGTTGTAACCTCTTATGCAACCCGTAAGGGATGAAAGACGCACCAGCCACCATCCGCATCATGATGTTTTCTTGCATGAAGATGATCGCCCCCCGGGGAAGACGGGGCCACACAAAATCCTTTCTCCGAAAGGCCAAGTTCCTCCTTCTTAAGATTCTAATTGGGTTATCCCCAAAAAATGAAGAAGGAGAATAGAAGGAATGAACCCCTGAAGATCCCTTAGGGGCAATATACGAGTAGCCGCGGAAGAGTCGGCGAGTCGTCCCCCGTAGGAACCTTTGGTATCCCTTTAGCCACTAGACGGAAGCCGCACCACATGGTTAGAAGAGCCTGGAACCATCCCTAGCTGGAACATGAGGGAACGCGTCACCTTCCTATCACGGTTGGTATGCACGCCTGGGTTTTCCAACCCCCAGCCCTCACGTCTCATCCCAGGATAAACAGAAGGACAATGACCCCCCATGCCATATTAACTTAGCCCTCGGTAAAGGAAATGTGGATGGTCAAGACGTTTTACACTAGCCTTTAAGAGAACCAGGCTCTTCGGATAGAGGTGCGCCGACGTAGTCTCCCCCCCCCCTCCTGGCATTTTCGTGTCAAGTAAACAATATCATGACCATAGAAGAGCCTGTAGTTGGGCCACTGTCCTAGGATCAGCCCCGGAAGGAAACTCGAAAGGCTGGAATGGTTGGCCATACTTCTGACAGATTGCCCGAGAGAAAAGATCAGGATGAGCATCTGCTAGCCCATGAGCAGGATGCAGAGCTCATATGGGCCTACCATTGATATAAAGGCGTGGTTCGGGAAGGAAGAACACGATAGGTCCATGCAAGGAATGAGGATGTAACAACAGTGGAGGAAGGGTGACAACTCGGGAAGCGAAGAGCCCGGCCATGAAGTCAGTTACGACTCTTAGATACTCCCATCTCACCAGAGCCGCCAAGATCAGAAGCTCCCTACCACTCCCCAATTTGGAGTAGAGGAAGCGGCCCTCCTCAGAATAGCTGACTGAAGCATAAAGGGCTATACGCCCATTGACACTTTCTAGATAAGAAATTTCAACCCCGGCCCTCCATTTAGGAGTATTCATATGTTGTCCCTTTTTTAGCAAATCTACTTTTTTTTGGAAAAATAATGTGTGGCAGAATTGTTTGCTCAACAGCTCTTCTCAATATCCTACAAGTCTCTAAGGATCGACTCTTCTTCCATATGAGATGAGGGCATACACAATAAGTGATGACTCGCGAGCACCCTAGCTAGGCAGTCGGGATAAATAAAAAGTGATGACTGGCGACCACCCTAGCTCGGTATTCGGGATAAATAAAAAGTGATGACTGACGGGAACCCTAGCACGACAGTCAGGATAAACAAAAAGTGATGACTGGTGAGCACGCTAGCTCAGTAGTCGGGATAAACAAAAATTCATGATTGGTGAGCACCCTAGCTCGGCAGTCAAGCTAAATAAAATGCGATGATGGTGAGGTCCCCAAAACCTACCAGCCGGGATTCGACAAGTGATGATTGGTAAGGTCCTCAAGCCAGCCAGTCAGGATTCGATGGAAGGCGTCTTTCGAACACTCATGCTCATAGGCGGGATCAAGGACCTAGCCAGAGAAGGCACGCTTGGTAGATATCGACAAGAAGACATCTATCGAGCACTCATACTCACAGATGGCTAGAGCAGGCACGCCTGGTTAAATATTGAAAGAAGATGTTTGCCAAGTACTCATGCTCACAAACGGGATCAAGGATCTAGCCAGAGTTGGCATGCCTGGCTGGATATCGATAAAATATGTCTATCAAGCACTCATGCTCACAAACAGGATATATGCTCTAGCTAAAGTAGGCACACCTGGCTAGATATTGATAGGAGTCATCTGTCGAGCATTTTTACTCATAGACATGATCAATGATCTAGAAAGAGCAGACACGCCTGACTAGATATCGACAGGAGACATATGTCGAACACTTATTCTCATAAACAGGATCTAGCCACAACAGGCACGCCTTGCTAGATATCAATAAGAGACGTTTGTCGAGATCAAGGATCTAGCAAGAGCAGGAACGCCAAACTAGATATTGACAGAAGACGTATGTTGAACATTTATGCTCACAGACGAGATCAATGATCTATCCAGAACATGCATGCCAGGCTAGATATTGATAGGAGATTTCTGCCGAGCACTCATATTCACAAACGAGATTAAAGATCTAGCAACAGTAGGCATGCCTGACTAGATATCGACAGGAGATGTATGTCAAGCATTCATGCTCACAAACAGGATCAAGGATCTACCCAGAGCAGGCATGCCTGACTAGATATCAAGATGAGACTTTTGTCGAACGCTCATGCTCATAAACGGGATCGAGGATCTAGTCAAAGTAGGCACGCATGACTAAATATCGAAAAGAGATGTCTGCTAAGTACTCATGCTCATAAATGCGATAAGGGTCTAGGAAAGGCAAGAGGGCCTGACTAGACATACATAGGATGCCTACTATCAAATTGGAAGGAATTATCCAAAGTAGAAGCGCTTGGATAAAAGATAAAGGAAGGTCAACTGGCCGAAGAACACGAGGAGCTCAACTTGTCCTCTAAATTACCAAACTAGGAAAGAACATGCAAACTAAATAAAACCTTGGCACAAGGAAGGTTTATCCTACCAGACTTCTATATGGGAGTACACTCAAGAAGGCTTTATAAAAGTCATGATTGATCCTCGATCTACGAAGAAGGGCAACCCACTAGGGTCGGATCAGGTCTACCAATGAGGAGTCGAGGCTCTCTATAAATTCCTAATCGGGATCATAATTGATACCGCGGATCAGGTTAACAATAGTTTGTAAGGATACGACGCTTGGTACAATAAGTAGAAATGACTACACGGCTCATGATTAATGCCTCATCCAGACCAGATTAAAGATCAACTACCAAAAATAAAACTATTCAAGACATGCACGCGACAAGAGAAAGGTAAAAACATCAACAAATAAAGAGCCAAAGGCAAAGGAAATTTGTTAATAAACAGACTACAAGTACAAGAAAAGATACAAAAGTCTTCTTAGTTAGGGGGACGACCCCCCTAGGCTAACTTAATGGTCACTCTTTGGGATGAAGGAAAATATTCCTCCTAATCGGGGGTAGGATTTCCGCAGCTTCCTTGAACTCATCGAGGGACTTGAAGGCCTCGGTTACTCTGATCGTGAAGACAGGACTCAAAGTGTAGGAAGTAATTGATCTCCAAGCTGAGCATGAAAGAGGCTTCGATCTCTCCCACTTAAGGATAGAGAATGAGGCGATATCCGCCCTTAAATTTGATGCGACCCCAAAGAGACTGATCACAAGAGGTGAACTTCACTTGTTCCAAAGGCACGCTCTAACGAGCAGCCGGTGGTCCAAAATGACCAAAAGTGGTGATGAGGGAAAAAGTGGGATGTAGTCGAAGGAGCCACCTCGTTTTAAGTCTAAGAATGAAACTCCCGACTGGACTGTTAATCACCACTAGAGGCTAGGTCTTTTAATAGAAGGAGTTGTGTGACTTCAAACCAGCAACTGTCAGAGGTAAAAAAAACCTGTTGAATAAGTTCATCGACGAGAGGAGAATTTCCACGGACGCCACGTTAGCGTTCTCAAGAGACGACATCTAAAGGATGACAGAGGGGAATGAAAATTCGTGAAGAGCCAGGGG
>QANY01012210.1:1151024-1207266 GCA_003255025.1 Datisca glomerata
CCCCCCCCCCCCCCCCCGGGAAGAACTGAAGGGAGAATAATTGCAGGTTTCACAGAGAATAGGAAATGGGACAAGAACGGAGGTCTCAATTTTGAGGTAAGGAAGAAGGGGAAGAGAGGGAAAATCATCTATTTATATTCCCAAATGGAACTTTCCCATTAAATAGGGGTACTTAAATCGGTCATCGAACAACCAGTAATCACCCATTTCACCAATCAACGAGAAACTCTCAGAATGCCAAACAACGTCTAATCAACTATAGGAATGAAATGACATGTCTGGGTGAAGTAACACGTCCCCAAGTTAGGCTCCATTTTACACCTGCTCATGCTCCATTAGTTCCCCTACTCCAAAGGGAATGACAATCTCGAAGCATGGAGGAAGGGAACAATGTGCACATAACAAAAATAGTTGGGTCACCAATTCCATTTAGTGTAACCTCTGTTAAAAAGTAGGAGCAGGTCAAACGAAGAGCTCAAGCATTAAAGTCTTCAGACCTGGCTGGGTGGAAGCCAGCCAGATCCTCGATTAAGGGCAACTTTTATGGGTGTTTCCCCAACCATGTGGTGACGCGTGTCGCACCTCAATTGAGGAACTCGTCATTCAAGGACTTCCAAGAAAATACGGTTGACCTCATCTAGTCGGACACCATGAAACTCAGGCTCTACAAACTCGAGCTCAAGAAAAAGCAAGAGTAAGGCTAGAGTTCGACAAAAGATCTTGGGCAGTTCTCGAATGCAAGGTCGTCATTGCCCGCCAAAAGTTACATCCGACCAGTCCAATCGCCATGACTAAGTTATGGATAGCCTTCTAACGGTCATGCCAACATTTAATGTTTATCAATTTATGTCAAGGTCATAATCTCTTTCATCCAATCAATGACTAACAGGCTTTGTGCTTCATAAAGCTTCCCCCACACACCTCCGAGAACCTTCTTCGACACGCTTACACCAACTCGAAGACTCAGGTATAAACTCCCTAGCCAGTTGACATAACAGGTATGCCTATTCTCCCCCACAAAAGTTTTTCCTAGAGATCGACCATCGACTAATTTAAGCATCGGAGGCTCCTCGAAGATCACCGTTATGTTGTTCGACCAAAACCGTCATTCGGAGAGGAGAAACGCCCAATGGGGAGATTACAGGAAAATTATTGTGGAAGTTTTTGGGGTTGAAACATACAAACTTGTATCAAAATCAGAAAGAGACTTGCCGATGCTGATCAAGTGGAAAAAAATCAACAACATGCATACAAATCTATCACTTTGAGAAAACATCAAGCATAATAAAAAATCATTAAATAATACAAACAATTTAAGTAAGAGTGAGTAAGAGGGAGAGAGAGAGAGAGAGACGAAGAGGCTAACTTAGTGGAAGAAGAGAGTCGGTGTTTTCAATTAGCTAGAAACCCTGACTATTTCAATACTCATATTCAAAATCAAAGGTTTACCTAAAATCAAATAGAACTTTTGAACAATAACGATTGGTGTTTGAGCGAGAGGCGTCGTGAGAGACAGCTAAAAACCTAATCAGGATGGTGACAGCTAAAATGTGAATCGAGATGGTGACAATAAATAGATGAGCATGAGAGAGAGAGAGAGACGAAGGCTCTAGGGTCGAGAGGGCTACATCGTTTTAGATTAGAAGAAAATATAGCAGAGTGAGAGAGGAGAGGATAGCCTTTTTCTTATAGAATGGCTTTTATTGGTTTGGTTTGAGAGAGAGAATATTGAGAAGGAAGAGGTTAGATCAAGAAGGGAGAAAGGATTGAGGGTTTCTGATAGGGAAGAATACGAGATTAAGAGAGGAAAAATGAAACTGTTGCATTTTATGTGTTTTGTTTTTGGGTTTTTTCACGCAACCCGCGTTTATATTTTTTTTCTCTTGCAATGCTTATGTTAAAGATTATTTTCTCTTACGATGTTTCAAATACTACCATCGTGAAATATATCAAATATTCTTTCACGACTTTATATGTCTTTATTGTCGTGAAAATCAAAATGACACTTCATAAATGCCATCATAAAAGATATTTTCTCTTACGATGTTTTATAAAACACTCGCATGAAATATATAAAACATATTTGTACGACCATAGTTGTCAAAATCGTACGATCCTGTAATTTCACAACGCTCCAGATCGAGTATAGAATCGGGATCAAGTGGGATCAGACCAGGATCGGTAGTATCGTAGGATCGGTAGGATCGTACCGATCCTACCCAAATCTTAATTTGGGTAGTTTATTGAGCCAGCATCAAGAATAGGTCATTTTTAAGGAAAAAATATTAGTCTAAGATGAAACAAAAATAAAAAATAGTCATCCAAATTAAAAACAAAACTAAAACTCCGTGCCAAAACCGTCACCTACGAGCGCCAATGAGTTTTTGAATTTTTATTATCAAAGTTTATTTAATATATACTGTATATATAAAATATACTATAAAAATTATACAGGTATTGTGCGTGTGGCGCGAAAACTTCCTTCTGCGTGGGAGTCCATTTTTTTCAAAAATCATGCAAGGGGACTATTTTTATATTTTTATTCTTGTGGCCATTTTTTATGAATTTTCTTATAAATTGATTATTTATTAACTTAAAATATTTTTTTTTAGTTTTATCAAATGTTGTCAAATGGCTGGTTGTTGAAACTCACTTCCTACACCTCCCTAAGTCCAATTCAACGTCATTGAAGCCCACCTTCTAGTTAATATGTTGTCATAAATCAAAATTATTAAATCTTTATAATATTCTATGGGTTTTGACTCATACTTTCTCACACAAATCTTTTAATTTATAAAATTTTATTTGTGTGGATATTGCTTTTCGTAGAAACACTTTTGTGAAAATTTAATTTTATAATTTTAATTTTAAGAAACTAAAATTGAATTGCCTTTGTTACTGTACTCATTAGAATGCTTGAGTGAAAAAATTATTATGAGCAACTTAAAAAATATATGTTGAGGATCAAGCTTTAATTGATTATTTTGAGATGTTATATATTTCAGTCATTTATAAAATAAAATAAAACTTATTTTCATTATTTAATTTTAGTTAGAAATAGTTAATTTATTTTTTAAGGATCACAGTTTTTTAATATTATAATTATTAACATTTGGTAGGATCTTATGATCCTCGATCCGATTCGAAAGACCCATCCACCAATCCGAGTAAAAAATATGATCCTGACAACCTTGTGTATGACGTTATAAGGTAAAACCATCGTAAACCAATAATGACATTTTATAATTGTCATCATTAAACATCATTTTCTCTTGCGACATTTTGTAAATCTACCCTCGTGAATTTTAACAGATACGTTTGCACGATCTTATAAAAAAATATCATCGTGCATAGAGAACAATTTATGATGGTATTAATTTTTTATTGAAATTATGACATTACTAAAATGAACCGTCGTATATATTTTTTGCCTACCATCATTATTAATAGACAAATTTCTAATGGTGTATTACGGCGGTATCACCAGCTTTAAGGAACCTTTTTTCCGATATCAGACGTCTTCAACCAAAATTCAGTGGCTAAGTTAAAACTTTTTAGGTTCAATAATTTTTCAGGTTAATATATGATGTGGGGAACATTTTTCCTACAATGTTAGATGTCTTTAACCGAACCCGAAGCTTGAAGCCACCCAATGTGAAGCATCAAATGATAATGCAACCCCAATGGATATAGAGATGAAGGATGCCCAACCTGGTATGAGCAGTTTAGAGAACAAGATAGAAGTTGATCAATATTTGATGCCTCTATGTTTTTGGGGAATTCCTTAAGAGTCTTACCACCTTCTTGTGGTTATATTTGGGTCTTTGGAGTACTTTGGAATTATATTCCATGTCAAAGATTTGTGCTTGTGGGCTAGGGTGAATATTGCAGACCAACGGATCTGGTGGTCGCCAATCATTTGGACTTGGTAAAGGTTGTCGCAACATTTCCTATTACTGTACTTCATGAGGGAGCGATTCAATAAAGTTATTACAGAAGAGGAGTTCTTCGGCCTCCAAATGAGATAGAAGTCTCTGATAATAAGTTCTTATGCCGACATTAGCAGTAGCACTAGTAAGGCCGACACATATAAATAGTGAAAGTGCGACAGCATTTTTTAAGCCCAAAGGCTAGTTCAGTCACTTCCGGATGAATAAGAGTTCTCTTTATTTTTCCTGATCGAAAGAACCTTAATAGAATGGTCAATTTAAGTAGAATCGAATCATCCCCTTGTGAAAAAGTGCCTAAATTAAGGCTTTTTTTCCTAGATGGAGAGAATCCACAAGTAGGAATAAAAACATTGGGAAGGGGCCTCTTCGTAGTTGTCGACTCTGAACGAATGGTTTTATGTGAACAAGAGGTGGTAAGTGGTAACTATTAAAAAGGACTAGATCTCATTACAGTTAGGAAAGCAAGTGTCATTCGAGTGTCTTCTTCGTATTTTGGTGGGATTGTTTTCTCTAAAGGTAGTGAAGTGATGGACTACTACTATATGATGTTGGTTTGATAGGATTGATAAGTGTGATAACAATATCATAACTTGTATCATTATCTCCTCGTGTTGAACTAGAACTTGGCTTGTTGGGCATTTCAAATTGAGAAAATGTGCATTTTGAGAAATTTATTTATTTTTGTATAAAAGGTATCAAAATTTATAAAATGTATATAAAATTTTAATTATGTAATTAAATTAAATGAAAAAAGAGGTAAAATACTTAATTGTATAATGTTTCAAATGGGCTTAAAGTGAAAACATGGTATTTAAAATTTATATGAATTCATTTTAATATAATATAGATATATAGAAATAGGATTGAGAATCCTAAACACGTAATTCATTAACAGTTTATAATTTAATTTTAATACCGATAACTTGGAATATGATAGTAAAGTAGGAATTACAAGTCATATATTAAGTTATAGAAAATGTTTCCACTGAAAAAAGTTATGGAAAATATTACAACTGTCAACTAGTTTTCTTAATATAGAGAAAATGGAAATTCTCTCTATAGCATCTAAATAATAGATATTCAAGTATCATTGAATTATAGCACATATTTTAAAGCTTTAGTAATGCTCTATTTTATAAGAGTTTAGTATACTTAATATTTACATAAACACAATGCCAAAAAATTTAATAAATTAGCTTTGTAATAAAAGTGAAAATGAACATTAATATCAAAATAAAATAGAATATGAAAGAGACTTACTTTTGTCATTATTTTTAAATTTTTGTGAACACATCTATATTATACGCTCTTGTTTTTATTTTTGAAAATATTATTGATTCTCCATTTTTATAAATTATGGATTATGAATATTATGAATTTTAAAGAGATTGTACTTGATATAGAGTATATATGTATATTACTACTATTACAAAAAGTACTATTATTATTTCAATTATTGTTGTAATTATTATTATTATTATTATTATTATTATTATTATTATTATTATTATTATTATTATTATTATTATTATTATTATTATTTTGAAACTATTATAATTATTATTTGAATATGAAAATTTTAAAACAACCCAGCAATCTCTATAATTAATTATTATTTAATGACACATATTAGTGTGCTATTACTTTTTTCAAAGTTAGTAGGATAGTAAATATAAATGAAAAATTCATTAGTTATTTTATTTAAGGCTAACAACAACTAATGAGAGTGTGACATGTGTATTTTTAAAGGGTATTATATTATTAGTAAAATAAATGCATGGATAAAGTTGTCCAAAAATGATTCTCCTAGGCATGTAACTTTTAATATATTATAGATTATAGATTAATCGAGTAGGCTTGAGTTAGTTTCTTGCAATAAGATAGCTAGTTTTGGTGCTTTCGATACCAAAAGCCTATTCGGCTCGGCTTCACTATCACTCATGACTTGTATTGTACTCCAAGTCTTGTAGTCATCCTGAAATGCATTTTTTATCTTTCTAATGATAATGTCTTCTTCATTCATTCATTCATTTTATTTTAGGTACGGTAGATTCTACGCCAACAAGATACGGGCAACGAAGCCAAAGCAATACTACACAAGAAAAGCCATATATATTCTCTTAGTCAAGCCTAAACACCCTCAATATTTCTAAAGAAAATGGAAGAAACTTCACATTGAGAAAGAAGAGCCTTCTATAATATTAGGAATTGTGTCTTTGCCTATCTATAGTAATGGTCTTTTTCAACGAGTCTGACACCTGACTCCTATGACTACTCGATGAAGTTCTTATCACGACAAAATCTCCTTGAAGTCTCCTTTATCTTATAGTGTATTCTAAAATAATGAAAAGAAACCAATATCCCTATAATGGATTGAGTTAAATAGTGCCACCCAAGTTTAGAACCCACTTTTTTTAAGTTCATGTGCATGCACGAATTTGTCATCACCCCACTCATCCGAGGTCTGGGGGGTCATAGAAGAAAAATATGATTCTTTCACTTTTTAATTTTGATTTCATTTTTTCTTAGAAGTGAGTAAAAGCAAAGGGTACACTCTTTAGGAGATTTTCTCAGGGGTTGTTCACTTTCACTTGTTCGCTTGCTATCTTGATGAGTTAAAAAAAGGATGATAGTTTTGGTATATCGGGTTGTTGGAAGGGAAATTCTTTGGAATAGCATGCTCTAGGCATGAGAAGCTAAGGACGAATTTCTAATTTCTATATCAATTGTTTTCACTAAGTGGAATTTTAGTGCTAGTATACAAAGTGTTGATCCACTCTATAGTTTGATGGCTCTGACAACTATTTTTTTTTATAAAAAGTTCATTCCTAGAGCATGCTATTCCAAAGAATTTACCCTCCAACAACCCAAGATGATGTAGGATATCATATTTTGTCCGAAAAAACTAATATATTGAATACACACTTTATATTTTGGCCCATATAATAGTGTAAAACTATATGTATGATTTGAAAAAATAGCCCAAGGATTCAAAATAATAAAAATAGTCCAAGGACTAAAAAAATAAAAATTAGCAAAAGGACTAAAAGTAAAAAATGTGTCTCAAATTTGCCTATAAAAAAAGAGAAGGTCTTCACTTGAGAGAATGTTATTTTGGAGAGAGAGAGAGAGTTCTAGAGAGAGAATGAGATGATATATTTTTAGAGAGAGTGTGTGTGAGAATAGGAGAGATTTTTCAAGATAGAAATAAAGAGGTTTACATTTCTATTCATCTTCTCTCATTCTTTTTCCTAAGGCTGTTTAAATTTTTTGCACATTAGCTAACTATAAATCTTGTTTATTATTCTTCATTATTCTTTTTCTATATATAAGTATATGTTCCTCCTTCTTCATCTTTTACTTTTTATCTTGAGTTTTATTTTTATGCATTGATGTTTTCTTATAAATTTAATAATGAGATATATTTGTCATCAATTCAATCAATATGAATGAGGATAAAGCCTTTGAGGGGTGCAAAGATGATAAGTTGTTGATTCATTTCTTTCAAGATAGCTTGATAGGGGCTACATCTCACTGGTATATCCAATTAGATAACCAACATATTCAGAGGTGGAAAGACTTACATGATCTTCCTTAAAATAATATAAGTACAACATAGACATAGCTCCTGATCGTCTGGATCTACAAAGGATGGAGAAAAAGCCTACTGAAGGCTTTAAAGAATATGCGCAAAGGTGGAGTGAACTAGCTGCTCATGTACAACCAGTCTTCTCAGAAAAGGAGATGCTACATGTTTATCAATACCTTAAAATCTTCATTCTACGATAGGATGATTGGAAACGCTTCAAACAATCTTTTCTGACATTATAATGATCGGTGAAAGAATTGAATATGGGGTAAAGAATGGAAGAATTTCAGAAGTCCTATCACATGCACCATCCGTAAAGAGGGGGCCGCCATTGAAGCGAAAAGAAGGAGATGTCCAGATGATCAATTTTGGGTACCCATCACAAGGTGTGAACCCCTTGCTAAAATTTGAAAAATATAGGGAAGGACCCAAATCTGTGACATCATATGTGGTAAATTCCTCATAAATTTCGTACAATTATCATTTTCAACAATCAACATTTCAAAAACAACCAAAGATCTGGTCTGAGACTACTGACTCACCAACAAAATGTTAATCAGGTTGATCAGCCTCGAAGGGGAAATAAGAATAATCAATGTTTTATCCAATATGATCCAATCCTCATGTCTTATACAAAACTCCTACCATAATTGATATGGAATAATCAATTGGTGTCGATTCTTTATGAACCTCTTCAGCCACCATACCCGAGAAGGTATGATCTGATTGCTCAATGTAATTATCATGTTGGGGCAGTGGGATATTTGACGGAGAATCTCACGGCATTAAAGAGTAGAGTACAAGCATTGATCAAGACTGAATGGTTGAATTTCAAAAAGACTACTGGGAACCCAGATATCAATTCCAACCCTCTACCAAATCATGAGAATCTTGTCTTAAACGCAAATGAGGAATTGTTTTCATATTAAATGAAAGATGTGGCAAATGTGGCCACAATGGAAAATACTTTTCTATCTTCTTTCTAAAGTGAGGTACATCTCCCCAACACGCTCAGAGGATGAAGGCATTTCTAAGAGACATATGCATGACTTTGACTACTTGTTTCATGAGAATGTGACTGGGCATACAATTGAGGCATGTGTTGATTTTCAAATGGAAATGAAAAGGTTGTTGGATGTAAATATATTTACAATAAGTCATAAATGAGAAAGGGAATACCATGAAGATGACTCTTTAATCCTCATGATTACTAAAGAATCGTCTGAAGTAAATGTTGAAGTATCATCCTATATCCTAAAACCTCTGACAATACTTTATGAGGAAAAGTCAACTCGCAACACTACAACTTATGCTCTGACGCCTATCACCATCCAAATATTGGGTGCTTTATGGATAAATGCGAGGAGTATGAAAGGTAATGGAAAGGGAAAGCTAAAGAAGGCGACAATGATCATGAGTTTCAATGAGAAATGCATGGCGGTCAAGTGATAGACCCATACATAATGAAAGGTAATGGAGAAAAAAACCAATGAATGAAGAGGAAGTATGTGAATTTTTAAAGCTTATCAAGCAAAGTGAGTATAAGGTGATAGCGTAACTTAATCGCTTACCTGCTCGCATATCCTTACTATCACTTTTTCTTAATTCTGAACCACATCGCCAAGCATTAGTGAAGGTTTTGAATCAATTATATGCATGTCATGACATTACGGTGGAGAAGTTAAGTGGAATTGTGAAAAATATTACCGCACCAAATTTTATCACTCTCACAGATGATGAAATCATTGTCGATGGTACTGGAGACACCAAAGCTCTATATATATTGGTGAAGTGTAAAGATTATGTTCTTTCAAAAATATTGATTGATAATGGTTCATCTCTAAATTCAATGCCAAGATCTATGCTTGCAAAGATCCTTGTGGACATGACACATATACGACCAAACATGATGATAGTTGGAGCATTCGACAACATCCGAAGAGAATTAATCAGAGTCATTCAGATTACCAACTCGAATCAGACCATGCCTATTCGATATTATTTTTTAAGTGATGGACATAACTCATGCATACAATTTTCTTTTGGGTCGACCATGGATTCACTCTACTGGGGTAGTACCGTCTTCCTTACATCAGAACTTTAAATTCATAATGGATCATAAACTCATTTGTATATATGGGGAAGAAGACTTAATAGTATCCAAGCCGGCCACCATGCCATATGGAGGCCGTAGAAGAAGCATTGGAGTGCTCATTTCGATCATTTGAAATTATGACACCACGTTTGTTGCTAACGGGAAACTTTTCCCAATGCTAAGCCTATCAAAATCATCTCAGATGGTGGTAAAGTTGATGATAAAAAGGGGGATATAAGCCAGGCAAATGACTCAGAAGTGAGCATCAATGCATAAGTAAGTTAATCAAATGGAAGAAGAATGAGCAAAGATTTGGGCTGGGAAGTAAGTTAATCGAATGGAAGAAGAATGAGCAAAGGTTTGTGCTGGGATATAGACTGACCAAGGCTGATAGATGAAGACTGGAAGCTCAAAAGAAAGAAAAGTGAATTGCCTAGGCTAAAAAAAGGGAATTCAATATGGGAATAGCAATCATACCTCATTTTTCTGAAACCTTCAGAAGTGGGGGAATTCCATTCGAAGAACCACTTAAAGTAGAGCATCACGACCTTGAAGATGATATAGCCCAGCTTTCAATATCCGCGATCTTGAGAGGATCATCAAGTGCAAGTACAGAAGACTTGATTTCTTGATATGATTCAGATCATGAGATCAACAATTAGGATGTCACCGAGATGTCAGTGCTTGTTAGGGATTTTCAAGAGTATTATGTTAATGCCAAATTTCTAATGATTCTGCCCAATGTCTTAGGAATTTCGTTGTTATGGGCCTACCTTTTTGTTTGTTTCGTGTCATTTTTTTGAATGAAAATCTTAAAACTTGTTTCGCTTCCTCATGTTAATAATAAATAAATTCCAATTCTTTTTTCCCCTATTTGTCTATTTTTCTTCCTTTTTCTGAATTGCTATTCATACTCGTGCATTTTTTTTTATTTTTCTTTTCTTACCTTCCTTTTAACCAATAATCTGATTCAGGTTTGAGAATAGTGATTTTGAAAATGAGAGCCTGAGCAATAACTTCGCAACCTTATACTTAGCATAGTGTCAGATGAAAGTGTGAAGATACTTTTGAACCATCTTCAGAAATGTTAAGAATGGTAGAAGATGATTACAAAATAACTCAACCTTATCAAGAGTTAACGAAGGTGATAAATTTAGGATTGGATGGAGAGACAAAAGAAGTCCAAATCGGCACTTTCTATGACAAGTGAAAGTCACCGACAATTAATTGACATACTCAAGAAGTATATGGACATGTTTCCATGGTCTTACCAAGATATGCCAGGCTTAAACACTGATATCATGGTCCATCATTTGGCGCTTATGCCCAAAAGTAAACCAGTGCGACAAAAGTTACAGAAAATAAAATCCAGACATACTGCTATAGATCAAAGAAGAATTTAAAAAGCAAGTAAACGCGGATTTTATGAAAGTAGCAAAATACCCTGAATTGGTTGCTAACATAGTTTCAGTGCCGAAGAAAAATAGGAAAGTAAGGATGTGCGTCGATTATAGAGACTTAAATCGGGCAAGCCCCAAGGATAATTTTTCATTACCCCATATCGATGTATTAGTAGATAACATTGTAGGACATTCAACCTTCTCTTTCATGGATAGTTTTTCAGGGTATAACCAAATTAAAACGGCTCCTAAAGAACGTGAAAATATCATTTTTATAACTTTATGGGGTACAATTTGTTATAAGGTTATGCCATTTGGTCTAAAGAATGCAGGAGCGACTTACCAACGGGAAATGATAACTTTATTTCATGGTATGATACATAAAGAAATCGAAGTGTACATTGATGATATGATCGCCAAATCTCGTCAAGGGGAAGATCACATTGCCACTCTGCGAAAACTAGTTGAACGATTGAGAAATTTTCATTTAAAGCTTGACCCGACAAAGTGTACATTCGCAGCATCTTCAGGGAAACTATTTGGCTTTATCGTGAGCAAGGAAGGAATAAAAGTTGACCCTTGCAAGGTTCGAGCCATCATTGATATGCCACCACATCAAACTCAAAAGGAAGTTAGAGGTTTCTTGAAGAGATTAAATTACATAGCCTGGTTCATCTCACAGCTAACTACAACTTGTGAACCTATCTTTAAACTTCTCTGCAAAAGTGATACAGAAGGCTGGAGTGATGATTACCAAAATGATTTTGAGGAGATCAAGAAATACTTGCAAAATCCCCTTATATGTGTTCCTCCAACTCCAGGGTGGCCACTCATTTTGAATCTTACAGTAACACAAAAATCTATGAGTTGTATACTTGGTCAGCATGACACCTCTGGAAGGAAAGAATAAGTAATATATTATTTAAGCAAAAGGTTCACAAATTATGAGGCTCATTATTCGATGTTGGAGAAAACATGTTGTGCGTTAGCCTGGGTTGCTCATCGGCTTAGACAGTACATGTTATACCACACTACTTAATTAATTTCAAAGATGGACCCAATCAAGTATATCTTTGAAAATTATTCACTTCCTGGGTGGATTACTAAATGTAAAATGTTACTCATAGAATATGATATAGTCTATATAACGAGGAAATCAATAAACGGAAGTGTACTTACTGATTATCTAGCAGATCAACCAGTGCAAAATTATGAGCTTATGAAGTTTGATTTCCCTTATGAGAATGTCTCAGTCATATTAAAAATGAAGAAGAATCTACAGACCCAGAATTGTGGACGATGTTATTTGATGGCGCATCTAATAATATATGACATGGAATTGAGGCAATCCTCATATCTCCTGAGGGAAAGTTTTTTTCATTCATGAAAAAACTATGCTTTGAATGTACAAACAATGTGGAAGGATATGAATCATGTTCCATGGGAATTTAAGTAGCTTGTAATATGAAGATAAGGATGCTTCGAGTGTACGGAGATTCGTTATTGGTGATACGACGACTAAACGGGGAATGAGAAGCTTGAGACTTCAAGCTGCTACCTTATAACAAACATGTAACCAAGTTAAGTCTAAATTTTGAAGTGATTTCATTTGACCATATGCCTAGAGAGAATAATAAAATAGTAGATGAACTAGAAACTATAGCGTTCATGTTCACTGCAGACTTTAAGGAAGAAGTTCAACCCATAAAAATTGAGAAGTGAGATTTTCCTGCTCATTGGGGCAACGAATCAAATCATAGAGGAAGTTCACGAAAGAATTTGTCGTGTTCATGCTAATGGACATATGATGCCTAGACAAATCTTGAGAGCATGATATTATTGGTTGACTTTAGAATCTGACTGAATCAAGTACACCAAAAAATGTCATAAATGTCAAATTTATGTGGATAAAATTCATGTACCCGCATCACCTTTACATGTCATGGTCGCGCCTTAGCTGTTCTCTATATGGGGCATGGATGTCATTGGTCGTATCACACTAAAATCCTTTAATGAGAATCATTTCAGTTTGGTCTCTATAGATTACTTTACCAAATGGGTGGAGACGGGTTCTTATTTCAGTGTAACCAGAAGTATGGTTGTTAAGTTCATTAAAAAGGAGATGATTTTTAAATATGATCTACATGAAAGGATCATCATAGATAACAGAATGAATTTAAATAACAAGATGATGAAGGAATTATGTGAGCAGTTCACAATTACGCATCATAATTCATCTTCTTATCTTCTGAAGATGAACGGAGCAGTGGAAGTAACCAATAAGAACATAAAAAATCATAGAGAAGATGACAGGGGTTTATAAGGATTGGAATGAGATACTCCCATATGCACTACATGGGTACCGCACATTAATCTGAACATCAACTAGGACAACACCACTCTATTTGGTATATGGCATGGAAACGGTCCTTCCAATCAAGGTGGAAATCCCCTCTCTTAGAGTCTTAATAGAGGTAAAATTAGAAGAAGCGGAGATGGGTACAAACATGATATGCGCAATTGAATTTCATCAAGGAAAAAATATTGAGTGTATTATGTAGAGGGAAATTATATCAAAGGAAAATGATGTAAGCATATGACAAAAATTTATGTCCCTGATGCTTCCGAGAAAGAGATTTAGTGTTGAAAAAGATACTCCCATATGAGAAAGATCATCGTTGAAAATGGACCTCAAATTATGAATGATTTTTCATTGTCAAGAAGGCTTTCTCTGGAAGAGCTCTCGTTCTAACAAACATAGATGGAGAGGATTTACCGTATACATTTAATTCTGATGCAGTCAAGAAGTACTTTGTTTGACCACTCTAAGTATGGAAAAAGACGAAGTTGAAAAAAATGTTTAAAAAAGAATTGTCTCGAATACTGGAGAAATTCTTATTCCATAATTTTTCCAAATCCTTGTTTGTAAACATCATTCATCATCAATGAAGGGCCTTTTTTTAGTTGAGAAACACATATACTTCATCTTCTCATTATTTTCATTATTTCTAATTCTGCTTGATTCCAAGATATCATTAATTACTTTTGAGATAACTCAAAAGCATAAACTTGGTTTGGTGAAAGTAAATTGATTGAAAAAAAGAAGAAGAAAAGAAAAGGAACTAAGAAATGTAGTCTAAGTGCGAGGTGAAATCTGAAAAGTCATCATAAGAAAAGTCAATATGCGCATGGCAAAAGTTAAAACGTGATTGGAGGATTACACAATTAGAAGTGCTATTAAAGAAGCAAAATGTGGAGAAATTATTCACCTTTGGCATGGAGACGAATACTGGGATATAAACCAATAAATAAGGATGTATCATTTTTTTGAAAATATGCTCGATACTTCATTGCGAGTCTATGATCATAGGCCAAGTGATTTGTTTTGAAGGGTGGTGGATATGGCTAAAAAATTATCAAATAATTTTCTTATAAATGTTCACAATCAGTTATAGCATGCATGCATCCAAAATCACTATTTTGCATTTATATTAAAGAATTACAATGCATAGACATGCAACACATTGTTTTGTTTTGATACAAATCAAGTGCATGAATCATTTCATGACATTTTTTTTCAAAATACACACATGAGTTTTCAATATTTAGAGCCTGCATTAGTCTAGCTCTAACTACCATATAAAGCTTGTATAAATAAGATCAAATATCACTTCATTTTCTTTCATAAAATTGAACCTGAATTGAGTCGAGATTGAAGCCTGTATCTATCCAGGTCCATTTTCTTTTCAAATATCTCGGTTAAATCAAGCCCAGGTTGAGTCGAGGTTGAAGCGTGTATCTAACCAAGTCCATTTTCCTTTCAAATATCTCGGTTAAATCAAACCTCAATTAAGTCGAGGTCGAAACCTGTCTCTAACTAGATTCATTTTCTTTTCAAATATCTCAGTTAAATTGAACCCGAATTGAGTCAAGGTCAAAGTCTAGTGTTAACGCCTGGTCTGTTTCAAGTAATATGGTTAAATCGAACCCGATGGGTCGAGGCAAAAGCATGTGTCTAACCAGGTCTATTTTTCTTCCAGCATCTGGGTTAAATCGAACCCGAAGTGAGTCGAGGTCGAAGCCTGCTTCTATCCAGGTCCGTTTCTTCTCAAATATCTCTAGTTAAATCGAACCTAAATTGAGTCGAGGTCGAAGCCTATGTCTATCATTTCTAACTGCCTTAATCAGTCAATGTATTTATTCCCCTTATCCATGTAGTCTTTACTCATACGGCTCAAAATATTATCTATACATTTGTACACCTTCTAAGTTCAGAAGTGTGCACAAATATGGTAGCTGTAGATACTATATTTTATCTGGTCTAATACATTGAATATACACACATTATATTTTGGCCCATATAATAGTGTAAGACTATATCTATGATTTGAAAAATTAGTCTAATGACTAAAAATAAGAAAAAATGTCCAAGGACTAAAAAATAAAAAATGAGCAAAAGGACTAAAAGTAAAAAGAGTGTCCTAAATTTGCCTATAAAAATAGAATGTAATTTTGGAGAGAGAAAGATAGGTCTTGAGAGAGAAGGAGGGGATATCTTTTTAGAGAGAGTGTGTGTGAGAAATAAAAGAGATTTTTCAAGGTAGAGAGAAAGAAAGTTTGTATTTCTATTCATCTTCTCTCATTCTTTTTCTTAAGATAGTTTAAATTTTTTACACATTAGCTAACAATATATTTTATTCATTATTTTTCATCATCTTTCATCCATACTCATCTAGTGTATACTCTTTGTTTCCATATATAAGTGTTTGTTCTAACTTCTTCATCTTTTGCTTTTTATCTTGAGTTTTATTTTTATGTAATGATATTTTTTTACAAATTTAATAATGGTCATCAATTCAATCAATGTGGATGAGAATAAAACCTTTAAGGGGTTAACTCAATGTGAATCAATCATTTAATGAGTTGAAAGTGTACATTTATTGTAAAAATCCCCTATAGTAATTTCTCACGCATAAAAATGTATAAAATAAAGAGTTAAACATATATATAAAGATAATGCAAATATTTAAGCTTTAAATTTTTTTAATGTTCTTCCAAGTCTTTTCTTTTTTAGATCTTGTTGTTATTTTAGTAACATTTGTTTGAACTAGTTACCATCCATGATCATTCATTTGGTATTTGATTAGCAATGAAGGAAGAAATGAAATATTGATAATTAGTGAACTAAGTAGTCCAAAATGAAAAGTTGTATATTTATATCCAAGAAAAACTATTCTATTTTGAAATTTCATTGATCATTTTCTTACGTGACGCTCCTAACTAATCACCGTCCATGATCTTTTGCTATCTTAATAGTAATTATTAAAAAATAAATGGTAATTAGTAGACTACTTAGTAAAAAATAAAAGGTATATTTCTACCAATTATGTATTCTTAGTGTGTATATATATTCTTTACGACATTTTTACGTTGACAATACATAGAGTTTAATTTATTTTTTTAATATTATAATTATATTATATTAAAAATAGAAGGAAAAAAACGGTTCAACCCTCTGTTTACATGTTTACAGAGGGTGCGACACCCTCTGTTCTGTTGGCAACAAAGGGGTGCACCCAATGTTCCTCCGAACATAGGGTGATTCACCCCCTGTCTCCCCCTCCCCCATTTTTTAAAATGTATTTATTTCTTTTTTCTTTAATTTCATTTTAATTTTTTTATTAACATACATTAAAAATCCTATGTTTATTTAAATTCATTTTTTTTCACTCCTCTTTTTTTACATATTCTACAGATTTTGTTTACTTTACACATCATCCTTAAATTTTTCACATATTTTATATTTTTTAACTTTTCTTTTTCTCATTTTTTCTTTATAATTGTTGCTCTTTTTATTTCTTATTTATTTATGTATTTTTGTCATATTGACATATGTAAATTTAATTCTTGTATCATTCTCTTATCGTTAGAGTTAATGTTCGTATATGTGTAGAGTACAATCTTAATAATTAGATTTAAAATTTGTTAATGTCATTATGTAGTTTCACTAAAAACCCGACGATGGACTTTGAGATTTTTTGGATACCAAACTTCTCAAACTATTGAGGTGAAGTTTTATTTTTGGGATACCGGGAATAATTCTAATAATTTTTTATTTTATAAAAAATAAAATTCGTTTCAATGGTCCTTGAACCACCTATTAAAGGTCATTTATTTTTATTCATTCTATGATACAAAAACACATCTAATGGGATATTCAAAAATAAATTTCTTTCACTTTTATTTACTTATTTCTTTTAAATATAATTTAGATAGCATTTGATTGAATTTGGTAATCATTTTAATAATGAGTATTGTGGGGTGCTAATATATTCTCATACAAATTACTCCCGAACCAACTTTGAGTTTTCGTAGACCAAAATTTATGTTTTTAAAATTAGATGACCAATCACGCCCAAAAATTATTAGTGGTGATTCTGAATTTTTTTATATGATTTTTCAATCGCCACTCCGTGTCGCATGCACGTTGTGACTTATAATAACAATAAAATACATATCTATCAACAAAGATAAACCAAATCTCAACAAAAAACCTTAACAACCAAAATACATAAATCATCCATAACAATAAAAAAAATTACTGAACGAATAGGGAGAATAATTTAGAGTTTCATCTTAGCTCGTTCTAAGTACTTTCGCCACCAAAAAAGTTGTTTGACTAAAATCGATTAAAATAAGCTCTGTCAAATACTCCAACGAAGAATCTGGCACAATCGGTCATCACAACTTGTAGATTTGGACTAAATCTATAAAAAAACAATCATAAAAATGAATGCTACTGAAGGAAAACATCATAAATCTAGATCTAGGTAGATGAAAAGTTTTTATTATAAAAATGAAAGAAAACAAAAATGACAGAAAAAATTTCATCAGAAAAGGAGATCTGAGATCCCCTTCTTCGATGAGGAACGAAAATGATGAAGGTAAGAGAGAGTTTTCTATAACCACGTTAGTTTATTTTTATGGCTTGACAACTATTAAAGTCATTATTTATCTTAATGATTGGTTTCCTACTGAACCATTATCCACCGATGAAATTTATGGACTCCGAGGAATTCAAGTTTATTTAACTTTTTTGTATATGTTGAAATTTGCTTTATTTGGTTGAAACTTTATTTTAATTTGAGCAATTTAATTATTTGTTGATGTTTAAAATTTTAATGTTTTTTATATTTAATATTTGTTGTTTTGATTATTCGATGTTGGGTGAGATGATTAATATTTGTAGAACTTGTAACGAGTGGATGAGAATATCTGACTTTTAGTTTTAAGTATGTGTTTGTTAATTTATTTACCGTGGTTTTTATATTAAAATTATATATGTTTAAAACAATGTAGTTAGAAATTATTTAAAGATATTACAACAAATATATAAGTTTTCAAAGTCAATTTAAAAATGATTTTTTACTTTGCATAAATATACAGGTTTTTATAGCACATCAAATTTTTCACCATTAGTGTAATTATAGGTTTACATATATGCTTTGTAGGTAGTTTTTCAATTTTATGGTGAATAACTATATTCAAGGAATGTGTTTTAAATGGATATAACTTTCTCTTCGTTTAAAGTTCAAAAACACTATTCATTTTTATTATAGAAAATCAGTTAGAAATAATAAATTACTAAGTCATTGTTGGCTAAATCTATTTTGACCAAGTTAAAAATTCATTTCTCACAATTTAATTCCAAATCTTAATAACAATAGTTATTTTCTACTATCATACTGTATGAATTTCTTTCCAAATAATAACTAGAATTTTGATTTATCTCTCAAACACCCTAAATATATTTTCGGCATCGTTTCGATTTTTTGTCAATAATTTTTAAATAGTCAACAAGTGATTAGTTACAGTATATCTGTTACAATATTGATGAAACATAAATTCTAGTTATTTTTACAATTAACTATTAGAATCTTATTGATTTTTATAGTATATATGTACGTAGTTGAATTCATAATTGATTTGTTTAACAGTAGTGTCAATGAGTTGCCATTAATTTATCAATGAAGTATCATGGCAGTTTTTCTACATATCTCAATGAGTTTCTAGTAGTACAACAATGAAATAGTTTTGAAATATAAGCATATATCTAAGTTCGTAGAAAATGACTTCAACGGGAAGATGTGATTTATGATTAGTTTATCTAATAGTTCTATACGTGAATCAAGTAGTATAAGAGCATTTCATTCGTATTATTTCAGTGATTTATTCAAAATACATCAATAATATACTCGGATCTTGTAAATATGTGGATCATCAGGATTTGTCCGGTGCGTTGACCTGATGGATTGGATTTTGATTTTTTAATTTGTTATTTTGTTCCTTAAATTTAGAGAATTTGATAGACAAACTTTATATTTTTTTTACATTTATTTTTTAAAATTTGAATAATTATTGGCTTTCAACTATTTAAATATCTTGGTTTATTTTTTGAATTAGTGATAAGTAATTTTTAAGGAGTTGGTTGATGTGTTGAATTTTATTTTTTATTATTAGCCAATTGACAGATTTAAAATCTCTTTTATTATAAGGAATCCCCTTAAAATGAACAAAGATATTTTGGTCCATGGTTATGACAGTCATGGAATCCTATTATTTTCCAAAAATTTTAAAAAACTGATATTTCTAAATGTTATATTTCTTGACTATATGTGCAAATCACCCAATTATTTAAGTTTTGGGTTATTCTGAACCTTCGGCCAAGCCCAAAACAACAAACATTTCATCGGCCTAAATTATTTTGAACCTTTAGATTTTGTTGCCTTTTTGGCAATTACATTGCATAAATAATTTATACATAGTGTATTAGATTAATGTTACTGATTTAAGGTTTTTTTTTTGGAAATTTTAGTAATTTTCATTTTTTTAGAAAATTACTTTTTCGTCTGACTAAACTGCCCTTTTTGTAATTATAGTGAAGTCAATTTTTTTTAAGATCACGATAAGAGGTTAATTAGGTGGTTTTGATAATGGCTTGGAATGAAAAATCGGTGGACGGGCGGTTATTCCTTCTTTCCATCTTCAACTACTGAATTAGATAGCTTATTGGCTTATGCCTAATAGTTATTAGAAAAATAAGCTAACAGAAGAAGTAATAAAAATTATTAATATAATATTAAAGATAAAATGTACTAAAGCTTAATGAAATAATAGATATAAACTCAACATACTATAATAAACATTTTACACTCAACTGAGTAATTATGATATTAGTTAGCAATTAGATGTTGACTACGTGTGTTACACATTATTTATAATTTTTTGACAAAGAGTTATTTTTGGAGATTGAAATGAATAGTTAAATAAATAATGATATTTATGTGTAAAATATCTTTTGTCAATATTTGAGTTAACTTGATGGTTTAATTTATTTTACACTCCCTCATAATTTATGGTTTCTACAATACCTTTTAGCGTTTTGTATAAAGATTACTCGAAAATTCAAAATTGTACATATAGATGAAATGTCAGGGATTGATTTTTTTTCTTTTTCTAAGTTTTTTATCTTTTTGTTCTACATTTTTGTTTATGATATATTCATACAATTTTTTAGATTAAAATTCTTGAAAATGATTGATTACTCTAAGCAATCAAAGTTTGTAAAATACAAAATTTTGACCTTCTAGATTAAAGAAAGAATAAATGTTTCCTGACATTATTAGAAAACAATTATATAAAGACAGTATTATAAATTATTAAGAAATTCTGACATAATTAAAAATCATATAATAATAATTTTACCTCTAATAGAAATTAAAAACTTGTTGGATCTCTTCAAGAAATATAGTTGGTGACCAAGAATTTGAATGAAAGTAAAATTGTTGTCCTCCTAGCCCTCTTTGCAATGCTTTGATTGTGTGCTTCATAAGTACATAAAATCTAAAGATGATTCAAGGAAAAAAAACAAATTTGTAAGAAAAATATTTTAAATAAATAAATAAAAAACAAATATAACTTTGATGTTCAAGCAACTCTTGCGTAAAACACAATATAAATTAAGAAAATTTTCTTTATCATCATCAATAAAAAAAAGGGAGAGCATCAAATGTTTAAGATTTTTTCTTCTCATACTTCTTATATATTTTTTTTGTTATGTTTGGGCATTTGCTTTAATGAGATCTTTCATTATGTCCAATTAAAATTCTAATGAGATAAGCATTATTGTAATAGTTATAAATTTCATTCTTCCACTTTGCCATTTAACATATTAATTTATTAAATTTTTCTCCCATCCCTTAGTTTTTTCTTATATGACTCAACTATACATCCTTTATAGAGGTTTGGCAAAACTAAAAAGATTCAACAAAATATAAATAGATAATTGAAACCTAAAAAATTTCACCATCATAAAGAAATCAAGATTAATATATTTATTCAGTTAAATAAAAAAATAAGGATTTATGATATGATATACTAAATGAGTAGTTAAACTTCAAAATCTTATCTCATTTTACTGCCAGACACAACATAGTTGTGGATGGGAGAATAAGTCCGAAAAATTATAAACCTTTAAACAAATATCTGTGAGACATGTATTGTTATTCGAAATTAATATTTATAATTTTTCATATTCAGTACAATTTACAATAAATTTTCAAAACTAAGTATCAAAACTGTTTTTGCCAGTTAATGTTTGAAAAACATCTAAGAATAAGATTTTTTTGCTTTATGATTTCAGGCCTTGAAATTTAGGAACTTGCAAAGATATATATGGTAAGTGAAATTTGCATATGTAATTGTTTGAATTGTATGTCTAAAAATTTATAATGGAACTTTGTTTGTGTTTTGTGATGTATAGTGTTCTGTAATGTTTTCTTTATTCTTGTGATTGTTAAATTATGATGTTGATGTGTTATGTTAGGTTATATGTTTGATAATTTAATATGTTATAAAATAAGAAAAATATTGTATGGATGCATGAAAGAAATTACTTTGTGTATGACTTTCTCTCGCTCTAGTCGAGACTCTCTCTAACTCTTAGGGTTTCATAGATTTTGTACTTCAATTGCTGCTTTGTTCAATTCTTTTAACCTGTGTTAAGGATCTCGTGTATTTTAGCATTTATGGAGAGTCAATAAAGGTTAGTAGCTGCAGAGGAAAACATACATAGGGCTTTGCATGGTTTTCATAGAGAGTCCACACCTCTTGGAGAAGGTGCCTTGCCAAAAAAATATTCTTGTGTTAGCAAGAAAAGACAACAATAGTACTCAAAATCACGGTTTCACTATCAAACAGGGTAGGGGCAGACTCCCTAAGGCGAAACTTGTTAACATAATGAATATTAGGGTTTCCCGTCCCCCCATTTTGGTTAATGAACAAAACACTGTGAAAGCTTGTACCACCTTGTCCCCTTAAAGCTCTAGACATCATAATAATGACATCAACAACAGCTCTAAGGGGAATATTGAAGGTAAATATGAGTTCCTATCTTTACACTTAGCTAAAAAATACCTTACTCAACCACTAGTTGTTGAGACCTTTATCGAAGATAATCTTTTATTTCAAGCAATCTCTAAATAAGTTGGAAAACTTGCTGAAGGAAAAACCACCCTTGATTTTGAAGACACTATGGAAATTCCTAAGAAATCTTGGGTCCATAGGGTTAGATAGCCTAATGTCCCCCTCCACATTCATCCTGATAAGCCTATCAAGGATGAAATAAGTGATAAATTCAGAATACAAAATGAAGTACTCGAAGGCTTGAACCGATGACAACGTACTATTGTGGGCCATTTTCTTGAAAGTAAAAAATGCTTTCCATTTAGTAAACCAGGTAGTCTCAAGACTTTGGGGGAAAAGAAGCCTGAAAGAAGTAGTTGTAAATGACTTGGGTTTTTTCTTCTTCATCTTTCAAGCTGGAAAGGATAAAGATGTTGTCATACAAGGTGGACCTTAGTATATGCTAGGTAGACCTATCATCCTCAAACCTTGGAACACTTCTATGAAACTTACTAGGAAGTAATTGAACATAATTCCAATCTAGATTAAGATTTGGAATACTCCTCTTATTTTATGGACACACAGTGGGATTAGCAGTCTCACTAGCATTATTGGCAGCACTCCTCATTTTTACGATGATGTTACAACTAAAGGTTCAAAAATGACCTTTGTTGATCTTGTTGTGATTGACAAGCCACTTGAAGCTCCCTAATATCCAATCCTTCTTCAAACAGATGACCCTGAATTTTCAAACCGTTCTACCCCTAGCAGCAATCAACTTAGCTCCTGGTAAAAACAGAGAAATAGGTAAAAGGTAGCTAAGATTAAAGTGCAAAATGCTTAGGTGATGGGTTTATCACCAACATCCTCTTCTCTTTAATATGTCCAATTTTACTTCTTGGAATGTGAGGAGCTTTAGTATGTTCCAAAATCATATTGAAGCTAGAAGATTATGTAGAGAGTATAATCTAAAATTATATGGCCTTGTTGAGACTAGAGTCAAAGAAAAACATGCTTATCAATTTGCTCACACTGTTTTCCCTTGCTGAAATTTTGTGCACAACTATTCTACTAACCTACCCGAAAAAATTTGTTAGTTTATGATCCTGAAACCTGTTTAGTTGATTCCTTTTCTGTACTACTCAGCTGTTGCATTGTAAGTTTAGTTGCAGGAATTCTACTTTAAGTTTTTTCTGCTTCATCATTTATGTTGCTAATGATGCTATTGTTAAGAAGTCTTTTTGGCAAGATCTCATTACTATTAAGCATGTTATCTCTCCTCGGGTCATCTTGGGAGACTTCAATGAAATTATTCATCCTTCTGAGAAGTTGGGAGGTAATTGTTAATGGGATGAAGGTATGAGAAATTTTGGCTTTTGCCTTGAGGATATTTAGGTCAGTGACCTTAGCTACTCAGGCTCCTTTTTTACTTGATGGAATCATCAGGCTGGTTGTAGTAGCCTCAGGTCTAAAATTGACAAAATTTTGGGTGAATAATGACTGTTTTCCTTATTTGAAATATCAGCAGCCTACTTTGCTGATCCATGTATTTCAGACCGCTCCCTAGCCATTGTTAAGTTGCTCCATATAGTTCCTAGAAAGCCTTCTCTATTCAAATTCTTCAAGTTCTGGACTAATATTCAAGGTTTCTTCCTTACTGTTGTAAAGGCTTGGGATATTCAGGTTCCTAGCTCAGCCATGTTTAAACTATACCAGAAGCTTATTTCAATAAAGAAATCATTGAAGACCTTTAACAAGAACTGCTGCAATGATGTCTCTAAGAGGGTTATTAAAGCTAGACTCTCTATGCAGGTTACAAACCAGAATCTGGAAGCTCAACATCTTAATACTAATTTTCAAAACCAAGCTATTGAAGCTACCAAAGCTTATATGGATTGGTTAAGAGCTGAGGAGAGATTTGTCATGCAAAAGTTAAGGATCTCTTAGCTTAACCTAGTTGACCAGAATGCTGCCTTCTTCTTTGGAGTTGTCAAGCATCACAAAAGTAAAAACCAGATAAATCAATTATAGGATAACCTTGGCAACACCCTCGATGACCAACAAGCAATCCAAGACCATATCATACAATTCTACCAAGACTTCTTAGGGACTCAAAGGATTGTCCCTGATGTTGATTGAACTTCATGTATCATATTCTACCTTTAAAGTTCCACCCTAGATTCCTTAACTATCTTACTCAGTTATTCTCTATTGAGGAGATCAATATCACCTTTTAGTCCTTTAATCACAAAAAAACCCCTAGCCCTGATGTCTTTTTTGCTAGCTTCTTCGTCAGGTCTTGGGATATTATGGGAGATGACATATATGATGTTATCAAGAGTTCTTCCTAACTGGTGAACTCCTCAAAGTCCCTAAGGTTAAGAACCCCACTAAAGTAACTAAATTCAAGCATATAACATGTTGTAACATTTTCTACAAGTGCATTTCTAAGTTACTTGCTAACAAGCTTAAGGTTGTCCTGCCCTCTATTACCATTCTTAACCATATTACTTTTGTACCTAGGAGATCGATTTCAGACAATATCATCATTTCTCAAGAAATCATTAGGGGATATCACATAGATGCTAACAATTCTAGATGCACTCTCAAGGTAGATTTTCCCAAAGCATTTGATGTTGTCAGTTGGTACTTTCTCATTCAAGTCTTATACAGTGTGGGGTTGTCTGGTAAATTCATAGACTGGATTATAGAGTGTCTGACCTCTCCTACATACTCCATCAATATTAATGGCGGTTTGCAGCGGTACTTTCAGGGTGGTAGAGGCTTAAGGAAGGGAGATCCCATTTCTCCCTACCTTTTTGTCATTGTTATGGAAGGTTTAACAAGAATCATTAACCATTGCTCCCATCTCCCTAAGTTTCACTTTCGTTGGAGATGCAAGAAGGATAGGATCATCAACACCTTCTTTGTTGGAATTGTGTCCATAAAATAGGGTATAATAACTATTTATGAGTATTTAGTTATTTCTCTGATATTTGTGATTTATTCAAGTCCTGAAACTATTATCAACGTAAGAAGAGTAAAGATAGAGGGGTTTTCCAGACAAACTCTTATGAAATAGTGTAGAATATTTTTCGCAGTCTTAGGTGGATCTAATGGATGCCGGTCCGGGCACGGGATTAGAGACTCTAACGGTTAACCTAAAAATGTTATGAAACATATTGAATAGACCAGTAACAAATTAGTTTAGAGTAAAGCCGTTTATCTAGCTCTGAATTTAATTGTTACACCCTAAAGGCATTTCCATAATTATTTTAATTCTGAGGTGAATACGAAACTTGACCTAGTTACTTGCGATCTTTGATATGCCAAATGTGTGAGTTTGAATTGCTGGACAATACATCGGCTGTTAGGATCGTGATTCAACTATGTTGGAGTTACTTGATCCACAGATATGTAATTTGTGGTAAGATTGCAATAGCAACAATATCATCGTATGCTTTATTGATGGTTGTGTGAATAAATAAACAAAGCATGGTATTCGATGACATGATTCGTTGAATAAAATATTGTAAATTGTTAGATATACTTCTTCACTGATATGTCTTTCTTATTCACAGTCAATAAATGAGTTAAGTAAATAATAACTAGAGGGGTAAAATGATAAGTTTACATCCAGCTCTTCATGAAGGGTAACATCATAAAATATTATGTAGACCATGAAATAAAGAAGTTTATTTACACCAATAGAAATGTAGCATGCATAAATTAAGAGTTGATTCGGCATCGGACTCATAGTGGAGTCATACGATGTGAGTTATAAAGAGAAATTAGTCATGTATTTGAATCTCATAGCTTTATTCAAGTGGGTCCATTCGGTCTCAAGAGTAACTCATAAAGACAAGGATGAGAAACAAAATCAGTTGGACCAAAAATATGTTTTGAACCAAGATACACTTTCCGAACCCATATGTGATGGGTGTCATAACTAAATTAGTGAGGAACGGAATTAATGTTGAAATTAATTAATTTGTTATTTTCTAATTATTAGATGATTAGTAAATAAAAAAATTAATTATTTAATTGATAGTGATCAATTTAATTTATCAATTTAAATTGATGAATTTGGACACAGTCTTGGGTCTAGAGGAGATGTAAATATCACAGATTGCAGTGCAATGAAAGTAAATTTTGGTTTTATCATATAGGGGTATATGGATAAATTTCATAATTAATATAAAAGTGTTGCAAACCTAACCCTAAGCTAAGCTAAGTGCTAGAAAGAGTAGAAAAGAGTATTCTTTCACCCCTCCCTATAGTTGCCGCTGAAAACTAAGAGGAAGAAGAGAAAAATTATTTTTTCTTCCCCAGTTATTTAGAGAGTCCACACTCTATTCCTAACAATATTATTGTGAGATATATTTTTGAATCCTACAAGTAATTATTGGTGTTCAGATATTTTGAAATTCTGCGAATATCAAGAACGAGGAACGTGAGACAATAAATTGGATCCCACCAATTCAGAAATTCTCCATTACAAGAAAAGATATAGTTCTTCTCGATACATTTATCTAAATGTGTATAATCATTGAAATGTTTTATATTTAATATGATTAAATATTTGTTCTGAAATTTTTTTATATTTTTCCTACGAACTGTTCGTGGTTCATTAATTTCTTCAATTTTTAAAACCCGATCCAAAAATTGGTATCATAGCCTTGGGTTCTTGATTATACATATTTAGTGATTAAACATATGTATGGATGAATATTGTGATATTGGCATATATTTTTGTATGATAGATTCAAAGCATGTTTTAATTTTAGAATTGAAGTACGCCAAAATTGAGGCATATAATTTGATGTAATTTAATTTTTGCAAAAGTTTTATCTTTAAATTCCATATAAATCTATTGTTGCAAGAAAAGTCAACTTTCGTTGCCACCGTCCGCCGTTGCCGCCACGCCGCGCTATCACTTATTGCCCCACACTATCGCACGCCACTGCTTGCTGTCGTCGCTCACCGTTGTAGGTTTCCTGATTATGGTTTAGGAAACCTTGAGGTTTTGAAAACTTTTGGGTTTAAGAAACCTTGGACTTTTGGAAACTTTTGGATCTAGGAAATCTTGAGATTTTAAAAACTTTTGGGTTTAGGAAACCTTAGGCTTTTGGAAACCTAGTGTGCACAGAACCATCTTCGGTCTTGGGCCGACATGGACCCACCAAGCCTATTGATGTGTTGGAGTGAGCAAGAGTTGCTTGGTCCAAATAATTCGCAGAGATTTGGAATTTGATTCCATAACCAATCTATTCCTTAAAAATTATTTTTATTTAATTTGATAATTTTTCAACACTAATTAATTGAAATTTTTTTATCAATTGTTTTTAAAAATAAATCATTTGATTAATTTACTTGGTAATTTATTTATTAAAGTAAAAATGATTGGAAAATTAAATTTTAAGAAATTTGAATTTTGAGAATGAGATTGGACATTAGTAAAGAGTTACTAAGAGGTAGGACTTCCTGAAAAAGAACAAGACAATTACAGACGCCATGAAAACTAGTATTTAAATTATTATAATTTATTTATTATTCTTTTCATGGGTTGTAATTAGAAATGAGTCATAGAGAGGCTAATTTTGAATGTATGATTTATTATTAATCACTTATCATCATATAACATCGCATATAGAAATCGGGATATGCCAATATCAAAATGTCATATAACATTTACATGCATCAATGTAATTTAAATTTAAAATGAATTATATTTAAATACAATACAAATTTTATAAGAGTTATAATTTTTAAATTGTGATTTAAATTTTATAAAAGTTTATAATTTTCAAAACGTGTTTTTTCAAATTTATAAAGAGTTGTAGTTTTTTGAAAAATCAAAGAATAATCCTTTTTTCTAAAAACTAAGTGGAAGAGTCGTTTACGTTAAAACATTCTCAAGGTCTCCAAAGCAAACTTCGTTGTGGCACGATGAATGGTTTAGAGCAGCCCTAGCTGTCCTCCCTTCAGTGGGAGAAACTTGAGAATCATGTCGTTTTGAGTTCTCAAGTTGCTTAAGAAGCTAAAGCTTGTAAAGGAAGTCGTGAGGCATGACCATTTTCTAGACGGACTGTTAGTTCATAGCAACCTTTAAAGTCGATGCTGTGGTTAAACACTTAGACCGAAGCACATTGGAATCTCTTATAAGAGCTAGTCAATGGGGTCAAGGTGACCAAAACCATTGGTGATTGGTTAAGTTGGATGCAGTGACATCTTAAAAAGTATTAACTAAACGAGAAGAGTCTCGATGTGATAAGATGTAGTTTGGGCGTTGTCCTTAGATGAGACAAACTATCATTGTTGATCGTAACATCATGGAAGAAATATTTTTTAGGGATGTTTTAATATTTAAGTATTTACATCATGCTTCATACTTTTCTAAATGATCTTAAATGCGAACAAAATCATTGGTGAAAATTACGTGGATTGGAAACGTGATCTTGATATCATAGACGGTAGAAAATCACAAGTTCGTGTTCAGCACCCCTTGTTCCCTTGAGCATATTACTGAATCGACTTAAGAGGAAAATGATGTTTATGCTTCTTGGCTGCATTCTGATGAGATTTTCAGGTGTTACATCTTTGTATTTGTTAGCAATGTGTTACAACAACAGCATTAGAATATGGAAATCATCACTGATATGATGTTGAACATCATCGAAATGTTGGGGGATCAAGGTCGTCAAGCCAAACAAGTTATTTGAATGAGATGGAGATCATGGGTGCTGAAGTAGATGGCGAAATTCCAGTTGCTATGATCCTTGAGACCCTACCATACACTTTTGAGAACTTTAAATTTAATTATTCGATGAATAAGTTGAAGTACTCGCTTCTGGAGCTTATGAAGGAGTGCAAGCTGCTGAGACCCTGTTTCTGAAGGGCAAGAGGAAAGACTGGAGAGGAAAACTTTACTGAAAGTAAGCCTTCCACCTCTGGCTCAAAAAAGAAACACAAGAAAGGTCCAAAGAAAGCTAAGAAGCAGAACTCGAAAGCTACGAAAGGCAATGACATTACAAAAGTGGACAAGTTGAAAGATAAGTGTCATCATTGTGGAGCAGCTAGCCATTAGAAACGCAACTTCCTGGATTATCTCAAGGAGATGAAATCCAAACGTAAAATACTTGTTACTGAGGTATGTTATGTGGGTGACTCTACTTTTTCGTGGATTGTAGACTCTGCAGCCACTAACCATATATGTTATTCCCTATAGGGGTTCAGGGAAATCAGAAGGTTTGACTAGGGAGATTTTAGCTTCTGTTGGGGGAATAGAGCACTAGTATCAATTGTATCAGCTGGAATTATTAAACTGTCATTTGATAACAATATTTTGGTTTTACGTGATATTTATTATATCCCTATTTTTGGAGAAAACCTTATTTCAGTAGCTATTTTAATTGAGCAATGATTCACTATGAATTTCATTGATAATGATATTGGAATTTTTTGAAATGATTGCTTAATTACTACTACACAATTGATAAATAACTTATTCTATGTAAAATCAAAGTTCCACTGATATTTGATACTGGAGTAAATACGGATTTACAAAGGGATAATAAAATGTTGAAATCTGACTCAATCGATCTAACTTACTTGTGGCACTTGCGTCTTGGTCACATTAGTCTAGACAGGATTAAAAGACTTGAAAATGGTGGTCCATTGCAAACTTTAGATATGGGATCACTGCAAATCCTGTATAGAAGGTAAAATGACCAAGAGACCATTTTCAGCGAAGGATGAAAGAACCACTCAATGCCTCGAACATGTACATAGTTATGTATGTGGGCCATTGAATATCCAAGCAAGAGGAAGTTATGAATATTATGTTGTCTTCACAGATAACTGCTTGCGTTTTGGATATGTTTATCTAATGCGCAAAAAATCTAAAACCTTTTAAAAGTTCAAAGTGTACAAGGCAATGGTTGAAAAGCAATTAGAGAAACAAATCAAAACACTACGATCCGATCGTGGTGGAGAGTATTTGTTAGGAGAGTTCAAAGATTTTCTTAAGAAATAAGGTATTCGTTCTCAACTTACAGCACCTGACACTCTAGAACATAATGGTGTGTCAGAGAGAAATAATCGAGCTCTAATGGATAATGTTAGATCCATGATGAGTTATTCATTCATCCCAGATTCAATCTAGAGATATACCTTAGAAACAGCGGCATATATTCTGAACTAAGTTCCTTCAAAGATGGTGCCTAGTACACCATATGAAAGATGGAGTGGACGAAGTTGTTCGTAAGCCACTTTAGGATATGAGGATGCCTGACACACACACTAAGACTGAAGACATGCAAGTTGGCCAGTCGATCAGAATTATGAATGTTTATAGGTTATCCCAAGGGAATGAAGGGATATGTCTTTTATGGTCCGACCGACAAGAAAATATTCAAGAGCATGAATGTGAATTTTCTTGGGAAGAACTATATAATAAGTGTGAAGCCGAGAATCACACTTGTGCTAGAGGAATTATTGAGTGGGAGGGCACCGACTCCCCAATTAGGAACTGTTCCCGATTCAATAATGGAAGACCCACAGTAGGAGCCAGTGCATATAGAGCCTTGACGTAGTGGGAGGGTTGTAAGACAACCTGACAGGTACATGTCTTATTGAGATGCTTTAACAACAGTTTCAGATAAGGATCATGATGAACATGTTTCCTACTCTCAGGCCATGGCTGGTCCTGAATCAAACCTATGGCAGAAGCCATGAATGTTGAGATATAATCGATGTACTCGAACAAAGTCTGGAAACTTATAGATCCTCTTGAAGGGGTAAAACTTGTAGGGTGTAAATAGATTTATAAGAAAAATAGAGGTCCAAATGAGAATTTGGAGACATTCAAAGTTATGCTAGTAGCCAAGGGTTACACCTAAAAGGAAGATATTGACTACGAGGATACCTACTCATCGGTGGCCATGCTTAAGTCCATCTGGATCCTCTTGTCCATTATTGTTGCCCTCGATTATGAAATCTGGTAGATGGATGTCAAGACTGCATTTCTGAATGACAATCTTGAAGAGCGCATTTATATGGCTCAACTAGACGGGTTCATAGAGAAAGGTCAAGAGGGTAAAGTTTATGAACTATTGAAGTCTATTTATGGACTTAAGCAAACGTCCCGATCATGGAATATCAGATTTGATGAAACTATCAAGAACTTTGGTCTAGAACAGTTAGTGGACAAACCCTGCGTGTATAAGTTAATACATGAAGGAAATGTGATTTTTCTAGTCTTATACGTTGACGTATTCTACTCATTGAGAATAATGTAGAAAAATTATTTGATGTCAAGATTTAACTTACAAAGCATTTTGATATGAAGGATATTGGAAAAGCTACTTTTGTCTTAGGTATTTAGATCTTCTGAAAAAGGAAGAACATACAATTGGCACTATTTCAAGTATCTTATATTGATAAGGTGATAGATCGATTCAGTTGCAAGACTTCAAGAAGGGATATCTTCCCTTTAGGTATGGAGTCAGTCTCTCTAATGAGTAATCTCTCAAGACTCCCCAAGAAGAGGAAGACATGAGAAATATTCCCAATGTCTCAGCCTTAGGAAGTCTTATGTATGCAATACTTTGCACAAGACCGGATATTTGCTATGCCATTGGCATGGTGAGTCATTTTCAATCTAATCTTTGACTCGAGCATTGAAATGTTGTTAAGCATATCCTTAAGTATCTTAGGAGAACGAGGAACTACATGGTTGTGTATTTTGGTACTGACCTGAATATGATGGGTTACCGACTCTGATTTCCAAGTAGTCAAGGATTTCAAGAGGTCCACTTTAGGATTGGTTTTCATCTTGAATGGTGGAGCAGTAGTATGAAAAATCATTAAGCAATCTTGTATTGTTGATTCTACCATGGAAGCTGAGTATGTGGCGGCTTGTGAAGCTGCAAAGGAGGCGGTTTGGCTTAGAAAGATTCTGAAAACTTTAGAAGTCATTCTAGATGCTGACAAGACAATGACACTTTATTACGATAATACTGGGGCTGTAGCAAACTCAAAGGAACCGAGGAGCCACAAAAGATCCAAACACATAGAGCGAAAAGTATCATCTCATCAAAGAGATTGTTCAGCGTTGAAATGTTGTAGTAATACACATATCGACGGTCAATAACCTGACAGGTCCATTTATGGAGACTTTAAGCAGTAAAGTCTTCTATGGTCATTTGGAGGGCATGGGGATACGAGATTGTACATGCCTACTTTAGTTCAAGTGGGAGTTTGTTGGAATTATATCTATAAAGTATGGTATAATAACTATTTATGAGTATTTAGTCATTTCTCTCACATTTATGTATTACTGAGTTTTATGACTAAATTAAAGTTTTCCTTTAATTAAAGTATGTTTATAATTTATGTAATGTCCCGGTCTCCGAGGGTTAAACATACTTGAAACTTCACAATTGAAAAAATCATCAATTCAATTAAAACCCTAATTTGAGAAAAATCCCCAAATTGAGAACCCTAATTTTGCCATAATTTTAACGTTAAATAGCGGAAGCATAAAATTATTAAAAGAAAATATTAAATCATTAATTTGAATTAAATGATTCATTAAACTGTAATAAAGTGAAGCACAAAAATCCATAAAGCATGAAAGTTAATCATGAATATTCATAAATTTCTAAAATAACGGAAGTTATAACGTTATAATTTAACTTAAAAATCATAATCATGCTTGCTATGACAGTCTCCCACTTCTGCTTCACCTACTACACAATCATCTATGGGGGTGAGTATTAAAAATACTCAGTAAGTAAATTCACATACTAATAAGTTTCATATGACATAAATATGAACATATAACTCATGCAAATTTAATTTCACACGTTCACTGATTACCTAAAATACTTGTAATAACACACTGATTTCATGGTTAACATATAACTTGAACTTGTACTCATACATGTTGATATTTGTACTTGCTTGATCATACTCTGAATAGACATATCCCTCGATTAACAACCTAACCATAACTGATTCACAACTTGAACTTGAACTTATAATATGAACATGCATGACAGATTGAGTGTCCTGAAACTTGATGTCACTTAAAGTTATTTGAACCTTAAGGATGCTAACATGAACATGGTGACACCTGACTGTATAACTTGATAACATGACGTGGACAATCTGGTTACTTGATGACCAAGGGACATGACTAAGTCTACTTCTTATTTACTTATCACTTTACTTGAATAAATATTCATAATTCACATTATCACATATACATGAGTAAACATATAACTTGTTCATGAACAAAAACGATATAACTATTACATGTATAACTCAAAATATAGTCATACATAACATGGTAAATAATTTCATCGTGATATGAAAAATAAATAAAACACTTGATCATAAGATTGACCATAAAGAAATGATAAAACAATTTCACATTATATTCTACACTTATAACATATTAACCGAATTATTATGTAAATCCACTTACCTAGATTCGTTATGAATTAAATTCAGCAACTAATGACCTGAAATCCAAGGATTCCAGATCACAAAAAATTCATATGATATCTACAATTATTTAATTAACTAAGCAAGGTTGGGAACAAGTGGAAAACACACCGGATGTAAATTATCAAGTGGTTCAAAACGATTCAACAAGGTTCAGGCGTCCTAAACTGGTTCGGTTCTTCTATTTTGGGTCAGTTCGGTCTGGTCAGGTTGAACCAGTTTGGTCTGGTCTGAATGAGCCAGTTCGGTATGGCCTGGTCTAATTGAACTGGTTTTACCCAGTCCGAATGAACTGGTCTGGTTCAGGTGAGCCAGTTCAAGAGAAAGGGAGGAACAGAAAAGGGAGACGAAGAAGAAGGGGGGAGAGAGAGAGAGACGCAACAGAGAGGGGAGGAAAGACGAAGGAGAGAGAGACCGAGAGAAGCAGAAACAGAGGGGAAGAGGGAGACGAAGGAGACAGAGAGACGCAACAGAGATGGGGAAAGACGAAGGAGAGAGAGAGAAAGACAATTTGAAATCTTACCAGAGTTGATGGTCGGCACCAACGTAACAATAACTCAACAAGCAGGGAACGTTCACAAAGATCAACGTTGGTGAGCTTTCAAAAATGAAACAAAGATGGAGATGAAGAACGTGGAGGCTTCACTGGGGAGAGGCTGCGAGAGAGGGAGAAAGAGATGGAAAGTATATATATAATATTAGGTTAGGTTTACACTAGGGTGTAAACATATATAGTGTGAGTGGGGGGAGGAATTACAAATACACCCTTAAAAACGTGGGTATTATAATTTATTTAAGTCCTAGAACTATTATCAATGTAAAAAGAGTAAAGACATAAGGGTTTTCTAGACAAACTCTTTTGAAATAGTTCATAATATTATTCGCACTCTTAGGATCGACTCAGCAATCGAGTCCGATTACGACTGTTAGATTGAACCAATGAATGCCGGTCTCGGGACATGGGAGTCTAAACGGTTGATCTAGAAATGTAATGGAGTATGTTGAATAGACCAGTAACAAATTAGTTTAGAGCAAAGCTGTTTATCTAACTTTAAATCTAATTGTTACACCTTAAGGATATTTTCATAATTACACCAAATGAGTGAGTTCGAATTGCCGGACAATACATTGACTGTTAGGATCATGATTCAACTATGTTGGAGTTGCATGATTCACATATATGAAATTCGTGGTAAAATTGCAATAACAATAATATCACATTATGCTTTGTTGATGGGTGTGTGAATAAATAAACTGGGCCTGGTACCCGATGACATCAGTCATTGAATAAGACATTGTGAATTGTACGATACACTTCACTGATATGTCTTTCTTATTCACAATCAATAAATGAGTGAATGAAAAACTAACTAGAGGGGTAAAATGATAATTTTACATCCAACTCTTGTTACTGATATTCACGAAGGGTAACGTCATAAATTATTCTGTGGGCAGTGAAATAAAAATGTTTATTTGCACCAACAGAAAATGTAGCGCGCATGCATCGAGAGTTAATTCGGCATCGGAGCTATAGTGGAGTCCTACGATGTCGGGATTAAATCGAGAATCTATGGAGATAAATTAGCCAGGTATTTGAATCTCATAGTTTTATTCATGTTGGTCCATTCGATCCAAAGAGTAGCTCATAAAGACATGAATGAGAAACAATATCAGTTGGACCAAAAATGTGTTTTAGACTAAGATACACTTTTTGAACCCATATGCGGTGGATGTCATCAATAAATTATTGAAGGGAAAAATTAATGTTCAAATTAATTAATTTGTTATTTTCTAATTATTGAATAATTAATAAATAAAAAAATTAATTAATTAATTGATAGGGATCAATTTGAATTGATGAATTTGGACACAGTCTGGTCTAGAGGAGATGTAAAAATTGTAGATTGCAGTGCAATGGAGGTAAATTTCGGTTTTATCATATAGGGGTATATGGGTAAATTATATAATCAATATAAAAGTGTTGCAAACATAACCCTAAGCTAAGCTAAGTGTTAGATAGAGCAGAAAATAATTTTCTCTCACCCCTCTCTACAGTTGCCGCCGGAAAACCAAGAGGAAGAAGAGAAAAAATTGTTTTTGCCTCCTCACTTATTTAGAGAGCCTACATTCTATTTCAAACAATATTCTTGTGAGATATACTTCTGAATGCTACGAGTGATTTTTGATATGAAGATCGATTAAAGTTCCATGAATCTCAAGAACGAGGAATACGAGACAATAAATTGGATCCCGCCAACTCATAAATTATCCATTACAAGAAAATGTATAAAATTGTTGCTATCTATTCTCGATACATTTATCTAAATATGTATGATCGTTGAAATTTTTATATTTAATATGATTAAATATTTGTTATGAAAAAAATTTTATATTCCGCCCACGAACCGTTCATGGTTTATTAATTTTTTTAAATTTAAAACCTGATCCAACATGCTTTGTTGATGATCTCCTTGTTTTCTACAAAGGTGATCTTAACTCTGTTAAATTCATCAAAGCAGGGCTTGGCCTATTTTGTCACTTATCTGGTTTGCAACCTAATGCTTCTAAATGCAATATCTTATTCTCTAGAGTAGATGAAGATCTTCAAGATCTTATTATCACTGAAACAGGCTTAGTAGAGGTATGCTTTTGGTCAAATATTTGGGTATCCCTCTAATCTCTACTAAATTGTCCAAAGTCCACTATGACATGCTTGTTGACAAGATTATCCAGAGAGTCAAGGCTTGGGTAACCATGCACCTTACCTATGCATGTAGACTACAACTTATTAAGTCTATCATGTTGGCTATCTAGGGGTATTGGTCAGGCTTACTTATCCTGTCAAAACAAGTTATAAAGAAGATCAACAATGCCCTTAGAAATTGAAATCTAAATTCTTGAGAGATCTGATAAAGTCTTTTGTCAAATGGAAGATATAAGATGGATCAATCGTTCTTTTTTCAATGAGAAACTGAAATCTAAATTCTTGAGAGATCTCATAAAGTCTCAAAAGTAAAAAAAATGAATCTACATGATGTAGCTTTAAGGGTCCTATTTTTAAGGTGCTTCACATGCTCAACTGTTTTGCGTCTCAGTGTTCCCCTATCTCAGTATCATGGATACTATAGAACTCAGGAAAAACTAACAAAATGATACAACTTCATGGTTGATGACCCCACCATTTGGAAAAAGTAGAGTTGCAATATGGGCCAACCTTTTGAACCCTAACATATACATGTCATGTTCCTTCCGACGATTTTCAACCTCACAATCCCGACACCGTTGATCTACTATAGTTCAGTCAGACCCAGTAGGCCTATGAGTTGGATGCCAGCTATCTTGTAATTGTTGTGAACGATATTTGTGCTCTTTTCATGAGTGGGTTATGTTTTTTTATTTAATAAAGCAAACAAGCAAACTTAGTTTTATCAAACAATGGTCCGAAATTAATATAAGAATGAAAATGATCAATAAAGGAAGCAATAGCTTGATGGTACAATCTGGCACACTCATGAGCATAGGCAAGTTACACGTGAGGACAATGGAAGAGCCCAACATCCTTATAGCCTTTAGATATTTGAATGATTCTGTAAAAATCCAAGCTATATCACTAGCTCTGTTGCTAAGGTTATTGAGTAGTCAATTAGATTGAGAGAAACATCGAAGATATTGGGTTATGCTACACGTTATAACTATTTTAACTTTGTTAGCGATTTTGTTATATATTTTCTTCCATGTTTCCATATTTTTTTTTACTCCTTTTCCTTCTTCCAAAAGTCAAAATGAGTGCCAACAAATGTCATACATGTAAAGAAACTACGTTGACTTTATAATTAAAATTAAGTCATATGATTGACAAAACTTTTAGTACACTATTAATCTTAAATATCTAAGTTGTAAAATCATGTGTGTAGCACATCTTATATATCTAGTTATATGAAATGGGTTTAAGGTAGAGAAAATTTTTATTTTCCCTTTTACTCTTTAAGCCTTACTAAATATAGTATAAGATTAAGTTTTTTTTATTTCATTTATAATTCCATTCACTAATTATTCCTTTACTAATACTTTATAAAATTTGTATTTTATATTAATATATTATTAAGAATGTGAATGATCATGTATAAGATTTTAGAAATCCTTACATATTTTTTAGTTATTATCTATCTGTAAGTATTTTTGTTTAATCGAATCACTATACAAGACCATTATTTTTTTTAATCTTATATTAAATGTAATAATTTCAGTGTTCATTATCTGTAGTAAAATGATTTGTTATATTTAATTTTCTATTCTCAAATAATTTTCTTTTTAGTTTCTTTTCATTTTATCTTACGACATAAATTTATTAGGGTCGTGTATTCTTTAATTAAAAACTTTTATAAATAATTTGTCATCTCAAGATGATGCATGGATTATTCAAGTTTCATTCTATTTACAATAGTTTTATTATAAACATATCATCTCTAACTTATGCACGACCTATCAAATATCTTTTTATTTGTAATAGTTCAATTGTGAATATGAGAAAATTATCATTATTTTTGTTTATTTTAGATTTACAATATTTTGAAAGATAATGTATTTATTTCAACATTAATAATAGTTTTAAAACTTATTGTATAATTTTAAAATTCTTCACCACGTGCTTTTCGACTAATGATTTTAAGTAACTATTTTTATGTAATTAAAAGTTTGATAAAGGATTTGATTTCCATTAATATATTGTGTTTATTTAGCATGAGTTGGTTTTAAAAAAAATTACCTGACTTCTACAGTGTTTTTGGTAAAATACTAAAATAAAACTTAGTCGAACTTTCATGGTGTTACGAGAGGAATGTTGAAGCAAATATCCATAAGGGTCGTTTAGTATAAGATTGTGAGTAAATGATTTCCGGAATAAGATTATTGGAATATGATTGGGGAATGTATATGCCTAGAAAGTTAAGATTACTTTGTTTGTTAACACTTGAGAATATTCTGATTTAATGGTGAGAGTGTTAGATTACTTTATTTGTTTTGATGGAATAGACAAGTGGATGTTTTAAACATTATTGCCAAATTATAATTTTACCCTCGGCCTAAAAAATGCTTATGAATAATAATTACTTAATTTATAATAAGATGATCAACATAAGTAATAACGAAAATGTAGATTTTACCCATGGATGTTTTTCGTATATACTTATTAATTTTTCGATCAAACCATTATATTATGATACATTGTATAGATTTTCATCAAATATTGTCCATACAGTTGAATCAACACTGCTCCAAGTGTATTAATGTGGTATAAAATTTACAATATAAGATAATAAACCAAAATAAAATTTAAAATATAAGATAAAGACCAAACTAAATTTTACAATATGAGAAGCAGATGTTGGAGGAAAAGTTGGAGTTTGACAACTAGAGTCGGTAACATCTGCTTCAGCAAATCCCGTTGCAGGTTCTGGTATATAAAGGTCATCATCTTTCCAATTAAAATCATACTCATGTTCTATAGAATCAACCATATATGCAGGACCTTCAACACCAAGTCCAAGAGCATGATCTTTTCCAAACACTGACCCCAAATCATCAAAATGTCGAAAAGGCTTATTCAGCATGCCTTTTGCATTTGGATGGCTCTGCAATATATATCATTCAGAAAATATCATGTTAACCCATAGTTATCATTCAGAAAGCAGAACTAACAAATAAGTTATCGACCCCCCCCCCCACACTCAAACAATATAAATTAAACTAACAAACAAGTTATATATGCATATATGGATTCAGAAAATACCATATTAACCCACATTTATCGTCTTTGCTGTAGCACCATATTTAGTTTAGTTCTCTTCTCTCCCTCTCGCATCTCGCCTTTAGTCCTCTCCAGCCTCCCTCAGATCAGACCCTCTCCCTCTCCCTCAGATCAGACCACATCCCTCTCCCTCAGCTCAAACTGCCTCTCGCCTCTCCCTCTCCCTCATCCTAGTCCCTCTCCCTCAGATCAGACCCTCTCCCTCTCCCTCATCTCTGACTGCCTCTCGCCTCTCCCTCTCCCTCAGCCTAGTCTTTCTCCCTCAGATCAGGCCCTATCCCTCTCCCTCAGCTCAGATTGTCTCTCACATCTCCCTCTCCCTCAGCCTAGTCCCTCTCCCTCAGATCAGACCCTCTCCCTCTCCCTATCCATAGCAAAAATAAACCATATTCATTAAATTGAGCTACAGCTTCTATAATATAGCAACACCTCCAACCAACTTATAGTAATTTGATATGAAACAAAATATATACAGAATCTTCCTAGAGCTCTAGCACCTAAAAGAGAAACTTCTTCTGACTGTCAATGCGGATTTATCGCTCAATCCTCAAGATCAAGTTTATTCATCTGGAATGGAAAAATCAAACCTCACATCAATAGAACCAGAGCTCTCTCCTCTATCTTTTTCATTGAGGACAGTTTTACTCTTTTTTTAAAGCCACCCAGTTATAGCCCTAAATCTATTGGAAATCAATTCTGATTTTAGAGATTAACTATGTCTAAATAGAAAAAATCATAGAGGAGAAGAAAAATTCTTCTCACGAAGCTCTGTAAAATCTCGCTTCGAGTTTTTGGCCTATACAAAAAATGGAGAAGAGGGAGAAGGGCAGAACGTAGAAGGACAGAACGCAAAAAGATACAGAGAGAGAAAGAGAGAGCTTACCATGGGTCGTTGCTCGTGAGTGAGGGGGAGAGAGACAAGGAGAATGTAGACGCGAACAGAACGAGAAGCCTTTGTGAGAGAGCTTACATGGGTCGCTACTCATGAGTGAGAGGGAGAGGGAGAAGGCAGACGCGAACAAAACATCCGGAATGGATATACCTTATCGATTTAGAGGGGTATCAAGATACTCTCAATAGAGGGTATCTTTACATTCTAGGAATATTGAAGCACCCAAAAAATTTGAACCACATAAAGCCATCTCATACTTGCCATCACTTTCCAAGCATGTTGCATGATATCACCCTATACCAAATGACCCCTTAAGGTGATATTCGTTCGTGCATAACTGCTAGCACATCATAGACGAATGCTTCCCTAGTTTCTCTGGGGGTCTTATATTTCAGCTGTCTCTTCACTAACATAATTATCATTTGACTGGTTGCCTTTCTTCAAGGCATCTAGTCATCTCGTTCTTGGTCAATCCATGTACACATGTCCCATTGAATAGCAATCAAATGTAAAAGCATCATGAAACTATCACATATTGCGCCGGGTGTGCCCTTTTAAAAATTTGAACATATAACCTTCTTCTTTCTAAGTAAAATCAAATTCTTTGTTTTATAAATGAAATTCTAAGCTTGGTTCAGTTACAAAATTTGATAAGTTGGGTTGACACAGATGGTTAAGCCCCAACACTTATATCTAAAAGTCGTAGATTCGAGTTATATTCTCTTATTCTTTTTAGAATTTGTAATGTAATTTAACAAAAAACTGAATTAAAAGTTTGGTTCTTCGAAAATTAAAACTAAACCGATAGCACTCCGAAAATCGATTGAACCGACGAAATTGATTAAGTAAAATTTACTGTTAATAAAAGGGATAGAAGCAAACAGTTCAAAACAGCTAGTTGACTGAAGTTACTAAAGGTGGACTGAAGCCGACGGGAGTAGTCAAAGTGAGACCTCAAGGTTAGCAAGTGAGTTCATATTTTATGCATTTTATTATTATAGTTATATACAATAATAATCTCTCTCTTCTCCTTCATATAATGCCTCTAAATAATAAAACCTCTAAATAATTTAACCAATTTCATTATAAATATATGTAGCTATTATTAAGCTTTTAAATGACATTAAACAAAATTATGTGTTGCTCATAAATTTTGCTTTTGTATCATCATATTTCTTAATTTTTTAAAATTTTCTAAACAATATTGAATCGGAGTGTCGTTTCCTAAAGTAAAATGAAATTCGAGAAACAAATAGGTCAATATAAGTAGATATTTAGATGAAAATGTTTCATAGATGATTAAATATTCCGATACATAAAATGTCTTAAAAACACATTTAAAAAATGTTATGCGGTCAAATGATATTACTAATAGATATCCTAAGAAAATAATATAAAACACGTAAGACCGATATAGTTTGTGTTCATTGTTAATTTGATCATTTTTATTAATATAATCAATTAACTTATAAATCATTAATAATATGCTATTTGTCAACACAAGTTAATTCTTTTGGCTATCCACTGTACATGTACCTTGTCCAGTCCAATTGTCTTCTCAATGTGAAGCAAAAAAAATTCAATTCATCATGAGCTTTTAAATCATTAGCAATTAACATTTCCGCCCACATCTGGTAATTGCTTTTGTGAGAAATTAAGGAAAAACCATGAATTTCATACACTTCAAATGGTAAATTGATTGCATGCTGAGATGGCCTAGTTCAGGTATTGCACAGAGGATGAACCTTCCCCTCTCACCTTCTGGTACGCATGATATGTGGTTTTGGAAGCTAATAACTAATGGAAAATTCTCACTTAGTGATACATATGAGATCTTTACTAAGAATATATGCCGATGGTGCAATAGAGAAGATTGGTTGCTTCTCGTTGCTACCTCTAATTGCAACTCTGTGGCCCTGTTGCCTTGTCATGATAGATTGACAACAAAGGATAATGTGTCAAGATGGAATCATGTGGCGTAGTGTTGTGTGTTTTGTGGTCAAGGGTAAAAAATGTAAAACATATTTTCTGTTGCTACACTGTTACCAAGGGCATGTTGGACACATTGAAATGTGATATTGAGAAAGGGGTTGTATACCCTCAATATCCAGAACTACTACTAGGATGATTAGGGATACACTATAGTATGCCAAGACAACACTAAATATTCATGACCGACAACACTAGTATGTTAGTTGAGTGCTACATGATTCCATCTTTGAGATTAAGTTTTAAGTGATCAAATCATGTTATAATTATTTATAAATTAGTGTTTGATAACTCATTAAAATGATTTGATAAAATAACCTATAAATAATTACCACGTCACTTGATTATTTAAAATTTAATCAATTACTTGATCGATATAGAACTACTCCTTTTATTTTAGTATAGGTTATAGGATACTAAAAGTCACATTCTATACGGTTTGCTTTTTTAGAAAGTCTTAATTGTTAATTGTATATATGATGTATGCCTCGAGGACGAGAATTTATTAGGTGACCTTTGGATGAGAAATCTAACAGTTAATATTTGTTTTGATTTAAGAATAAAATTAAATTAAACATAAATTTATTTTTTCAATTTCTATTTTCAACAAATCTAACTCGTTCAGATCTAATTCAACGGATCACAATTCTCATAAGTAGGGTTCAGGTCACAATGTAAATGGTATTCTTAATAATTACTGTTCGAGGTCAATGTAACTGTAGTTAAAATATATATTGCCTTTAAAAAAAAATTGACATGACACCAAAACTCGTAAGAATCCAAAATACATTTACCAAAAGAGAGAAAGAAGGCAACAGTCACAGATCTATTTAGGCTGTCAGCAACAAATTCATTTATATATTTCATATATAAATAATATATCGGATATTTATATAATATTTAATATTTCTGCTTTTAGTTAATCATTATCGCAATCGTTGTTGATTATTTATTTATTTATATTTTTAAAAGAAAATATCGAGACTCAAAATCTGGAATTAAAATTAAGAAGGATCTGAGGATAATTGAGAGGAAGATTCATTTTATTCAATTTGAGAAATGGAAGCTGATGTTTCCATTACGTTCTCAAAACCCTAAAATAATTTGATTTAATTCTCAATCTTCACTCTCTGTTTCGCACTCTTTTAGACACAATTTAGGGGGTTTTCGGGATCTCTGGTTCGGAGTTTGATTGGAGCTATGAATCGCCTTCTTGTTGTTGTTTTGTTATTTGCTCTGTTGGTTGGGTGTTGGAATACGGCAGCGACGGTTGTTTTGATAGGGAATAATGTTACTCGCTCTTTCGACGACATTGAAGCTAATTTCGGTACGTTTTCTCAAGTTGTTTTCCTCTATACTTTTCCTGATTGGTTTCTCGGAAATTCCAGAAATTCGTTGGATGGTTTCATGTTCGTTTTTTGAAGTAAGTCCGGAAGATTTAGTAATGGCTTCTTTAAAATGGGACGTTTCTCTTTTGGCTTAGTTTTCTTTAGGTTCTTTTTGGTTCTAACGTCTTTCAAATCAATATCATAAAATGCCGTTTGAAGGAACACAACTAACATTCTGATTGAAAGGGATAGGAGGGATGAATAGAAGGCAAAGAAATCGAGTTAGAGAATAGATATTGTTAAATATGTTGTTTGCTGTATTATCCTGACTCTGGTGTTGGAAGATATTCGTGATTAAATTGTTTCATTTTTTTAAGTATCCTAACTTGGATGGTGTTGTTAATTTCAGCTCCGCCGGTAAAAGGTTCAGGGGAAAGTGGAATGTTGTATTTGGCAGACCCTCTTGATGCATGCTCTACTCTGAGTAATAAAGTTGAACCAGCTTCAAACACAAGTTCCCCGTTCGCTCTAATTATTAGAGGAGGATGTAGCTTTGAGGATAAAGTTAGAAGAGCACAGAAGGCTGGGTTTAGAGCTGCAATAATCTATGACAATGAAGATGGTGGCACCTTGGTTGCTAGTAATGATCTTTTCCTCCTGATCTATGATCGTTTTAATATTTATGAGAAGATATGAATTTTGATAAATATCTTGATGGCTGTTATTGGTAAACTTGCATAATCTTTCAAACTGTATTCGATCTCAAGTTTCATGTGATCTTTTACACACCCTTCCCTAGCTCCCTATCATTGCCATTGATTGGTCCGAAAAATGTTTGATAAATCTGAAGTATATTGATTAGTCTGTTGGAATATAGCTTCAGAATTCTCTCCCTTTGTGGTAAATACGAATATCTTTTTCAATCAGAACGATACAGTGTCTACTTTTCTGTAGCGGTTAATATAATCTTCCAAGTAACCAAATTTTAGTAATAGAGCAAAATTTTCTTATTCATCTGCTAAGTCTAGTGGATTCTTAACCAAAAATAATTTTGAAAAAACAAAGAACAAAAGAAACTCAAGTAGTCTGTGCAATGGATAATAATATTTATTTCTTCATTCCGGGAACAAGCCTCTTAACGTATACATAATAGATTCCTTTTGCATTGCAATTTGTACTCATTTTGCTTCAGAATTTTGATAAGGATGATATGATTTGACTGTATCATCAGAAGTGTGTTTTTCTTTGAATAACATGTCATACTCTAATCTCGATTTGAATAAACATGTTCTCATATTAGGGATTGTTGTGACATTAGTCTTTGGACTCTGCTAGTTCAGTTCCTTGCAAACAGCTTTCAAGTTAAGGAGTTGAAATCATGCATTGGGCAATGTTATGAATAAGGATTTGTTATCACTTTCCTTTAATATGACAGGGAATAAGTATTACGGAATATACAGCTGATATTCCATCCGGCCATAAGACTAGGCTTACTCATTGAATTCTGGCCTAGCAACCACCACCACATATTTTAACTTATATTCAAGTTGGATCCTTGGAGAATCGCACCCACCCAAGGCCATTGTGTATAGAACACTAACATATTCACCCTTACCACTAGGTTACCCTGAGGTCGGTATCATTTCTTAGTAATTATGAGAATCGTACAAATTCATTTAGTTCAATATCATAACACATTCACCCTTACAACATAATAACATATTTTTAACCAAGGATAAGTAGAAAATTCTATCTCGCTCTAGATACCCACCTGTTTAGGCTAAGTGGAGAATTATGGGGAGGAGGGAAACTTATTTAAATGCAACTTAGTTGAATGCTGCTCTAATATTTTTCAGGATTTGATTTATTCGGCGGCAACATAAGATAAAATAGCAACTTTAGTTATCATAAGGGTATTATGCCACCTTGCAGTTTTGACGACTATAATTTTCATGTTCTTTGTTGATACGCAAAATCTCTGTATGTAGATCCAGTGGATGTTATATTTGATTGTATCTCTCTTCATGAATATCATTCTTATACTGATTAAAAGCCTCAAAATGTGGAAAATATTAGTTATTTATGTGACATTGAAGAGGAAAAATAATTTCGTTCTGGAATTCCTAGGTCGTGATCATGAGTAGAAAATACTTTGCTAATCACAATAATGATCATGAAAATTTTTCAGTGGCAGGGAATGCAGCTGGTATCAAGATACATGCTGTTTTTGTCACCAAAGAGTCGGGTGAAATTCTGATGAAGTATGCTAGCTTTACTAATATGGAGTTGTGGTTAATCCCAAGTTTTGAAAACTCAGCTTGGTCCATCATGGCGATCTCTTTTGTTTCTCTACTTGCAATGTCTGCAGTCCTTGCTACCTGTTTCTTCGTCCGCAGGCATCGTATTAGACGAGAGCGGTCTCGAGCCTCTCGTGTTCAAGAGTTTCATGGCATGAGCAGTCGCTTAGTGACAGCAATGCCAAGTTTGATTTTTACCACTGCTTTGGAGGATAATTGTACTTCAAGAACGTGCGCTATATGCCTAGAGGACTATAGTGTTGGTGAGAAGCTCCGTATTCTGCCATGTCGTCACAGTAAGTTTATCTTACCATCCAATCATAATATCATCATTACCTATTTGTTTCAGAACCTGCTTTTTGCTTAACTTATTTACGTGTTACTGTTCTTTACGTCAAGCATTTAAATAGCCCCTATGATAGAAGTAATGGTAGTCTGGTGAGCTCAGTTAATTAATCTTCCTACCATGGTGCACTGCTCCAATGGTTGAATAATTTCTCATTTAAAAGGACAAATTTTAACTTAAGATAGATGGGGGATCAAGTTTTCATGATTTTAAGGCTTTCAAAATATGAGTTCTTGAGTCGTAAAACAAACACAAGGGCATGCATGTTTCAAAAAGGACTAAAGATAGAAATATTTTCCAAGCGCAGGGTTTTTTTGATTTAAACAGTAAAAGAGTTGCAATGAAGTATAAGAGAAAGTACAAATATCTAGAAAAGGGTTTGATGGATTAGAGAACCAAAAACAGAAGATATCATCACTCTTTACCGAATATATTGTAATCAGCAAGAGAAAAATAGAAGTAGTGATCATAATTTACAAATGTTTTGCAATGGAATCCCTGGTAAGAATTCCAAGATGAAACATGCCTCTTCAAAAGTTTCTTCAAACGCCCTTCATTTCCAGCCAGACACTGGATAGTACATAGAGTTGCTAGCACAGAAGTCCCAATACAGATACAGCGACTCATCACTCCTAAAACAGATAAAGATACAGCATGTCCGGTTTCATATGATTCACACCCTTTTTTCATGTGATCTTCTCAAGCAGGCACTTAATTTTACAGTTGCAGTTGTGTTACATCAATTATCCAAATACCTTTCTATTCATTTTTTATTTTAAAAAAATGATAGTTTTGATAAAAATTAAATTCAACGTATAAGATATTAATAATATGATGCTATAGATATTACTAATACTGACTTATTTTGACCCCCAGATTTAGTTTTAATATGGAACTTGCCGAGTGCATATCCCAACCACCTGAGGTTTGTCGAACATTCAAAAAGATTATATAATAGTTTTCAACTTATCTGCCAGTTCAGAATGTCTTTAATCCCCTTTTTTGCATGTTACGTATGTGTTTTAGTGTGTGAGCTCCATATCATAACTAATCTTTTTTTGCCTCTTTGGTTACTTTTATACTCTCAAAAGTTGTTTATCATTTGCATATCCATAAGTAACATAGATCCACCAACATTTTTTTTTTCAGAATTTCATGCTCTCTGTGTGGACTTTTGGCTAACAAGTTGGAGAACCTTCTGTCCTGTTTGCAAAAGGGATGCAAGAATCAAGATAGGTGATCCGCCAGCTTCAGAATCCACACCATTACTTTCACCCAGTCCTAGCTCTCTAGGCTCATCCTCTGTGTTATCTTCTGTGAGATCATCAGTACAGTCATCTTCTGCCATACAGATAGCCCCCACATTATCACGATCACCTTCAGTTTCAAGAAATCACTCTCTCTCCACTACTCCTTACATTCAGCAATCTCTTAGATCCTACCGTGAATCTCCATATCTTAGTGCAAGCAGAAGCTCTATAGATATCAGGAATGCATCTTCCCAACGGTCTTACAGTTCCCATTTAGTTTCACCCTATTCCTCCGGTTATCCTTCTATATCACCTCTACATTCAAGATATATGTCTCCGTACATTCCAAGTCCAAGTTATGCCTCACCTATGGTCATTGGTTCTTCTAGTCATCAGCTTCATCCACTGCGATGTAGTGGGTCAGCTGCAAGTTTTTCTCCTTTCGCATCTGCTCAATCTCTTCCAGAATGCTAATTCTGTAATTTCCGAGGTACATACTGAACTAAAGCCTTATTGGGTTGAAGGGGGGATGAGTGTGTTGAACTGAAATGAGAACATTCATTCTTTAAAGAGCAATTCTACACCGACTGAGTTTTGTATCAACTTTTAATTGACTGAGTGATATGTCAATCAACTATAGATTGATATTCTATCACTCGTTAAAACGATATGCAAATTAACCTATGAATAATAGATACATCACTTGGTCAATTAAGGTTTGGTCTAAATTTTGGTTAGTGTAGAATTACGTTTCTTTAAATCAAACATTTTCCGATTCATGCCATCGGTTCCTCCTGCTGATTTCATCCCATCAGATGTGGTTGCATGCTAAAGCCAGATTTCTCAGTCTGGTACGTATTGGTTTCTACCTCACTTGTAAATTATATAGCAATATGGTTGCTTCATTATTTTGACGTTTAGTCCGGTTTGTAATACTTGAGCTGAAGAGTATATCAGAGTATATATTATTTGAATATAGGTAGCAGCTAACCTGGCAGATCTTTTGGGCTGTGTAGAACTTTTGCAATTTGAGGTTGTTTTGTACTTAAAATTTATGTTTTATTGAATCAACTTCGTTCTCTTTACCCTCTATACTATACTATGCCTTTAGTCTCTTTTTCTTTTCTTTCTGATTGAGTCTTTCAACTTTACCGGGACAATTTAGTCCTTGTAAGTCTAATATCCCTCCAAGTTCTTGAATAATTAAAATGTTGTAATCGAGTTCTTTAAGCCTCAGACCTTGAAATTACTTGTGTTATCAAACTTAAAAGGAACTGAATTGGGAATATTTGGAAAGATCAGAAATGCATGTTGTTCTTTTTCTCTTTTACCCTTTTTCTATCCGCTTTTAACTAGTTCTTGTGTTAATGAATTGATCAAGGTTTTGTGAAATCACATATTTTGCAATAAAGTAGCCATAATTTTTACACAAATGAAGAAACTAGCGATCTATTTCAAAAGCAAAGATACAAGATGAAGTTGTGAAAGCTGTAGTGGGGATGTGGAAAAAAAAGAGTTCCTCATCTCTTCAAGGTCGGGAGATTAAAAAGGCGTGGGAAAGAGGAAGAGGGGGTCTACGAGCTCTCTCTCTCTCTCTCTCTCTCTCTCTCTCTCTCTCTCTCTCTCGTTACTGTTACTGTTACCAGACTACCCATCCCCTTCGCCCCTCCTCGTCCTGGTGAGGTCTGATAAATGGAAACCTCTCTTTATATTATGAGGGATTGTAAGAAAAAATCTTTTTTATCTGTGATTCAGTGGTTAGTCTTGAATTTTGAAACAATACAAAAATAGAATGACAAAGAGTCCACTTCCAAGTTCGAATGAAGAAAAAAATCTTGTTTCCAAAATAGAGTAATTGCTCAAATTTGAAGCATTGCCCCCTTTTATGAATGCACGAAATAACCCTTCAAGTATAGAATGTTTATTTAGATTTGGAGGCGAAAGAAATCCCTTTAAGATCATTTGCTTACTTTGTGTCTTTGACTGGTGAGTAGAACTTTGGACTTTTTTTTCTAGTCTCTCCATTATTGGATTGTTGTTAATTGTGAGATTAGTTCTGATCTGTTTGATTGGTTTCACACTTTCATCAAATCCATTATTTGGAATTCTAGAAAATATTGAAGTTGTTACAAAGATTAATTCTAGGATTACAAAATAATTGATCAAATTTTAAGTGATCAAGTGATGTGACAATTATTTAGATGTTGATGTTTTAAAACTCATTAAAATGATTTGATAAATTAACTTATGGAGGATTACTACATCACTTAATCACTTAAAATTTAATCATTTTTTTAATCGGTGTAAAATTACTCAATTGCTAAAAAAATCCAATAATTTACATAAAATTACTCTTGAGTATAAGTTTGCGTACGCTTTCAGTAATTCGAATGCTTCTCGGCCTGTGAAATGAAACGGATCGCTCCTTCAGTTTGGGTGAGAATTAACATTTATGGAGCGTCTAAAGGTAATCGAGCCATTCCAGGGTTGGCGGATTCATTCGTAATTCTTATGGAACGTGGCAAGCAAGGTTCTATGGTTTCATTATCCTGGTTGAGGTTTTGGAGCATTAGAGATGGTTTGAAAGCTTGTCAACTTCATGTCAATCAAGTTATCCTTGAAATTGACTATAACGTGGTGATAAAACATCCTAAAATATGCGTATACAGATTCATCATCTTCATGAGCTTATTCTTAACTCCAAAAATCTCTTGAATATGATATGGGGATTAATCATCTGTACAAACTCTTTCCACCTAATATTTTGTTGACCTCATGACTCTTTACAAAGCCAATTTGAGTCAAATTATGCACTCTGAAAGTACTTATGACCTGGTAACAGCTTCGGATTCTAGCCACTTTAAGAGAAGGTATCAAGTTCATCAAATCCCCATGGCCGTACTGCAATTTTGGTTTCCATTGGATTTCCATTTTTAATCCTCATCGAAGTTTTATAGCTACTATCTTAATGGATTGTTGCTCGTGCAATCATAACCTTTCCCTCCCCTTTACCTTACATAAAAAAGAAGAAAAAAAGAAACATAGCCGCAAACAAGCCCAGCAGCAACAATGATCACTGATAAAGGCTGTCAATAGAACTCGCATTTATGGCAGTAAATTCTTGTGTAATCTTGCCTATAATCAACTTAAACAGATTGGATCTGACGTGAGGGGATCTACTTGAAAAATCTGAACTGTTAGTTTAAATCTACACGGCCCATATCCGTTGAACACGGACCCCAAAAAAAGCAATAAAGCATACTTGCTTTTGATTTTCTTTTTTCAATCAGATCTAGTCTGATTGTTTTTACAACAGATGGACGCAATCTAGTCTGACTCTCATGTTGAACGAAATAGGAGAGGACATGTTCCATCAGCAACATCAAAGTCAAGACTACGACGGTAATTGCCAACAGCATACACGCACGACATCGACGATTCATACATTCTAGTAATGCTTTAGAAAAAGATAAATAGCACTTAGACTATGCCCTTCACTTTCTTCAACCAATTCTTTAACTAAACTTTCTTTCTCAATGGAATAATTGATAGTCCTAATCCATTTTTAAAATTAATAACAATTTACCCAAATGTTTTAACTAAGAACATAAATAAAAATGCAGGTTAACCTAACAACAACTGCTCATCATGTACTTACAGCTTGAGACGCCCTGTTTCTGAGTGTTCTTCATATAAATAAGTAAGAACTTCATCAAAAACCAAATTCAATCTTCTTTATCCCCAATTCCATATTCTTTGCTTTTAGCTTCAGAGGTAGAGCTGCTGCTAGCATGATCAACTTGGTCTCTACCAACCCTAAGAGGTTCATCATCATCTTTATTGATGGTTTGGATAAACATCACTACCGCAACCACAAAAACAATAATGTAAACTGTCCTTATGCCAATCAGTGAATTGATAAACCCGAGAAACGATGGACCAGCAATTTTCTTTTGTACAGTTCTTCCCTCCCTATATCCTTCGAGGAATTTCGAGATCTGTGATGCCCGATCATCCTCAGTAATGCTTTCTGAACCGATGACCTATTGGACAAATAAGACATTATACATCAGTATATATGTTATGTATTCTGCTTTCCTTGTGTGTCAAAATATGTCAAGCAAACTTGAAATGGCCTACTCATAAGATGAGAGTAGGTGTCTTAGATGAAAACGAGAGAATTTATATGATCCTAGAGAAAAAGAGGCTTTATGTGGTCAAACATGAGAAAGATATTACTAGCTTAAGCAATAACGAACAGTTTTCCATCAACGGTTTGGTGCTTCAAAATATTAAACAAGGCATCCTAAACACCAGCATGAAAATAAGTACAACGAAAATCCAGCAGAGATAAATATCTACAATAATATGTTTTTGTACAAACTTACTGAGAGGTACTCCTCCTTTCCGTCCCAAATGATTATTTTTGGTAGTTTTGTCTTCTTATTAGCTCCAAATGTATCAGCAAATTCTTCCCACTGCTTCAACCCAACATACCCGAATACCAAATCACGATTAGCAGATGCAGCAGCTTTTAATAGCTTGATCAAATTCTTTGTTTTGTCGTCGGTCTCATCCTCTACAAGTGTAAGTGCAATTTTTCTATCTTCATCTTTCAATATCTTTAGTGTGTCAAAGTTTATCGGTACAGCAAGAGGGAGCAAAGTCTGTCTTATGAAATCCTCCAAGAATTGTTCTGCATACACAAAATACAAGGTAAACAATTTTTTTCCATAAAACAAACAAGCAATGTCATTTGCAGATGATGAGTAAAATTAAAGCTATGAAGGACTAAGCTCGAAGTTATATAGAAAAAATATGAATAACAAAAGAAATATGGAATATATATCATGTACTATAAAGTATGTGAATGGTTGTACTAAGCATCAAGAGTTCATGGGAAACAGTGAAGAATTAAAACCATTTACGCTTCATTTAATTTCATCAGTCACATTTAATCATACCAACATCGAGATTAGATTACTTCTCACTGTTTCCTATCCCATTTTACTTCTAGTAGCTTCACTAGGTTATTCAACACTCTAGATACACATAATGACATATCAAACTATCTTCTTCCAACAATAGAAGTTTGGTGATTAGGTCTAACACAAAAAATAAAGTAACATACATTTTGAAAATATAATCCAAAACGTAGAAGTTTTAAATTCATGCCTAGATTGCATGTCTTTGCCCTGATCAGTAAATTGCTGACTAGACTACTTAAAGCACAGCTATTTCTGTTTTTTTTATATTATTGTGATCCCAGATATGAAAACATTCACATTTAAAACAGGCATTCCACAAGATGACCATCCAAAGCACAACTTTATACGCCAATGCAACAAGATTTATGGGTCTTCTGAAATTCAGTCTTCTGAAAGAACAAAGAAGAAACCGAGCCAAATGCTAATAAGATTCACAATTTAGACAAAACCACACAAATATTAGTGCAAAAACATAGATATGCTATGCTAAAGATTCTCAAAAGAACTCATTGCACCATGCACAAATATGAAAAGAAAATGTCAAATTAAAAAATCAATTTTATGAGCTTGGTAAGTGAAGTCATATGATGATATAAACTAACCCTCAAAGGGACCATAGAAAATATTCTGCTCGTTGTTGTAAGCTGGATGAAGAGATACTAAAGCAGGAACTTTGTCAAAATCATACAACACCATAGCATTCTCCGAGAAATATTTTGCCACGGAAAACCATGCCTTTTTCTTATACTTTGTAGCCAACTTTGATATAATTGACTCATTCAAACCAAAACCAATATAGATAGGAAAATAAGTGCCTGCTGCCTCAACGAAGTCACTGACAGCAGAGTCCGAATCAAGAACCGAGACGTCAGGAGAAACAAATTTCTTCAGGTAACGAACTAGTAAATCTGCTTTTCTTGGTCCATTATACTCTACAGGGACGCCATGCATGAAAAGCTTGAGTGTAGGATATGCACTACATTAAAGAAAAACTGCTAGTTAACTGTTAGAAAGGAGTTAACTGCAAATTGAGTGAACTGCTCAACTATAAAGTTACAAAATTTAGAGAGGAAAAATATTAAGGTCAACAAAAATTAAGAGTATGTAGTCTTTAACAATGTCATAATCCTCTGGATTAAGTCAAATGCATAAGTGAACTCCAACATCAATACTAAGAGAAGAGCATGAATATAGGGTGGATAAAAGGATCAGTAACATACTCAACATCATATTTCTTAGCAAGACGGGTGAACTTGTCTGCATTTACTTTTGCTATCACTAAGGGTTCCTTCAAGCCAGCAAGCAAAAGAGCAGCAGCATCTAACTGCAACATAACATATGAAGTTGTAGGGACATGAGCAAGCAGAGATATGTAAGCTACTATGTTGTACCAAAACTCGTACATGAATGACAAATTTGTTGAGTGAAATGCAAATCAAAGATAAGACCGAAAAATTGAAAGGGTAAAGCTTTTACGGTCAATAATATACTGCTTTATCAGTAAATATAATAATTTTAAGCATATTTTCTCGTATCTTATTATTCTTAGGAGTTGGCAAGATGTGGGGGCGAGGGGATTAATGTCTTACATTTGGGAAAATTACACCATCCTCTCCCATATTATGCCTTAATTATACATACACCTCCTGTATTTGCATGAACAATGACTTGTAGCTTTTTTCCTATGTATTCTTGAATCTTAATATCTCCGAAAATATTGATAGTGATCCAATTTGTCAGACTCATCACTATTTCTTAATGTCTCCACAGCAGAAATCTTTTTGAGCTACTTCAACTACTTAACCGGCAGAATACAAAGAAAAAGAAAAATTTTGCATACAAAAAAATTGTCAATACGTCAAAAGCATAGAGGTACATCAAGAACTGAAATTTATTATTCAAAGACACGTGAACCAATCAGATTAGGAGAAAGTTTGAGCAAAGTTCTCATATCTTCTGCAAAGACAGGTTGATAGTATTCCATGCAACGAAAAGGGGGATCTTGGAATATATTTTGTTTTCTACCGAGTCCAATCTAATCTATATATATATAGACCTCGTTTTTAAGATTTGTATAAAACTCTCCCAAATAATTTTAATTGGTTTGTCCAATATTGTAGAGTCTTTGACAAATTTTTTATTTATTTGCCAATGGAAACGTATGATACTGTTCCAGGTCTCGACAAATTTAGAGATCGGCAAAACGGTGCCAGTACCAGCTGAAACATGAGAGATAGAGAGAGAGTACCTGAGGAGAGAGACGCTTGCAGTGGCCGCACCAAGGGGCATAGAAATCCACCAAGATGAAGTCGAAGGAGGAAATTGCAGAATCGAAATTCGATTCATCAAGCTCCAAGACCTTCCCATCCGCCTTCAGTAACTGCTCCCCGCTTGAAGAAGAAGAAGATGACGCTAACAGCTGTAGAATTGACAAAAGGGCAACAACTACCCCAAGTCCCGCCTTCTGCATCTTCGACTGATATCACGATCGCGATCTCTTTCTCTCTCTGTCTCTAACTTTTAACTTCTCCTTACTTTTCTTTCTTTTTTTCCTCTCCCCTACTTTCCTTCCTTTCTATGTGCTTCTCTCCGTTCGTTGGTGGTTGTTTATATATCTTACTATTTCTATGTATACGTATACTGATTAACTCACGTGATAACTAAATTATAAATTTATCATTTATTAAAATAATTTATTAAATAAAAATATGATTGATTTAACATATCACTTATCTATGACATCTTAAAACGAGCAATGTTATTTATCACGAGTCGTACATTCAATAAGACTAACGTGATAACATCCATCGGATGAATTTTTTTTACTACATCTCATAATGTTATGTCATGTGGATCGTTCCCCGGTGCAAGACTCGTGACGACAAGCACTTTTCTCTTAAAAAATGCTTTATTTTAGAGTAACTTTTGACATTTTATGATATTTTACACATGTTTAAATGGGCATGTTCATATTTAAAAAAATGTTGCACACATGCAGACTTGCTATAATCATATTATTATGAGTTAAACGCAATGCACACGTAGAAGCAGAAAATCAAGTTCAATTAAAAATTTATTTATAACTTGATCGGTTTAGGGTTAATTTTTTTAAAGAAATTATATTTTTATATCTTAAACTATCGTTAATAAATATTTTAAACTTTAATTTATAAAATATTACAATCTAAACCTAAAACTATCACAATTAAAATTCAACTTTAATTACGTTAACTAGACGTTACTTTTAATCAAAACGTCATGGTTTTAGTCTATACAAAACCAAGTCGTTTTAATATTTGGGTCAGGATTATTCAAACACTCAACCCCCCACCCACCCA